>CM059283.1:10560654-10588154 GCA_030347295.1 Setipinna tenuifilis | reverse complement strand
GAAGAGGAGGAAGTGGAGAAGGAGAAAGTGTGGGAGGACGAGGAGCTGGATGTTGGTTCACCTGAGGGGAGGAAATAAAACGACAACATAAAAAAAGGAAAAGAGGAGACTAGCTTTGCGACGCAAACAATTACAGAAACTAAAACTACACAGCAAACATATCTCCTCTCTCTCTCTCTCTCTCTCTCACACCCACACACACACAGACACGCACAGACACGCACACCCACACACACACACAGACAGACACACATAGACACGCACAGACACGCACACCCACACACAGACACGCACACCCACACACACACACAGACACACACACACACACAGAACTGTAGCTCACCTGTGTGCACTGGCATGAGCAGCTGTCCCACCAGTCCAGAGACCATCTGGCTGAGGGGAGAAGGAACTCCAGGGGCTCCGGGGACACCCTGCAGTAAAGACACACACACACACACACACACACGCACGCACGCACGCACACACACACACACACACACACACACACACACACACACACACACACACACACACACACACACACGCACACGCACGCACACACACACACGCACGCACGCACGCACACACAAACACACACACACACAAACACACACACACACACACACACACACACTCAAACACACACACGCACACACACACACACACAGTGATTATTTACATCATATACAAGTGCATGTGTGGTGCCATGTTTGTGTGTGTGCGTGTATGTGTACATATGTGTGCGTGTGTGTGTGTGTGTGTACACCCTCTCACCTGTCCCGGCTGCTGACCTATTTTGTGTGCCTGCGTGTGTGTGTGTGTGTGTGTGTGTGTGTGTGTGTGTATGTATGTATACACCCTCTCACCTGTCCTGGCTGCTGGCCCGGGGGTGCGGTGGGCGCGCTGGCCCTGATGTTGATGCCCCTGTCGGTGGGCGGGGGGATGCGGGAGACGAAGGAGGGTCTGGTGATGACCACACGGGCGTGCGGGTGGGCGTGGGGGTGGGGGTGAGGATGGGGGTGCGGGTGGGGGTGGGTCGGGGGTACGGGGGCCTCCCTGCTGCCCGGCGGGGGCATGTGGGGGTGGGGGTGGCCCGCGGCGTGGCCTGCGGAGGCTGCGGCTGCCATGGCTGCGGCCTGCTGGGAGATCTGGTGCACGATGGCCTGCATGAACTCTGGTGGGAGACCTGGAAGGGGGATGGGGAGGGTGGGGGAGGCAGAGAGGAAAAGTTGAGTTTTAGGTATGAGTCTGACACTAACCCCCTAAAATTACTTACAAAATATTTCCAAGTAGGAGATTTCACAATGGTGTGTCATCTAACAAGCAGAGGCAAAAAGATGATGCACTAGTCGCATCTCAACACACAACTTTGAATTTGAGAGATAAGGAGAAGGATGATGAAATCCTGAAACAAACTGTCAGCTTCTAAAGAAGTGGCCCGCGTTTTCTTATAGGCGGAGAGGAAAAGAGGGGCCGCATCTTTAAAGAGTCACAGGCACAAGGCACACACACACACACACGCACGCACACCACTAAACCTAAACCTGTCAAATATGTACACAGTGACACAATCTGTGACAAGGCACAGACACACTCATTACTAAAATTGAAATAAACTTAACCGTAAACCTGCAGCACATACGTATAGTGACAATCTGTACACACACAGACACATACACACAGACACACATCATAAAAAAAACTGTACAGCATACAGTCAAGCACGCACCCACCCACACACACACACACACACATTCTACAGTACATACTAGGAAACTCTATGAGTCTGCAAAGTATTCACATTTCCAGCACAATCCAACCACATTCATTGCGTACCTGTCTACAACATACACACACACACACATACACACACGCTCACGTTATTATCTATACATAGACAGTGAGGACTGGGTTGGGGTTAGCCTTCAAGCTGCAGCTACTGTGTTCTTGCTCACCTGCGTGTCCAGGAGTGGAGGCGTTTGGTTGGCCGGCTGCCTGAGGCCCAGTGCCCGAGTCTGACCAATCACCAAACACCAGCACAGGATCATTAGCAGGAGTGGAGCATGTCAAACAATAACAATAACATTCAGGTGTGGCAGAGAACCCCCAGAGCAGACAAAATGCTAGATTCACTTAGAGATTCAATCCATACAGTATAATAATAATAATAATAATAATAATAATAATAATAATAATAATAATCTTTACTTGTATAGCACAATTCATACATACAAGATGCAGCTTAAAGTGCTTTACAGTTTGGCAAGGTCACAACATGAGCGGAGCATGTCAAACAATAACATTCAGGTGTGGCAGAGAACCACCAGAGTAGACAAAATGCTAGATTCCCTTAAAGATTCAATCCATACTGTATTATATGCATATATAATAACAATAAAACTGGTATTTTTATATATTTGTACTGCAGAGCAGTACTTAAGAATACTTAGCAGTGAAACACTTAAAGTCCAGGAACAAAATCCTGTGTGTATACCTGCGCATATATGCAAGCCAACTCTTGTGTCAGTAGAAAGGTTTCCATGTAACTCATTTGCATCAGTTATACGCATGCATAGAATGTGTATTAGTGTTAGTGTTAATTAATTAGTGTTTCCAAATGTGGATTTTTTATTTTCTGAATTAGTACAATGCACATGGACAAGTTGGATGGAAACCCCAGTTAGTGAGAGTACAGTATGTGATTGAGTACAGTGTGTGTTTGTGCACTTGATCATACCATCCAGGTTCATCTGCATCATGACCACTGGCTCCATGGTCTGGTGTGTGATCCTGATGACCCGGGGCCCTGGCCCCTGAGGCTGGCCCGGCGGATTGGTGACGTTGGGCTGTGGGGGCGGGGCCTGTCCCTGATTCTGCTGATCTGATTGGCCAGCAGCTGGAGGGGGTTGGGGCTGCCCCTCAGTAGCATGTCTGCCATTGGATGTCACAGTCACAGTGGTCCCAAGGTTCATCTGCAATGAAAGAGAGTTATAGGATCTTATAATGCCATCAACACCAATGCACCTAAAGATGCACATAAATGCACATAAAGAGGCACAAAAGTAGTGCATCTTTATACCTTATATCATGTGGAATATGTGCTTTGGTGCCTCTTTATGCCTTATAACATGTGGAATATGTGCTTTGGTGTATTCTACTTGAGAGGGGATACATGCCATTCTCATTTCTGTTCATTCAATAACCAAATCTGATATCCCTCTTTGTTACTGTAATTCACCCAAAATAGGTTAAATCAGATAGCCAATAAGCTACAGGCTGACCCACTTCTAGTAAATGCTAACAGCTTCCAGCTAGGCTAACAGTAGGAGTGACTGGGAACAACTGCAGACACAGAGCAGATAAGGCTGTGAATTCTCCTATCTAGCCCTTGGGGTTGACAGCAAATAGGCTAACTTCCCAAAAAGGTGCCATGTTTCTTTAAACCAAATAAGTGGTGTGGAAAATCTGGAACTTCCACCAAGCTAGAGTACACAGTGCTTAACAATACTCATTGTTCCTGATAAGTATGTTAATACGTTTTTTGTTTAAATTTCTTCATGTCCCCATATTTGTACAAGGACAGCTGTGCAAATCAAGCCTTCACCTGATCCCACACAAACTCAGGAAGTTATATTTTATAAAGTGTGAATGCTGACCCCGTGTTTTCTGTAAACTTCATGAAATAGCTGAGACCAATCCTCAGACCAATCAGAACCAAGAGTGTATGGACTCAAAAGGAATTATCCAATCAAGAGCCTGAACAGGGGGCTCGTTTGACTTTGGCTGTTTGGCTTGACATGATGTCAAACGAGATCAAACAATATTTGCTGGTGGACAGCCAGGCTTAAGGTTTCTTGCTCGCACAAGGTTTTAGCAAAAGAATGTGAAGTTTTGACGAGATTATGGTAGCCGCTTTTTGATTTGATGGCCATCTCTGCCGTAAAACTTGGCTGGTCTCATCTGTCGTCATGTCAAGTCAGCCAGCCAGCCAACCAGCATCTAGCCAGCCAAGTTGAATTTGGCCAGCGAAAAACGATAACTCAGGGTCATTCAATCACTCAAACGCTATCTAGAAGAAGATAAGGGTCCAGCTGGCAAGCAGGAGAAAGTTGGCCCTCAAAATAATCACAGCCAAAAAGCACATGCATCAAAAGGAAATTATGCAATCTAAAGCCAACACAGTGTTATGATTTTCATCTCTTCATCTCTTGAATGTCCTGTTTGATTAAAGGCAATAAATGCCCAAAAATACTTTTAAAAAGAAGTATACAGGGGGTAATGGGGGTAATGGGGATGTGGGGTCATCTAGCCAAGCAAGTGGAATCTGGCCAGCTAAACAATACCTCAGGTTCCTTCATCAGTCAAATGCTATTGGGCTTGTTTGAAATGCGGCTGGATGAGTGGCTGGCTTTAAGCCATGCATTCTGGAAACAGTGACGTTTTTGAACAATCTTACCATCCAACCGTCACTGTACTACAATACAATACCCAACCTCGTGGTGCAGTGACGGTCGGGAGAGATTGTCCAAAAATATCACTACTTCCAAGTCCAGAATGCATTGCTTTGCTTTAAGCCAGCCAGCCACTCAGCCAGCCAGTCGTTTCAAACAAGCTTATCTGAAGGGAAGATAAGGGTCACGTGACTCATGACTCACTGGAATGGGGATGTGGGGCATCCCACCCTGCAGCAGCATGGGGGAGGTGTAGTGGGAGATGGGCCGCACCACGTGCAGGTGGCGGGGAGGCTGAGCGGACAGGTTGCAGCGCAGGTCGCTCAGGTTGACCAGCGTGTTGCCCAGGAGACGCAGGGACTCCCCGACCAGGTTGAGCGTGCGCTGGTCCTCCTCTCTCTCCTGAGTCTGTGGCGACCGGACAAAGACAGGGAATAGAGGGAGAGGTTCAAATACACATTTTGACCTGACAGACAAACATGTAATAATAATAACGCAGTAATAACATAATACATTTATGGGTATTTTCCATGACACTCAAAGTGACCTTATAGCAGAGTTTAGATAGCATATTGACTTTATAACACCTCCTTTGTTTTGTGACTGTCTTTGTTCTTCCTTTTAAGGAAGTACATACAAGCATCACCACTATTACAAATACCACATGTTTGACTGGGCAGTATGCCAACTTTAAAGTTATTTTTCTTTTGTTTCAATGTTCACGAAGTTACTGTCCTTTGCCTTTGTAGGGCATTGTAGTCCTTGGCCAGTGTGGTAGGTAGGTGGCAAGTGACTGAGTAAGTGAGAGTCACTGACTGAGGCTGTCTCACTTTTAGGCATTCTGGGCATTCCTACAACATTACAGCTGGCTAGGTCCAGGAGATATGTGTAGTCCTTGGCCAGGTCTGGCAATATGGGGGGGCTGTGTGTGGATGAGTGAGTGAGTGAGGCTATCTTAAATTGTGTGTGTGTGTGTGTGTGTGTGTGCGCGTGTGTGTGTGTGTTTGTGGGAGGGGGGGGCTGAGTGGGTAAGTGTGTAGATGAGTGAGTGAGTGGAGAGGGGGGGGCTGAGTGGGTAAGTGTGTAGATGAGTGACTGAGTGAGTGAGGCTGCATCTTACATTGTTGTTGTAGTCAGCGGAGGAGGCCGCCCCCAGGATGGAGTGGGTCCTCTCCATAAATGGACGCAGGCGCTCCTCCAGACGCCTGACCTCCGACAGCACCTCCACCAGCTCCGCAGGGCTCGGGTGACTGCACAGGGCGAGGACAGGAAGGAGGAGGTGGGAGGAGGGAGACGAAAACAGACACAGAGGGAGGGAGGGAGGGAGAGACAGCCGGAGAGAATGAGACAGCGTACGAGAGACAGACAGACCAAGAGACAGAGAGGGGGAGAGAGAACGAGAGAGAGAGGGAGGGGCAGAGAGATACAGAGTGGGGGAGAGAGAAAGACACAGGGGGGAAACGCTATTGTAATAATGGCCAGAAAAAAATCGCAATTACATATCTTCCCCAAAAAAATGTGCAGCCCTTAAGCAGAAAAAGTGGGAGTGATCTCTTACTTGGGTCCAGTTTGGGCAGTGCTGTCTGTCTGACTGGTGGTGGTGGTGGTGGTGGTGGAGGTGGTGGCGGAGGAGGAGGAGGATGAGGAGGAAGAGGAGGACTCTGTGGTTGGTGGGGGAGCTGGGGGCGACGTGTCCATTGGCTGAGCAGCTGGCTGGGAGGAGGAAGGGGGCGGGGCGGAGGGCTGGCTGGCCGCTGCCTCGGGTGCCGTGGGCGTGGCCTGACCGGGGGCTGCCTCAGGCTGCTGACCCTAAGGGACAGGAAACAGGCAGAGCTGTAACCATGACAACACGCACTGTCTACCCCCTTCTCAGATCATGTATGTTAATAGCACTAATTATTATAATTGTTATTATTATTATTATTATAATTATTCACCAATTTCACTGCATGTCCTACTCCACCCAGTATGTCTATGCAAGTGACAATAAAACACCCTTGTATCCTTGTATCTATATATGGATGGGTTAATGGCTAATTTCGCTGAAACTTGTGGCCAGTGACACTAAAAGGTCTACTACTACTACTACTACTACTACTAGAAAAACAAACAAACAAACACGACAACACTTTGGATCGTGAACATGGGCTCATTTGACTTCAGCCATCTTAACATGACATCGAATGAGAGAGAACAAGGTCATATACAGTATGGATGAGACTTGCTGGCGGCTACATGGCTGGAGTACAAGTGACAGCCATCAAATCAGAAGTGACATTATGCCAGCTGATTTCCTATCATTCTGCACGCTGCTTCATGTGCGTGCTGACATACAGACATATAGGCATGCTATAGCAAGACCATTTAATAGATTCCACTTCTATATCTGTAATAATTCCAAATAATTGTGAATATGACAAGTCAAACTGTTTTGAAGTCTTGCAGATATCTTCTTTCCATCCTTTGTTCACTAGAAAGCTAAAGGAGAAACACCACGTGTTTGTGACATGTAGCTGTCTGAAAATACCTCTAGTCTGTTGATCACTGATTGGATGTCTCTCAGCAAGTTTTCAGCCAACTGGAGCCGGAGCCTGGGCTCGCTCTGCACTGATTGGTCCAGATTGATGTGCAAGTCCACCGTACCATTACTCTAAAAGGAAGAACAACAAAAACAAAAGAGGGAGAGAAATGAGCGGAGGTCCAAACATGTTTTGGGCTCTATCAGTAATCTGAATGTTATCAGCGGCTCCCGGACAGGAAGCCGTTTCCGTGGCAACAGGACTGACCCCAGTGCTGGTGCTGACGCGGGGAACGCGGCCCGCCTCGCCCACTCCCGACATCATCTGCTGCACCGACATCTGGGGAGGAGACAGGCAGGTCAGAAAACATACATACACACACACACACACAAACACACACACACACACACACACACAGAGCTATACCAAGCAACCAAGGCATCACACACCACACACACATACTACGTGTACAAAAACACAGCCAAGCCTAGCACACGTTACACACATATACTATTTATGGATCATGCACAAACTATACCCTGGGGCCAAAAGAGCCCGGCACGCAAGCAAACACACACACACACACTCACACTCACACTCACACTCACACTCACACTCACACACAGACACACACACACACACAAACACACACACACACACACACACACACACACACACACACACACACACTCACACACACTCACACACACTCACACACACTCACACACACTCACACACACTCACACACACTCACACACACTCACATACACACACCTGAATCTGCTGGGGGTCCATGATGTTGACGGGCAGGTTGAAGGTGCCTAGCATGACGTAGTTGTTGCCATTGCGGTCGTGGGGGCCCCCAGGAGGGGCGGAGGTCGAGGAGGTCGAATGGGACGGGGCAGAGCTGCCCTCTGCTCCCCCCGAGGAGCCTGCCACACCACTGCCACCCCCACCTGTCTGAGAGGTCTGGGGAGGGGCGCGCTCCACCAGGTGTATGACCTTGCCGTCCACATCTAGGAGAGCGGGACGGTGAGGGGTAAAAAAGGAGCAAGAGGAATTAGAGGGAAGACACAGAAGATGACAGAAGGAGGTGAGGAAATAAGAGGCCAGGAGATAAGAGTGTGGACAAATCAATTTCAATCCAAATATTTTGACTCTCAAATGCACAGTATACAGCACAATAGAGGGGACATAGTGGTGAATCCAGCCAATGACTTGCACTGTGGCTCACAATAACGCGTCATCCTTAAGTTGCTCTGTACCTGATTTTGGTAAAGTGCAGAATGAGAGTGTGTGTGTGTGTGTATGTGTGTAAGACACTCACTGTACTCAGTCAAAGTCCTATCGTCCTGCAGCACCCGGCCCTGGTAAATGAGTCTCTGCTTGTCCACTGGGATTTCCACTGATGCAGCAATGTGCTCCTTAAACTCCCTCACAGTCAGCTGCAGAGGGAACCAGGAGTCAGGGCACACGCTCCATTTATATAGCACAGGCCAGAGCTAATCCAGCGCTAATCTAGGCAACGCTACTTCAAGAACTGCTGAACTACTTGACTGTGATTAGGATATTTTTTTAAAAGGTGTTTGACAAATGAAAGAAGCGACTGAGAGAAGGGTCTCACCTCGCCTCTCACTTTGTAACTCCTACTTTGGGAGTCCAGAGTTTTCACAGTGACTTCTATAGTTGCCGGTTCTTCCATTGTTCTATAGCAAAGAGGCAAAGTTAGAAAGGATAAAATTCGGCAAAATTCACTTCCACACATGTCCTGACACGCCACCATCAAACTGTCAAAACAAATAGTGTGACATGTCAAGTAGGCTACACAGGATCTTTTAAATGTTTAGGAACTCATCACAAAGTGCCGTCTGCTAATCAGCGGCTATTATATGTATGCACGGTCACTCCAATCGTTAACATGTAATGGTGAGTGCCCGATGTTTTATTAATGTTTCCAAACAGCACAATTTAAACAATAGGTTTCATGGCAGGAACTATTCTCAAAACCCCGGCGAGCCACAGATACCCTATGATGTAAACACGGAACTGACAGCAACAAAAAGCCACTGACTACGTTTTGCAGAAAAACACAACAAACTGTTAGCCTGCCTCACTGTCATGTCGTTTAATCTCATCCGGCAGGCCGGCATTCCTAAAAGGCTGTGAAAATAATTAGGTACTACTAGACATGTTTAGCAAGCGAGCTAAATAACCGTTGAAGCCAAGTTTAGCCGAATCAACTTACCTTCTACTATTACAGTCGATGTGTAGCTAGCAACTTAGCTAGCAAGCTAATTCCAAATACTTGCTGGAGATATAACAATACCTAGCGTTTATCCAGTTAAATGTTTGTTTGTCAGACGTTTATACCAATAACGGCAGAAATGTCAGAACAAAAACCAAATTAATTTCAGATACTCAGAATACTGAACAATTGAATATTCCTTGTATGCGCGTTGCTCATATTCCAGTTAGAGTTAGCTCTTTGGTTAGCCACTTCGCAGAATGCGACCGCAACAGAAGAAAGCCCCTCTGACGTATTGGGTATTTACTTTAAAGTTGTCTATAGCAAATGCCTGATGCAAAAATTGTAAGAGTAAAGAGTGAGAGCGTAAAGACCATTCATTTCTTACAATGTTAGAGAATTTTATATTATGTCATAGATATGATAACAGTAACGTTTTCTGGCCCTATATGGACATAAACCATTAATTATGTAAGCGTTTGACAGAGCCTGTCTGATGTATCGTCCCAAACAAACTATTGCAATGATGCAAATTACAGGTAGGCCTAACTGTAAAAAAAATGTGCTTTGCAATGTTCAACCTGATTTTGTGGTTCTGAACTATTTATGTTAGTTGGTTGTTCTAATAGCCCATCATTATTTGCATTTTGGGAGTAGAAATGTCAGTGAATGCAAATAGATTGCAACAGACAAACAGAATTCACAAATCCTAAATGAGAGTTCCACAGTCAGAATTTCTATGAACATTTTGCTTTCATAGACTAACATTAGATCACCACTATATTTTAAGACATTTAGCCTATATGCATATTACAGTAGAAACCGTGTTTTGCATCTGTAAGAAACTAAATTAATTTAAGTTACATTGATAATAAAAAAAGTAGTGGACAATGGCAGTACAAAAGTTGCTGGTTTAAAATGTGGACGTAATTTCACCAACACCTGAAATAGGTCTACAGCTTTCATGTGTTGAAAAACAAGCGACTGTCTGAAATGTTTCTTTTCTCTTTGAGCAATATACTAACTCCCCATTTGAAATCAGTTTGATATTTGAACTCTGCTCAGCAAATCAACTGAGTTTTTTTTGTTGCCAGTGATATGAAGATGTCCACTTCATCCTTCCTGGGCAGCATTCAGTTCCTGATTGGGGACAACTGTTGACAACATCTGCAATGTACTTGCATTAAATTGTCATTTTAAAAGTCCAACAAGTCATAAGCTAGCCTGCTGCAATTATGGACCTAAAATAGGATTGTAGAGTGATTTGTTTGCCAGCCCCCCCCCAACACACACACACACACACACACACACACATACACTACACCCATTATCCATTCATAATTGAATCATATATTATTAATTACTATAGTATTGATCTTCTTGATATGAGGTCAGTGAAGCAGTAGCCTACAGCACACATTGTGGCGTACAATGCAGTTCCACATATTGATAAATTACTTAGTTTGGTCGAATTAAATCTATAATAGCCATTGCACTAGATATTGCCCTTTTTATCTATATCAGCAAAGGTGAATGCTCAATAAAATCTGTCACAATGCACTTGGTAGAAGCCTACTTCCACAGTGTGAAGCACCTCATAAAGCATTGGATTCAGTTGAATGGTTCTCAGGACACCTGGGAAGCTTGTATTACTGCACCTCTGTTAACCTATGGGTTTACCTTGCCCCAATTTCCTCCTTCCCATGCTATATTTGTTAGAATGGATGTCGTCTCTTTTCACCGCATGTGCCACACCCAGTGGGTAACATATCAGGACGATTTCAGGCTTGTTTGCCAACCGTGGTTTCCTGACTCACTGCTGTACAAAATCTTTTCATGATCTCTTTAATAAAAATTAATATAATGTTAGTACAATATCGTACCCCCCCCCCCCCCCCCCCCCCCCCCCCCCCCCACCCCCCCCCCCCCCCCCCCCCCCCCCCCCCCCCCCTACACAACAGCCCTGCTCATATGTCCCTGGCCATGTTGAATTACAAAACAATTAAATGGACTATTACTGTTAATTGTGCTGTGACAAGAAACAAGGAGCAACACTTTAATGGCTCCATTGATAGGCCAATGCGCAACACAATAAATAACTAAATAAATAAATAAATAGGCCTATATAAATAAATAAATAAACAAACAAATAAATAAAAAAGCTTCAATTTGTAATACGTTTTTAACGTATAAAGGATAAAAACAATATATTATATAAGTGATAAGCTATTGGCGAATTCTAAAATGAAAGCATCATGCCCTTGGGTTTAGTGACCTGGAGTTGTGTACCTAAGAAATTCTGACCTGGAGGTGACATTTTACCCCTCGATGCCCTTATAAATAAAACAGCAAAAGGTGAATAGCTAGTTGGCATTGTCATATACATACATTAGTACATATTTAACATATCTATAGACGATCAAGACTTCGAAGGCTGACGGGAAGTTGGTAGCCTAATTACGTCGCTGTGATTTTTTCCAAGACGCACCTACAATTACGCGAGCGATGCCTGTCCGCCCACTGAGGAGAAGAATTGGGCAAGCCGAGACGACGCTCTGGGTGTGGCGAGAAGTGAGAGGCGTTGCTTTTCTCCATTCAAGTGTAAAATGTTTGACGGGAGAAAACTCTTGCTGACACCCATAACTTTTGCCGTTTCGAATGTCCATGAGTATTTTTAGCTTTTCAGGAACGTGTTCAAGAAGGAAACGACAAGGCTACAAGATCACTCACAACTCAAGAGTCGCTACGAGGAAGCTGTCTCAAATCAACCTGTGTTTGCTTGTAGGTTAATTTGGTTACTGAAAAACCTCCAAGGACCAGATAATATGACGGAACAACTCAAGAAGTTGCTATAAGGTAATTTCATTATGCACGACAAACCGTGCGCTTCTGTTTGAAAGGGCGAGTGCATAGGCTGTACTTTGCCTTTACTGTTATTTTCTTCCAGTAATCACGTTTTAGAAGTCAAAGGTGAGCAGAACATGCTTAAAGGAAAACATACCTCGGGACACCAGACTGAGTCAGTGTGTAGTAGTTCGAGCAGTAGTTTAGCAAGTGTAAATGTCAAATATTTCATGTATTATCCAGGAGAGCTGTGTCATGATGCTTACCTTTGTGGTTCACAGGAATGTGCGCAGTTCAGTGCAACTAATTTTGCTGACAGCAGGGTCAATGGGGCTTGTGATTACAAATGTTGGGGCTTTGCAAATTCACTGTCTTGTGAAAGCAGTTTTGTTTACTGTTGTCAGCTGTAACTTTACAACTTTATTATTGACAAATGACGTGCAGTAATGCGGCGAGGATAAACGTAATTTATCGGGGCAGGCTACAGAGGTGGACCACTGATGACCTAGGCTACCTCATGAAGTGACCGGCTACTTTTGATTTAAACGTCATTTTCTCGCCATCTGTTCTATTCTCATTTTCCATCAGCTCTTCCGTTCTTTCACCCCTTCTCATCTCTTTCTGCATTTCACCTTTTCCTCCCCCTCCTATCCTTTTTTTTCTTTGTTTCTCCCTCCTCTCTCTCCCTCTTCTTTTCCCTCTCCTCCTTTCTTTCGCCTTCTCCTCCTCTCCTCTCCTCTCCTCCTACAACCTCAGTCATGCGGCGCTTTAGCTCCGAGGGCTCCCTTCTGGACCTGGATGCGTTGCCATGGCGACGGGTGGAGCTTAAGCAGGAGCCTCCGGAGGCCTACAGCAGCAGCGGCGTAGGCATCTACACGCCACACCTGGAGGACGTGGAGAGCCCTCCGCTGTCCCCCGCCCCCCCGGCCATGGCCGCCGGCGAGAAGGCGACGAGGGTGCGGTCCAGCCGCGAGCTGGTCAAGGAGCACAGCGTGAGCGTGGAGAACATCACGGAACTGGACAAGGCGGGCAGTGACCTGCGGGTGGTGTCCCTCAACGACAGCTACCGGGCCTACAGCGACAGCCAGCTGGCCAAAGACCCCCAGGGCAGCAGAGAGAGCGTGGGGGGGAGTGATGCCCCTCCGTCCCCGTCCAGCGGCACCAAGTGCAACCCCCTCTCCACCATGAGTCTCCACCACCACCACGCCAGGGCGCGCCTCTCTGCCGCCAAACTCCACATCAAAAGCCTCTTCTCCACGGTAAACACAACACAACACAACACAACACAACACAACACAACACCAACATACATGACTCAGAGTGCTGTTGCAGACCATGTACGGTATGTCTGTGGGTGTAAATGAGGAGATCAGTGTGCTTCAGTGTACTTGCCAGTGGCGTCTGTCCTGACATGGCAGTAGGGGCCAGGTAGTAGAATCTCTGGCTCAAAAAAAAAACACATATATTTTTTGTTCAGATATACAGCTTCTCTGTGTGATTTCTAGAGCATCTCTGGTTTTAAGCGTATGCATAAAAGCAGCCCAAGACACACAGAGTGGTGTTCTAGACCTTGTATGTCTGTGGGTGTAAATAAGGATATGATCAGTGTGTGCTTGGCCGGGGCTGTCAAGTGTGATCAGAGTGCTTGTCACAGGTGTGAGTCCCAGCTCCAGCAAGTAAAATACCCTGCCAGGTATTCCTTCTGTGCCTGCCTGTGAGATTTCAGTAATTACCTGATATACCTGTATCATGACTGCTTTGCTCAGAAAGCGGTTAGATCAAATATGTGTTTTTTTTTTTTTTACTATCAGAAGCTGGGGTTGACCGTGCTGGCACTTGGAGTGGTTCCTTATTCCATTGGAACCAGCTTTTCTCGTCCAGTGGTCATCCCTCAGTTATTTAAGAACGCGTCATACAAGATTCTGGCCTAAGGCCCTCTTTGGTGTAACACTTTTTTTTTGGTGGAAATCTCCTACGAACAAAGCAAAACAATGGAACTTGCGATGACTAATCTTTTTTCCAGAAATATCAACATTCCATGCGTGTTGCCCAGTGTTTTGCCTGTGATGTAGGACTCAGACATATTACCAGAAATGTCAAAGACTCTAAAGACTTATCAGACGCAATCAAGTGTTCACTTTTGTCTCTTCCTGTGCAAATGTACATATGTGTTCCTCATTTATAAGAATGAATGTGCAATAAATATGTAGAATTTTGATGAGTAGGTGCGTGAGTGAATGACTGGTCAAACGTATGGGAGCGTGTGTGGGTGTGTGTAAAGAGAGATTTTGATATTTGTTTGAGATAAGCATAACGCTCTTCGTGTTGGTCCGTCTGAGAACAGATAAATGCCACCAAACTGTTACGTCAGTCTGTGTCGCAAAAACTGTCACAATGCTTTGGCCTGTTGTAACCGTGTGCATTCTCAGGAAAATTTGACACAATTTTATACAGTACAGCTGAAAAGCGTAGAATGACCATTAAGAAGAACAGAAAAGGCATGGGATGTACAACATTGCATTTGTGTTGCATCCTGTGTATACAAGCATAGTCATTTCTGTTTTTTAGAGGTCTCTGTGTGTGTGCGTGTGAGCACACATGTGTGCATTTGTGTTGTAAGTGGTGGTGTATGTGTGTGTGTGTGTGTGTGTGTGTGTGTGTGTGTGTATGTGTTCTGTGTCTCACACCTCATGTGTTCCTAATGTGATCTCTTCCAGTCAAGTCCCCACTCCTCCCACTCCAACCTGGCTGCTACCGAGCAAAAGAACAGTGCTACCAGGTCAGTGATGTTAACCCTTACCGCCATAACACGAACAGCCCCAGCAGACACCACAGCACATGGCAGTGACATGCTCACTGTTATTGATCACATGAGCTGGCTGCGATGAACTTAATCAAAGTGTTTAATTAAGCTAAACATAGTGGATTTATACTTTCCTAAATACATGTGATTTACAGTGTTATCGTCCTTCTTATTACAAATGTTGTCAGTGAAATAACATGATTTTGCTGCGATACCTATAAAAGAAGGAAATCGAGCGAGAGTGTCGTAATACCACCATCGTGTAAATGCAGTGGTGTCCCTATTGCAGCAAAAAAAAGTACAGATTCTCAGACACTGACTGAACCAACCACTGGTCTTTCCTGTAACAGATGGTTCTTCTTTTTTTTCTCTAAGCCTTGCATGGCCTCGTTCCCTGTCTTCCTTATCGCTCTCTTCTTCACTTACACCGACTCCTACTCCTCTGGAAACATATTTTCTACTTATGCTAATAAAGCCTGATCATAATGCGACCAGGGCACGATGGTTATGTAAAACTTGTTCTCTTCTCTTCACTTCACCCACTCACTCCTTTTTTTCCAACTGTAACCCCATATGAAAAAGATGTGTGAAAGAAAGAGAGACCTACCAGGAAGTACTGTGCCCTGTACAGTTAACGTCAGTGGGCTGTGCAGACCTGGAATGTACGTAAAACAAAAAAAAACAAAAAAAAAACGAACTGAACAGTTTGTTAATAATTGCATGGATCTGTGTCTTAGTCTTTTATTTCACCCTTGAATTAGTACATCTGAAACTGTATCTGTCTCTCTCCCTCCCTTCCTCTGTCTCTACTGAAAATGATCCTCCTTTCCATTTTTAGACCCATACACATTCATTCAAAACGATAAGACTTAATATAGGTTGGCTTGTCCCTATTTCTGTTAAAACCCCTCCAAAGAATCATAATTTATGTACAACAACGACTTTGTGCATAACAAATTTTTACAAGAAAAGCTGAACTCCTGAGAATTTGGTTTTGCAAACCCAAACGCCTGTTCCCTCTCTCCCACACACACACATGAATGTCTTTCTCTTTTATCTTTTACTCCATCTCTCTCTCTCTTTCTTTCTCTCTCTCTCTCTCTCTCCATTAAGGATGTTTTCCTTATCTCGTAAATTTGGTATGTGCACAGTAATAGTGACACATGGACTATGACTCTGTATCACAATTGCTTTGCACATGCCAAATTTGCAAGAGAAAAAATGAACTGGTTTTTGTGCTCTGTTTCTTTCCCTGTCCCTGTCTCTCTCTCTCTCTCTCTCTCTCTCTCTCCCCTATGGTGTTCTGGTTGTCTCTTTCGTTCCATCTTTGTATTGTTACTTACAAATGCAACACATAGTCCATGTATCACAGTTACTAATCACTAAGTAATTATTTACAAGAAAAAATAATTTATGATGGCTTGGTTTTGCAAAAACAAATGCTTACAGCTGTTCCACCTTTTTTCTCTCTATCTGTACTTTTACCTCTCTGTCTTACTCGCTCTCTTTCTCTCTCTCTACCCCCCTCTCTTTCTCTCTTTCTCCATCTCTCTCTCCCTCTTCTCTCTCTCTTTCCTTCTCCCTCTCTCTCTTTCTCTATCTCTATCTCTCTCCGTCTCCCAGCACCAAGGAGCGTCGTTCGCGTTTGCCCTTCCTGAGGCAGTGGAGTCAGGTGGGCCACTCCAAGGCCCGGCTCAGCCGTGAGGAGCTGGAGTCCTGGGCCCAGTCGCTTAGCAACCTCCTGTCCAGCCGCAGTAAGTAGCCGAGCCCAGCGCTCAAGGCGCATTCTGACAGCGAGGGGAGAGAGGGGAGGTAAGGGGGGTGGGGGGGGAGAGCTGTGCTGTGGGGTGCTGTGCTGTGCTGTGCTGGGCTCAGGCTGGCCAATGGGCAGCTGGGTAGGGTCATTGTGGTCATTGTGGTCAGGTCATTTATAGCGGCTTGCCAAGAAATCTCATCGGCTTTCTGCGGCCTACAGTGTTCCTTACACCACCTCCTCAGTTCATCGACTTTCTATTCCGTTATGAGAACAACGGCGAATTAGAAGGCAGAGAGCGCGCATCTCATTACTCTAAAGTTACCTTATCCGGATTTATAACTGTATATAAATGCTATATCTGAAAAACTTGTAGGAACATTGCTGCAGAGCGTGTGTGTGCGAAGTTACCTTTTATATACATATACATGTACAGTATTTATACTGTTTTATGGAGTACTTTGTGTTGTTGAAATGTGTCACCACATCAGTCCAATATTTCATGAGTACTATATTCTCTGATGAACTTGTAAGGTCATTGCCTGTGTGTGTGTGTGTATGTGTATGTGTGTGTGTGTGTGTGTGTGTGTGTATGTGTATGTGTATGTGTGTGTGTGTGTGTGTGTGTGTGTGTGTGTGTGTGTGTGTGTGTGTGTGTGTGTGTGTGTGTGTGTGTGTGTGTGTGTGTGTGCACAGGAGGCGGCAGGAGGCTGGGAATGGCTCAGCTGTGTTGGCATAACACTATCAGCTCATTTGAGTGATTGTCTTCATGCAGACGGCAGCAAAGTGCTTTAACGCTATTCGTGTTCTCAGTTGCAGCCGGTGTGTGTGTGTGTGTGTGTTTAACACTGTTCACTCTCGTTTACAACCGGCTTGTCTGTATGTGTGTATGTGCGTTTATGTGGTTCACTGTCATTTGCAGCCAGCCTGTGGGTGTGTGTGCGCGTTAATGTGGTTCACTGTCATTTGCAGCCGGCCTGTCTGTGTATGTGCATGTGTGTGTCTGTTTTAACACTGTTCACTCTCGTTTGCAGCCGGCGTGTGTGTGTGTGTGTGTGTGTGTGTGTGTGTGTGTGTGTGTGTGTGTGTGCGTGTCTGTCTGTGTGTGTATGCGTGTGTGTTAATGCGATTCGCTGTCATTTGCTGCTGGCCTGTCTGTGTTTGGGTTCAGTTCTGGGTACAGTTATTTGAGTGATCCTCAATATGCAGACAGTGTGGTGTCTGTGTCTCTATGTGTGTGTGTGTGTGTGCAGGCCTGAATTAGCAAATGGCCCAACTGGGCTCAGGCCCAGGGATCCAGAGAGCAAGGGGGTGCCAGAGCAGGGACCCTAAAATTAAAACCATAGAAGGGAAATTAGTTTAGTGGATCGAATGTTCTAGAGTGAGCACACCATTTATGCAAACATGCATTTCAATAGCAGACCTTCCTAAAAAATTATGCCGTTCTCCTTGACACTGCGTAAAAACTGGCTCGTAGCCACCTGAAGTCTGAATTGCAAAGGGTGCAGGACAATTTTGTGACCAGCGGCCCTTGCATACATAATTCAAGAATTATTGAATACACCTTGTCTGCGTGTGTGTGTGTGTGTGTGTATGTCTGTGTGTTTGTGCTTGTGTTTGTGTTAACCGTTCACTGCTTTCGTTTGCAGCCGGCCTGTCTGTGTTCGGGGCGTTCCTGCGGTCCGAGTTCAGCGAGGAGAACCTGCAGTTCTACCTGGCGTGCGAGCAGTACCGCCACAGCTCCAACAACTTCAGCCTGCAGCGCCGGGCCCGAGACATCAGTGCCACCTACATCCAGCCAGGAGCACCCAGAGAGGTACACTACACACAACAGACCCCCCTGGGCATCCCTGATACACAACACCTCTATGTTCAATACCCAATTACTAATGGGCACCCAGAGAGGTACACCAAACACAGCAGACCCAGACCCAAGAGGTTCCATTGACATGGTTGGCTTAGGCAGAATCTTGCCTAACCAATCCGCAAACAGAGGGAGTGTTTGTGAGCGATGACGTCAAATTTTTGTGCTACATTTGAATTGTAGTGCGTAAGCAGGCTCATAGGCAGGCTAACTGCATGTCACAACCAGACGTTAGAGATTGGGTAGAGGCAGATCCAGTCCTTTTAAACTTCATTAGAGTCTACACCTCCAGAAAGAAAAAGTTTCTCAATACAGCACAGCCAGACCCTCTGTACGAAATGTAGTGTAGTATGAGGGGCTGGTTTACCAGGCTAACAGTGTGCTGCACTGTATTGGCCTGGTCTTTCTAAGTGTACTGCTACTGCGTGGTGTACTTTGTTTAGCTGCCTAGCGTGCTGTTTGTCTGTCTTGTTGCTGCATGTATGTGTTGTCCTACCACAACTTCTTTTTATTTTTCTAAATATGTATGTTGATATACATACCCAAGGTTGCTAAGCACAGCTTTAGCTTCTGCCAAGTATTGGTTCTACCTGTGCTTATAACACAGCAGTCTTGCTACTAAAACTGTTGCAAATGCATAGCTAGCCTAACTCTTAGTATGAATAATATGAGTACTGATTGTTTTGACAACCCTACTGACCCAACTCACTGAGGTGCTCTGTCCATTGTGTCCCCCTGTGTGTGTGTGTGTCTCTCTCTCTCTCTCTCTATCTCTCGTCCTGTCTTCCCATGATCCCTCTTTATACCCCCTTTATACCCCTTTATACCCTCTTTCTCTCTCTCTCTCTCTCTCTCTCTCCCTCTCTTTCTCTCTCTCTCTCTCTCTCTCTCAGGTCAACCTGGACAGTAAGACGCGTGAGCTGACTATTCAGCTGCTGCAGGCGCCCTCCCACACCTCCCTCTCGCTGGCCCAGAAGCGCATCTACTCCCTGCTAGACACAGACTGCTACCCACGGTTCCTGCAGTCACAGATCTACATGACACTGTTGCAGGATGCTGACTAATGCTGTGTGTGTGAGTGTGAGTGTGAGTGTGTGGGTGGGTGTGTGGGTGGGGAAGTGTGTGAGACCGTGTATATGTGGGTGGGTGGGGAAGTGTGTGAGACAGTGTATGTGTGTGTGTGTGTGTGTGTGGGTGGGAAAGTGTGTGAGACAGTGTATATGTGTGTGTGGGGAAGTGTGTGAGACAGTGTATATGTGTGTGTGTGTGGGTTGGGGAGGGGGGTGTGACTGCAAGCACTGCTTCATAAAATGATACATCTACCTCTCCCTGCTGAAGGCTGCCTTGTAAGTTGTAGGGGAGTGGGTGGTGGGTGTGTGTGTGGGGGTGGGGGCAGAGACTACTGATTAAAGTGAGTTTAGGGTGTAATGGCACTGATAGTTTTGGCATTAGCTGAATTCTGGGAGGTCACTGGAACAGTGCAGTTCTGTGTGTGTGTGTGTGTGTGTGTGTGTGTGTGTGCACACGTGTGTGTGTTGATGTAATGAAGGTGTGTGGAATGCAAGTCGCTCCTCTACCCTGCCAAGGACGGAGTGCATGAGGTTTTGAGGACAAGAGAAGGAGGATCAAGAAGAGAAAGGACCTGACGACAACAATACTGGAGGGACTTTGTGTGTTTGTGTGTGTGTGTGTGTGTGTGTGTGTGTGTGTGTGTGAGAATGCATGCCTACATGTTGAAGTAATGAAGGGGTGGGGAACCCAAGTCATGCCTCTACCCTGCCAGGGATGAAGTGCATGAGGGTCTAAGGACAGAAGGAGGGAAAAGAGGAGTAAGGACCTCACAACAACACTGGAGGGACTATGTGTGTGTGTGTGTGTGTGTGTGTGTGAGAGAGAGAGAGAGAGAGAGAGAGAGAGAGAGAGAGGAGGAAGAAGAGAAGGAGGAAGGACCTGATGACTACAACACTGGAGGGACTGTGTGTGTGTGTGTGTGTGTGTGAGTGTGTACGTGTGTGTGTGTGTGTGTGTGTGTGTGTGTGTGTGTCTGTGAGGAGGAAGAAGAGAAGGAGGAAGGACCTGACGAGACGACAACAACACTAGAGGGACTCTGCACTCCCAGCACTAATCATTAAACCGAGATCGCCATGGCACCACCGTTGCCACGGTCCAGCGAGCAGGAGCCCGAGGAGCGTGCTGACGCTACGGAAAAACACGTCAGGCAAGTCTGAGCCTCGGGCTGCGTGCGTGGGAGTAATCACGTCGAAAAAAGTATCCAAACTTTTCCTGGAACTCTCTCACAGGCCGACTCTCTCACTTCCTGAAATTCCTTCCCCGCAAACGTCTTAAAAATTCAAATTTGTTCTGCTCAGGTTCAAGGGTACTAAGTTTAGAAGCGACCTGTGCTTGAAGATATGTGACCAAACACCAAACCCCCAAGAGTTGGGACACTGGCTATGGCTGGCATTGTTTTGTTTTTATCTTAGTGAAAGTATTTTTTTGTGTGTGGGTGCATGTGTGAGTGTGTGAATGTGACTGTGAAACATTAACATTTAGAAATAAATAATTTTTGTAAATCTTGTTTTGACTGTTTCTCTCAAGCTGTTTGTTTTTTGACTGACATCCTCATTAATCACTTTTGCTCTCAGGTAGCTATAATGGCTTTTGTTGGGTCTTTAAAAAGGCATGGGTGAGTGGGTGGGTGGGTGGGTGGTTTGCACGACCTCCAGGATGAACAGCTTTAAAGGTCGCAGAGTTGGGTGCTCTCTGCTCCTTGGATGGGTTGCTGGGATACGCAACCAGTAGCTGAGGACAGTGTGTCTTGTGTGTATGTGTTTGGTGGGAGTGTGTGGTGCTGTTTGTGTGTGTGTGTGTCTTGTGTGTATGTGTTTGGTGGGAGTGTGTGGTGCTGTTTGTGTGTGTGTGTGTGTCTTGTGTGTATGTGGTGGGAGTGTGTGTGTGTATGTGTGTATGTGTTTGGTGGGAGTGCGTGGTGCTCTTCATGTGTGTGTGTGTATGTGTGTGTGTGTGTGTCTTGTGTGTATGTGTTTGGTGGGAGTGTGTGTGGTGCTGTGTGTGTGTGTGTGTGTGTTTGTGTGTGTGTGGCAGGAGTGTGTGATGTACTATGGATAAATCCTCTGCACTAATGGACTAATGGATGAGATGGACAAGAGCCTTGCTGTGTGAGTCACTTGTGCTAGCCAGACTTCATTTATGCTTCCGCCATCGCTGATGCAAAACATTCATCATAACATCCTATGCCTCTAGTATGTTAGCATGTAGTTTGTGACTTGCAACTTGTGACTATTTTTTTACTGTTAAGTATAAATAAATGAAGAACTGTAGTGTTGTAGTACGCAGGTTTAGTCTTAGTCTTGATACCCTTTTTCAATTAATTGAACTTATCTCAGAATCTCAGAGCAATTCTAATCATTCTTCACTCAGTTTAGAGCAGCATGGTTTTAACAACTCAAGACTGTTTTTTTTTTTTTTTTACCTTAATCGAATCAGACTCGTTATAACACATTAGTTATAACACTCAATAGAGTGTGTCTTTGCCCAGCCTCTATGAAGAACCCTCCATGATTCACACACATTACTTCGTGCATACCAAATTCTCAAGAAAAGATGAATTCCTGATGGCTTTGGTTTCCCATTAAAAAAACAAGCGCTTGCATCACATACTTGCCATTTGTGTGTCACTCACTTGGCAACCCAATTCTACTGTGATCAGCTTTCGTGATATCACCATGAATCAGAGGTTTCCAGCTGATCCGGACAAAAGGAAAAAAACAGGAAAACGCTCCTCATGGACTTGGCCCATGTGCTATTGACATCAGCTCAGCCACAAACGCAGTAATGACTCCAACCACACACCACCAGAGAATACTTTTACAATGTGCTGGCTTCAGTCCACCTATGGCTGACTATCTGGACTGTGGGTTTTGAAACTGAATCTTGGAACACAGTTCTTAAGAAAAACACAACTCCACAAACTCCTGTGGTGATGTCAATCTTTAACAAACCAAGAGAGTGAGCATGTAACAAAACACCTGAGCATGTTGGTCTAGTCCTGTTATTTAAGAAATTCCTGGGTATAAATTACAGTTAATATAAACGGTTATAAAAACACTTGTTGTTGACACTATCGAGATATGTTAGTCCGTGCGCAGCTTGTGCATGTTTGCAGGAGCTGGAGACTTGACAGCCCATCTCATCAGTCTCCTGTCTTTTCCCTCATCATCTATCTGCAATGGTGGGCGAAGAGGAGGTGAGAGTGGCGGGAGGTCAGGTTGGCTGGTATAGTAAGCACTACTACACCCTTTTTGGAGCCACCTTCATCATGTGCCCAGTGAACAGTTCTAGCCATGTGAGGGGTCGAGAAGGGTGTCCAGAACGCTGGGTCGCCATGGTCACCAAGGGTCACCAGGGTTACTAGGGTCACCAGGGTCGCGTGCTCCGCTGCTCCTGCTTCTGCCGTACCCACTGTGCCGTCCAGCGCCCCTCCCCTCCCACCACCCACGACCAGTTCCCCCTCCCCGCTCGCTCGCGCTCCACCAGCTCAGGCAGGTCACTCCTCTTCCTCATCTCCACACCTCCACCTCCTCTTCCTCTTCCTCCTTCCTCACCTCGCCCTCCTCTTTCTTCTCCACCTCCTTCCTTTCCCTTGCCTCCCCCTCCTCCTCTTTCTCCTCCTCCTCCCTTTCCAGTGCCACCGCCTCCTCCTTTCAGCTCCCTGGAGTCCGGCACCGGGTCTCTCTGGACGCTTCCGCTGATCCGCTGGCCGCCACTCACGACCTCAGGCTGCAGCTCCTCCACACTGGGCAGAGGCTCTATGGGGGTCAGGGGGATGGACGAGCCTTTCTGTGAGACCACCAGCGGAGGTAGAGACACAGGTGAAGGTGAAGAGACGGGCGGAGGATGTGGCCTGCAAAGACAGACAGCAGGAAAACCTTGCCGTGAGAGAGTAGAGGAAGAAAGGAAGAGGAGAGGAAGGAAAGACAGACAGAGAGACAGAACAGGGAGAGAAGTGGAGAGAGAGACAGAAAGAGCGAGACAGAGACAGAGAGCGAGCGAGATGAAGAGAAGACTAAAAGAGGAAGACAGCTCTCTGCATAACTGGTGACAAGACCAAGTGTCACGTCCTCTCTAACATCCCCTGCTGGTTACTCCCTCCTCTGACCCCAACAAATGCTCAGGGGCGACGGTCAAGTGTGGGAACGTTAACCCGCCCTTAAACACACCCGTGCATGCACATGCAGTGGACTGAGTCATCTCGGAGGGTCTGCACAGACTTCTAATCAGAGGGCACAACTCTTGCTGAGCTCTGCAGGCAGTGGTGTAGACCAGGCTAAAAACTCTGCGCACCTTTTACACTATTATTATTATTATTTGTATACTATATAATATTTTTAATACTGTATGTTATTATTACAAAACAGTGTTTACTGTTCCTTTCCTTTTTAATGGCTGCTTTTTTATGTTTTTTAATCAAATAGTTTATCAAAACTCTTGTTCTTTAGGTTACTGTTTTGTGAGCTATTTAGCCTTTACTCAGATAAGACATTAAAAATGACAGGAAGTAATTAGGAGAGAGAGAGAGAGAGATGGGGTGCAATTAGGGACATTACCTGGAGTCAAACCAGGGTTCCTGGATTTATGGTACGGATCTCATAGCCAACTGCCCCCCGGACACCCCTCATCAAACTTTTTTAGCACTACACATACAGTTCATCCACCCATTACTTTGGTGCCACACCACTACTTGCAGGGGACTCATTGCATGAAAATACCCCTGGGAATGAAGGCAATGTTTCTCTGTTTGAGATTGAAGACTACATCGGGTAGAAAAACAGAGTATGCTGAGATCTTAATTTGAGCTTTTAATTGGATTTACATTAGAAAAGGGCTACTTTTGCAGCCAGTCTAATTTAGTCCAATTTTAAGTCAGCATGTCCGCTTTTAAACTCAATTTAAGATCTAAAAATACTCATTTTTTTCCTCTTCACCTATTTTCTTTTAATCTCACCTCTTTTCTCTAGGTATATAGGAGGTGTTGTTGCCCAGTGTGTGGGTGAAGTGTATGTGTGTGTGTATATGTGTGTGTGTGTTAGTGTGTGCACACACTTTGCTCTAACCTGAGTGAGTGTGTGTGTCCCATATATGTCTGTCGCACTGTGTGACCCTGTCTGTCTCTCACTGGCTGCAAACCTGAGAAAGCACACACACAAGTAAGTGACACATACGCACACGTTAACACACACACACACATTAGCACATACATTAACACACACGCACAGGCTCACACTGACATGACTGCTGGAATAAGCAGTGACAGTTTCTTTGGGCTATTTTAGGGATGTAGAATTGAACATTGTGGCAATCTAACAAAAGTTGGCAATGTTTCTTGATGCTTAGTTTCGACTGCTATGCTTAAGTACATGCATATCCTCAGCATAGCTGGTATATGCACATTCGTTGCTAGATGTGTTTACTATCTCATTGCAAATGAGTGTAATGATAATCATCCCAAGACAACAGAGCACAATGATAGTCATTCAGTATTTCTGGCCAAGCAACATTAAACTGATTTAATCTAAATAACTTGAATAAACTTGATTTTTTAGTGCAAGTGATAATGTGTTTGTAAGATGCCTTTATCTTCTCAGTGACTAAGACAAAGACATAATCAGACTGACAAATCTGCATGTAAAATATTACTGCAATAAGTAAATGTATGTTGATGGATTATAACTGCAGAACTCTGTCCTATAGACGCCTAATGTGATTAATCTGGAGACTTTAAGTTGTTGGCCCACTACTGTCATTAACATGCTGCCTACATAAAGGTGAACATGATCATTTATAACCTAAAGGGCCTGACTTGTTCGCCCAAACAATGATGTGGATAACTTGACACCAATAAGCCATTAATTCCAGGTCACTGTTCCCTAGGCTTTAGGAATACACATACACGCATACTACACTACTCTACATCTCTCCTTCCCTGACCCTGATGCTAACCTGTGTCTATCTGCCTTGTTTGGTGTTCAGAAGACATCAAAGCTGTCCTGTATCTCCCCCGTAAATCATAGGGTCCGAACATCTTTATTAACAAGTAAGTCAAGGTGTTTTGCCCACATGGCTAAAATATCCTTGGTTTAGCTACTCAAATGTTGGGAGACTAGCAGAAATGATTCACACACCAGAGTGATTCTGAGGAAGACCACAAGGTCGAAACGTCAATCCAGCCAAATGATTAAAAAGAAGTCCTAAAAAGAAAATAATCCAACGGAGTGTGCGAACCTTTTTTCAAAAAACATAATTTAATCTTGTTCAGCACCAGGGATTGTGCCCAACTCAACCCTCAAGTCACACACCAGCTTAAAGGAGAAGTTTGATGTGAATCCATTTATAGCCCTGTTGTTTGAAGTTCGAAGTATTATCAGAATATTTGATACAACATCGACCTAATACTAAACTGGCAGCTAACCGTAACTGAATGAGGCATAGAAATTAATTTCCAATTTCATTTCCTTATGCCCAATTTAGTTAATGTTAGCTCTCGGTTTGCTATTTGGTCTATGTTGTATCATTTTTTCCCATTCTTTTTTCTACAGACAACACTCAGTAACCTGGACCAACAGGGCTATAAATTGATTTGCAGCAAACCTCTCCTTTAATGGTGATGTTTTGAGGGGTGTGACTCTTTCTCAGACTGGTTAAATCTGAGGAGGAGCAGCATGGCTTAAAAGGTCACTATATATAAACTCCTTAATGGAAGTTTGCAGTGCAGTGTGCAGATTTCTGACGGTTTCTCAGAGAGGACACACTTTTTGTTTGGATCCTGCGCCCTCCTAAAATAGGGCTTGAATACGCAAGGTGTCACACTGCATGCTATACAGGTACGGAAGACAAACAACAGCTGGGTGTGTAACATGAACTCCTGGGCCATTCTAAATCTCTACTTAGTGAATGGTAGGGGTGGTTCAGTGTAGTGATGTGGAAGTGAAGCATTTGTTTGAAACGGAGTTACCACAACAGTAATACCGCGAGCCAACACTAAAAAGTGGAAGCCAGAACCAGAAGAACATTAAGTTGTGTGATTCATCAGGGGGAACTGCCAAGTGGTTTTTCGAAAAAGGCAAATATTTAAGCTTACACCGTTAGTGGGGAAGTGGGGCATATGGCAACTGTACACTGCTCCATACTACTTAGGTAAAGGCTGATTTAGTGGGTTCAAAGTTCACTGAGAGTCTATGCTTATTATGAAACAATGACTGTAGCCTATCCCCAGTGGACCATGGGTATGTTGGCTACGGCCCAACACAACAATAATCTGTGATGGTGTTTTTATATGAGGTGTTCAGGTATTTGTGGTGATAAGCAAGCCACAGTTGCTGTTACCATCAACACTCTACACCTGGGATGTGAAATAATTTGGCCAGCCACTACCAACAACAGCAATTTGGCCTAAAGACCTCTAAATATCTGAAGTCTTCTAATCTTCCAATCACATGACTGTCATTTAACTCTTATCACAACTCTTAATAAGGATGTACAGCATACCGTGGACTTCCTTATGCTGTGGGTGTGGCTGTTGGTGTACCTGGTAGTTTGAGGGTGGCTAGCTGGTCCTCCAACAGGAGCCCCATGCCTCGGCTGTTGATATGGCGACTGTACAGGTTGCTCCTGGCAACCAAGCCCCAGTGGCTTCCGTGCGGACGATGTGATTTGAAGGGGGAAGTGCAGCATCAATCATTTAGAGTTGGGCGGGCAGGGGGATAGAGAGGGACCATGGGAAGAAGGGACGAGAGAGAGAGAGAGAGAGAGAGAGAGAAAGAGAGGGGGGCGGGCAGGGGGAATAGAGAGGGACCATGGGAAGAAGGGACGAGAGAGAGAAAGAGGGAAAGAGAGGGAGAAGGAGAGAGGGGGGGTAGGGGTATAAAGAGGGATCATGGGAAGACAGGACGAGAGATAGAAAGAGAGAGAGAGAGAGAGAGAGAGGGCAAGGAGTGACAGAAA
>CM059283.1:10533154-10555654 GCA_030347295.1 Setipinna tenuifilis | reverse complement strand
ACACACACACACACACATACATACACATACACTCACTCACACACACACACTTTGTGTAAGTTGTGTGAGGAGTGAAGGGGTAGCAGGGGGTGTTTGTTAGGGGTATGTGGGTGGGTGGGTGGGTGAGTGGGAGGGTGGGACCCTTAGGAGTTGAGCACAGCTGGTGTAGAGTGGAGAGTGGAGGGGGGCGGGCGCTTTTGCTGGGTTGGGGGCGCGTAAACGTAAACACACGATGAGAGCCCTGTGAAGTGAAGGGGGGACAAAGACACTTAAGGTGAGAAGGGAAGAATTACCAGGCCTAGTGATAGGAGGGAGGTATAGAGAAAGAGAGGCAGAATGAGAAAGAGAGACAGACAGACAGACAGACAGACAGACAGACAGAAAAGGAGAGAGACAGAGAAAGAAGGAGGGAAAGAAAAAAGGACAAAGATGGAGAGAATGAGAGATAAATAAGGGGAGGGAGAGGAGTTTAAGATTGAGAGACAGAAAGAAAGAGAAAGAGAGGGAGGTCAAATCCTATTTGGATCGTTAGAAGGCTGGTTAGCTTAACATGACGTCAAAAGAGACTGGCTGAGATCTGCCATTGGGCAACAGCCATCAATCTGGACAGCAGCCGTTGTCCTGCGCCGGCAGGCTTCACTACTGTGGTGTTTTGGACGAGATTACACCAGCTATTGTCCAATTTGATGGCTTCCCACCGGTAAACCTCACCCAATCTCATTTGACGTCACGTCAGGCAGTCTAGCCACCCAGGTTGGATTTGTCCACTAGAGACAGACAGAGAGAGAGAGAGAAAGAGAGAGAGAGAGAGAGAGAGAGAGGGAGGAAGGGAGGGAGGGAGGCAGGGAGAGAGAGAGAGAGTAATAAGGGGAGGAAGAGGAGTTTCAGATTGAGACGAAAAGGAAGGGGGAGAGAGAGAGAGCGAAAGGGAGAGAGGGAGGAAGAGAGAGACAGAAACAAAGATGGAGAGAAATAGAAGGAGAAATGAGGGGAGGGGAAAGCAGCTTTAGACTGAGATGGAGAGGCAGAGGTGGAGAGCAAGAGAGAGAGAGAGAGAGAGAGAGAGAGAGTAATAAGGGGAGGGAGAGGAGGCAGAGGTGGAAAGAAAGAGAGAGAGAGAAGATCCTTACAAGAATCCGTACATCCTCTGATCCGTCAGAGGGGAGGGCGGGGAGCCTGAAGTGGAACAAAAGCCCTGATGTCATCAAACCTGTCATAATACCCCCCCCCCCAGGGCTAACCAAACCATGCCACTAAACGCACACAGGGCCCATCTACCATGCTGCCCTCAGACCCACACCTGCCTTTAGTCCACAAATTAAAACCTGCCCCTAGGAAACACACTAAAACCCACCAGTGTACACTAAAATACAGACACATGTACACGTGACAGAAACATGCACATAAAGCTGTGTGTGTCCACATAGTATAGGTACCAAACCATTTCAAACTACTTTACAGCAAATATTTAGAACAACCCAGTTACTCTACAGTGTACTTGATATAGAGCCAGTAGCGGTTTTAGGCACGGGCGAACCGGGCAGCCGCCCGGGGCGCCATTTCGTGGGGGGCGCCAGGAGCGCTTGGGGAAAAAAATAAAATAAAAAGCTCCGTTTGTCATATCGCTGCAATCGGCACATTGGCGCCCCCTGTAATGCTGCAATCGGCACAATGGCAAACTGCAGGCGCCCTTGCTTGCTGAGAAGGTGGCATGCACAGAAGCAGCGTGTCTTCTCTGTCTCGGGGGCAGTAGCTCCGCACACGCACATAACGCAGCGTGCGTAGGGCACCAAGTGCTTGTGGGGGCACCACCAAAAAAATTGGCTCGTGAAAAAATCATCACAATAGGCTAGGTACGTGCTAGTAAGGATATTTTAAAAATGTGCAAAGCATGTTAATATTTATTTTAAGCAATACAAAAGCAACATAGGTCAATTTGCTCCTCTCCTTCTCCATTCTCCTCCTGGTGCCCCCCTCCCCCACCTTTCAGTGGTCTGGTCGATTATTGCTCAGTCTTAGTTTAAGTTTGGCAGACAAATGTTTGGACAGGGCCTTGAAAAGATATCTAAAGTCGGGAGCGGAAAAAAGAATAGAACGCGAGATGAATCTCACGCTTGCAGATAAGACAGTGTTTTAAATAAATAAATCATAATAATAAAAAGTTCATTTTGTAGCCCTTGCTCCTTACCATCAACAAACTTTGTAACATTAGCTCCCAGGCTACTAGCAATGTTCAGACTGTGTTAACAAGTGTTGCAAATGATTAAAGTTGTAAATGATTGATGCTGGCTAGCTAGTTTAGGTTGTGGATATAAATATGGATATGGATATTTGAAAGCAATTCATCATGGTCACTCGACTGTTTTCAGTTAACGTTCGGATAAGACTAGCACTTTCTTCCTTAGGTTGCTAGCTAGCTATGCTGCGGCTGCCCTCAGTCACAAGTACATAGTTCTCGTCGGTTTGCAGGTTCATAGGCCAAGGGCAACATCTGC
The DNA here is from genome assembly GCA_030347295.1 of Setipinna tenuifilis. NCBI lineage: Eukaryota > Metazoa > Chordata > Actinopteri > Clupeiformes > Engraulidae > Setipinna > Setipinna tenuifilis. Next base: position 10,553,159 of record CM059283.1, on the reverse strand, counting down.
TGGTGAAACTAATATGAAAAGAAACAATCTTACTGTTACGTAAATTTTCCCTCTTCGTATTTATTTCAAACTCTGTACACAATGTTTTTGTTCTCCCATATGAAACCTTTATAAATGTAAAATAGAGTGAATTTTAAATGTACCAGTGATTTACACGTAGGCCTATATAAACCTAATTTATATATGCAGTTTTTTGTACTAATTTTAAAACTGTATTTCAGTAGAATTCCTATATATTTTGTCTTTTAATTCTGAATGTAGAGCCGTCTGCAGTCATTGCACAAATCTTTGTTTAATAATGGTTGTGGTATTTATTTATTAACCATTTTAAATAATGTATTTTTTTAACTTTAATGTTTGGTGTGTTTGTTTGGGTGGGGGGGGGGGGGGGGGGGGGGGTGCTGAGAGGTGGTCTCGCCCGGGGCGTAAAACACTATAGAACCGCCACTGTATAGAGCCATTTCTGTCTAGAATACAATCATATTACATTATACAGAGATGTACACTTCCCACAACACTTGCAAAGAGGCGTTTCTTCGTGCTAGCCTGTGGTATTATATAGACATGTATACCCACAACATTCAACCCAAGTAAACGCACAGAGCAATTTCTAGCCTGTACCGAACACCCTGCAGGAGTGCATTGTGGGAACTCAAGCTGTGCTATGCTGCTGCTGTAGAAGCTCAAGAGCCCTTTTAGTTTATTATCAAATTAAATTTCCTCCACAGTCACCAGAGGGCCGGGTGGAGATCAGATGCAACTAATGTCCACAGGAAGAATCTGTGAAATGGGATGTTATTATCCAGGCTGACTGAATGTCACAGCACTTCAGGCAGCAACCTGTCAACCTGTGCAGGTTTGTGGTGGGGGCTGGGACAGGTATGTCCACATAGAAGCCAGACACTCTCTTTTTCTTACACACACACACACTCTCTCTCTCACACTCACACACACACACACACACACACACACACACACACACACACACACACACACACACACACATACACACACACACACACACCCTTTCCTAGCCCCTTATGTTTGGCTACAAAGAAACCTGTTCCACAAGTCTGTCACATACCTGCTGTGTTCTTGAAGAAACCGTTGAACACAACAAAGTTATTCACCTGGGAATGGGAGAAAGAGGACAGACTGTCATCTCCAAATGACTGAGACACCGAACATTAAAAAAGGAGGAAAATTATACTGTATAATTCATCCACTTCATACATCCACTTTCACCTGAGTCAGTGCTATAAATAACTTGACAGTGCTTTGTAGCCCTTGATCTGCAGAGCTTCTCATGAAGAACTGCCATAGTGGGATTAGAAACTGTGTGTGTGTGTGTGTTTGTGCGTGTCTTAGTGACTGTGTGTGACTGTATGTGTGCGTGACTGTGTGTGACTGTATGTGTGTGTGTGCGTGCGCTCTTGTTTGTGTATGTATGTGTGCATGCATGTATGTTATTGTGTGTCTGTGTGAGGTGTGCTGTATGTGTTTCGTATGTGTGTGTGTGTGAGTGTACAGGTGTGTGTGTGTCTATGTGTGTGTATGCATGTGTGCAAGTATGTTAGTGAGTGTGAGGTGTGCTGTACAGTATGTGTTTTGTATGTGTGTGTGAGAGTGTACAGGTGTGTGTGTGTGTCTATGTGTGTGTGTGTGTACATGTATGACTGTGTGTGTGTGTGAGAGAATGTACAGGTGTGTGTGTCTATGTGTGTGTGTGTGTTTATGTGTGTGTGTGTCTATGTGTGTGTGTGTGTGTCTTTGTGCGTGTGCGTGTGTGTGTGTGTGTGTGTGTCTATGTGTGTGTGTTTGTGTGTATGTGTCTGAGTGTGTGTGTACATGTATGACTGTGTGAGTGTGTGTGGGTGTGAGAATGTACAGGTGTGTGTGTCTATGTGTGTGTGTGTGTTTATGTGTGTGTGTGTCTATGTGTGTGTGTGTCTATGTGTGTGTGTGTGTGTGTGTGTCTGTGTGTCTTTGTGCGTGTGCGTATGTGTGTGTGTGTGTGTGTGTGTGTGTGTGTGTGTGTGATAACAGAGGTATTCTCTGACAGCTCTGGGCAAGTCAGCTGGCTGGTGATTAGCGGTCTGGTCTGTACAATGTTGTCACGCCACTCCAGACACACACACACACACACACACACACACACACACACACACACACACACCACTCCACTCTCCCACAGCTGACTGACTGACACACACATCTCTCCGTTAACCCTCTTTTTCCCTAAATCTGTTAGCCTGCAAGATGCTCCTCTGAAATTTGTCACTCTTTGTTTTTTTGTTCTTACTGAGTATGTGTGTAAGACTACACAAAGTCTCTGTTCTCTGTTAACCCTCTGTTTCCCTCTGGCTAGCTCATAGCACTTTTCCCTCAAACTAAATATGTTGATTTGTTAATCTGTTAATCTGTTGGATAAAAGCGCCTGCCAAATACAATGTAATGTAATGTAATGTAATGTAATGTAATGCAATGTTAACCTGTAAGCTGCTCCTCTGAAATGTGTCACTCTTTGTTATTACTGATTATGTGTGTAAGACTACACAAAGTGCAGACAAAAGTTATTTGTTCTACCAATAAAAATCGCTGTTATATCTGAGATACCTTTACACATGAGAAGTCTATTCTTCCACTAATTAATTTACTCTACTTTGTTTAATTTTATTTGTACTGACCCAACATGGACCAACTAATGACCACAGCCAAAAAAAAGCCTGTATGTTGTTTTGCATATAAAGATATAAGCAGCCACTGTGTGAAATATGATAACAGGTGATTAAATCAAATTTAACTGAACTACTATGACCACAGTTTGACCACTATGACCAGAGTTATGTTTAACATCCATAAACACAGGCTTGTTGGGGCGCTTGAAGATGGCAATGCATACCTGAGGAACTCCCTCCTGTAAGTTGAAGTGTTTTCTGAGGAAAGCCAGGAACTTGGGGGAGGGCCTATCATAGGCCATCAGCTCTGGCTCCACCTTCTTGTGCTGTCCAATCAGAAAACAAAACAAAACACACCACACACACACACACACACACACACACACACACACACACACACACACACAGACACACACACACACAGATTTGCGGTTAGATGTCATATTGCGCCACAGAATATTGCACTTTGACTAGACATAAAAAGCACAAGTGCCTGCGTGTGTGTGTGTGTGGGTGAGTGTGTGAGTGTGTGTTTGGCGCGTCCGCCACCTGCAGCATGAAGTTGAACAGCTCCAGCCCATAACCGTGTCTCTGGAGGTTCTCTGTGACGTAGAAATCCAGAATACACAGTGGCTCCGTCTCCACATGCGCCCCCCTCTGGTCCTGCAACAACATTACAACAGACACCAGGGCAGAGTGTCAGAGGGGACACACACACACATGCTGAAGCTGTACCATAATGAGTACATTGATGGTAACAAAATGGATAAAGAATGATATGTGCAGGGCGTACCAGGAGAAAGAGCTTCTTATATCCAACTTTCAGGAAGCCAACCGCTGCACCTTTTCCTCTGAGACAGAAATGTATAACATACAGGAAGGTTAAAAAAAGAGAACCAATAGGTTTTTGATGTGATCAAAATGGAAGGAAAGCTTTCAGAGCTCAGTAATACAACTCTAGTGTGCAGGCAATGCTTTCAGACATTTGATTACAGACCAGTGTGTGTGTGTGAGAGAGAGAAAAGCATTAGGCAAGTGATGAGGACAGGCTTTTTAAATAGAGATTTTAAGTGCTGGGGTCATGTGCAGGACGCTAGACTCCATTCGGTAAGTCAGTGTAACCTGAGTTGTGTTTACTGAGCGGTTCAGCCCTGCATCAGCCTGGACACGATCCCGAAACTCTTCCACCCACCGCAGACTGGAGGAAGATGCGGTATCACGACAGCTGAAGGCCAGGCCAGGCCTTTTTAGCAAAGTTAGTCACACATCCTAATGAGGTGTTGTGAGGGAAGTTGCACAGCAAAGCTACTAGACATACAACTATTATTAATATTATTTATTACTGTTGTTATTTGTATAACAATAACAACAACATTTGTTATACTTGCATAAAAATATTGTTATTACTAGTAACAGAGGTAGTAGAAATACTTTGTTTATCCCAAAGGAAATTAAGGCATTAAGGCATCCGGTAGGAAATCAAGGTAAGTGTAGACCACCTGGGGTCAATTGTCTGCGTCTAAATGTGCTATATACATAGAAGAAAAAAAAATGACTTCATTTGACTTGACTTATCCAGATGGCTTCACTGCACAGCCACCACATATTACCAGCTGGCTACTGTTACACCAGCACATGGGCACCAGGTCTGCCAGAGAGGGGGCAGAGAGCCATGCCAGCACACCTTTGTGTCTCTGTCACCACCAATGTGTCAGGCCTACAAGATTTGGACAGTGAGGCTCTAAACCCCACAGATCTTTAATCTCCTGGCCTCCTGGTGTGTGTTTGCGTGTGTGTGTGTGTGTGTGTGTGTGTGTGTGTGTGTGTGTGTGTGTGTGTGTGTGTGTGTGTGTGTGTGTGTGTGTGTGTGTGTGTGTGTGTGTGACGATAAGTGCCAGTGTGTAAAAGAGTACTCCACATGCTAAGAACTAAAACTGGACTATTTAATTGTACTATTCAATTACTATTTAATTGTAAATTATGCACTTTTTGTGTGTGTGTGTGTGTGTGTGTGTGTGTATCAGAGGTTTGTATGTGGGCACAGTGAGTGTGTGTGGTAGAGTTTTGTGCATGTGGAGATGGAGATGGTGTGTGTGTGTGGGTATGTGTGTGTGTGTGTGTGTGTGTGTGTGTGTGTGTGTGTGTGTGTGGCTGTATATTCGCACCCGTTGAACTCCCCATCCTTGAGCAGGTACAGCTGGTGTGTGTTGCTCTGGAGTTTGGCTGCACTGGTTATGGGAGCAGGAAGCTGCTGAGCCTATCAGAGAAGGAGACACAACAGCATATTTTAGTCATATGTGTGCATAAGCATATAAATCCTCACAAATACAGAAATTACTCATTTATTTGTCTCTACTACACACACACACACACACAACAGACACACACACACTATAAAACTATATCTGCACACACTTTCGCTCTGCATAGGTTTCTTATTTCAAACCTTGGCCGAAGCTTTCCCCAGCTCATCGATGACTCTGGTGATGAGTGCTTGAGGATCCCCTCTAAGGAACAAACAAGAGGGAGGGGCAAAAGATGCAGAACACAATGGGGCAAACAATAAGTCAAGTCAACTTGCATTACTGTACACACCATGGCCATTTATAGCCTGCAGCAGTAATAACACCTGCACAGCCAAACGTGTGACCTTACTCTCAAACGCCTAAAGCTCTTTGTCTTTCCAGCGCTGTTATTAATATAACTTTGAACCGATTAAGTACCGCATTATCTGACGTCAGTGCAAGCACACATTGCATTTAACTACATAAGGCGCATCAAGCCGTCAATATAATCCCCACGACCCTAAATAAGCCTAGCGTGGTGTCCTTTAAGATTTCACTTGCTAGGGAAGTCGTAACAACACTGGCAATATACAATGACTGTAGCTTTGTCCTAACAGGCAGGACCACCAAGACCCCACCTCTCTAATTTATGGCGAATGAAAGCCGCAGGAGTTATCTACATCATATATTCACAAAATCTGAGGTTATACCATTGTAATGCTATCTATACTACTGATGTTAGACGGAGCGGTTTACCTTCCAATTGCTTTTCGACCAGATTCCAGATTCTGATCCAGTACAGAAATACGGTCAGGGAAGAGGGCATTGATATCGAAAGGGAATTCCATGATAGCAAGAATCCGTGCAGTCTGTGCAGACCCAGTACTCTGCAGCGAGGCTAACCTGAAGAATCCGTGGGCTATTCTCAGACTGCCGGGCAGAATGAGAGCTAACAGCCGAGGTCCAGCGGTGTGCCTTTGCAAAGGCCTAATTTCTGTCACATGTCAATTTCTTCAACAATGTAAAACAAAAAAATGTAACTGCCCGCAACTAGCTCTTGGCTGGCAACATTGTGTCCGACTCGCTCTGTCTGCTCATTGTCCGCTCTGTCACTCCCTCCAGCTCGATCAGTGGTTGTGGGTGCTTCTTAGCTCTGCCGTAGTAACAGTAGTAAACACATCCAGAAATTTTGCAGATTCGGTCGCTGAAAACTGCATTTGCAACATCTTTCCAAAGCAGAACTACGAGCTTACCTAAATATAGACTGTTATTACAACGAAGCCGGAAGGGGTACAACGTCTACGACCATCTGTAATAAAAACGCGGTAATTATGTAGGTGACATCAAGTAATTTAGAGTTATTATACATGTGGCTGTTTCTACACAAGATTATACCTACACTTCCGCTTCCTCTTGACAACCAAACAGCAACAGTGTTCACGTTGACATAGCAACCCTCTGTATGTTTGAACTTTGAACCTACAACATGAGGTCAAAACAATGAATACCAGTTATTAGATTAAAATAATAATAAATCCTGTGCGTGGTGTAATATTGCAATTCTTAAACAGAATTAATAGTGACAACGTTATTGTTTTGTTACTTGCTTTTGCACTTTATAGAATGCTGTAGGACAGGCAAACATTTATGGCAACATTGATACACACCCAATGGTCCTGGGCCTACTTTTCAGTTCTTTATATAGCCTTATTTAAACTGAGACTTAAATTAGTGTATTTACTGATATATATTTTACAATAATAAATATCTGTAATACACACTAAAATATGGGTCATTGCCTTTCTTTTTTCCAGCATCCCAAAGTTATTCAATTAAAGCTGTATTTCCTCAAGCACCACAAAAGGTTTATTGAAATATCAAATCATAGGGCTGAGGGCCAATGCCTCAAAACTGGTTCTCATGATGAATTATGTGGGAAAAAATAACAAGCAACTGTGTTTGTATTTCATGATAATTTACTGGAGAATCATTGACAAGACACTACATTCACTGGGTAAGAGAAGACTAAAATCAGGATGAGTTCAAACGCAATACATTTCACAGAATGAAACCCCATAGTCTATTTGGTCTGCAATGAAGGAGAAATGAAGAGTGGAAAAATAACAGATAACCAGAGCAGGAAAGTAGATTTCTGTAAAATGCTTTAATGGTCAGTGAGACCAGTTATACTCGGTAAAACAGGATCCTATCCAATTAAAGTCTGCTTTTCACTTCCATTACAGTGCATTACATTCCATTACAAGTGAATACTGCCTGCGAAATAATATGAGAAAGACATTTCCATCGGCCAATCAGAGACTTCATCAATTAGGCAGGGGGAGGGACTTAATCAATCAGGATCACTACACAAGTTCAGTGTACTAGCATGCTTGCTTGCTTAAATTTAAGGAAACTGGGAATGATCTAGGTGTGCATGGTCAAAATATCAGGCAACACACACTCTCAACACACAGAACAGTAGACTGGCATTAAGGGGTAAATCAGCATGGTCGCCAGTATCAACAGTAATGTGGTCACATTGCTACTAAACTGTATAGACTCCAAGTAAGTACTTTATGTTTACTAACAATTTGGTAAAATACACAGTACAGTACATAATTGCACAGAGATTAGTTTTGAATGTACAAGTTACAGTTCAGATTGACACAAACAGGTTTTTGTTTTATTTCGAGGACTGAGGAGCACAGTTTCAGATGACACATTTAATCAAATACACTGACATTATTTGTCATCAAAACACACATTCCCATAAGGAGATATTAGGTTGTGAGTGCCCACTTAGTGCTGTGTGCATGGTAAATCCGATGAAGCTGGATATCAAAGCACAGTAATACTTTGTAGCAAAGTCTCCCCATTTCACCCTGCAGTCACATGATATTCCGCCCCCAAAAAGCCAATCCATCTGGGGTCGTTTGCATGAGGGATGATCCAAAGGCATCACTTAAAAGGTTTTTTTCTACAGTACATTCTGACTTTGTTTCCTAACTTCCCTACGACACAACTTTATTGGTGTGTGTATACCATTATGTGTTTTCAACTGATCTCCTGCCAGGATGGCAGATTACAGGTTACTCCGTACGCTGTATTTATTTATTTATTTATTTATTTAAAAAAAAAAACAAGAAAAACCTTCAGTGCACTGGTCCAAGTCAAAGTGGTATTGAAAATCTTATCAAACCTGATTAAGTCTAGCCATTAAAAAGTAGAGCATGTTCAGTGAACAGACTTGTTAGTCTAAGTCTGCCGGAACCAAGAGCCAGTGCCCTGGTCTCTGGTCTCTGGCCACCCTGACACAGATATAGCAGCCCTGGTCAGCAGACAGATGCCTTAAAAAGGAGCACAGCGCAAAGTCAGGTTTTTAGGGACAAGTGCAATGATGCTCCTCTTGCCATGTTTTTTTTTTTCTTCTTCCATAATTCACATTATTTCAACATTAACAGTTAAATATGTTTAGTGTGTACTCCGGTAAGGCTACTTACTTACTTACATTCAACAGTAAGGACCAGACAGTAAACACGGTCTATTTCACCTATCGTAATACCTATCCTTTTTTTTTTTACTGATGCCCCACAGGAGAAAGTGCAAAACCAAACCACACCATGATATTGGAAAAGCCCTAGAAAGAAAAAAAAATCAGTGTGTAGTACTATACCCACACAGAGAAACGAGAATCGATCCGAGGAGAGCCTGGAGTCCTAGGAATACTTCAAACCATATCGGATTTATGAAGAAAAAGATATGATCCTTATACCATCTTTAATCTCTGAAGAAAAATATCTTTTTTGTTTTTTTAACTAAGACTACAGGCTTGGGTCCATCCGCCTTGACCATACAATGAGGAGGCCACTGCCATAAACTGAGGCTAAGGACTTTTCTGAACCTCGTTTTAGGGCATTCATGGTTGTATGTGTGCAGAAGGAACTGTAGACTGGAAAAAAAGACACACAAAGTTGCCTTCATAGGAGGTCTGGAGAGGGAAGTGAGGTGTAGTGTTCACACAGAGAACTAGGAGAAAAACAAAACAAAAAACAGAACAGAACAGGACAGGACAGACATTGGGAGGTGTACCATCCACCGGATAAGGAGAGGCAGCAAGTCCAGTTGAGAAGAGGTACAAACTGCAGAGTCAAACCGTTTTACACACCCAAACACACACACACACACGCACACGCACACACAAACAATGACACGCATGGTCTCAGTCCATCTTCTCTTTCTGGACCAGCTTGGGGGCATCCACAAAGTCCTTCCCGTTGAAGACGATCACGGCGGTGGTCACGGCACTGGCCATGCCCCAAAACATCACGTAGGCCAGCGTCTCGGTCCAGGTGTCACCTGGGAAACAGTGGGAGAGCTCTCATCACATGGACCACAAATGGCTAACACATTAGGATGCCCAAATTAGCATTGGCACTGGAATACAGCTGATTAATGCAATCATGTAACTCAAAGTAGTCATTGTAAATAAAGTTCAATAACAGCAAGGTTATAAGAAAACACTATCAGAGTTTAGGTTTTGGTTTTGACCATAACGTAAGAGCTGCTGTAACTTCTTTTGGGACCACTTTCAGTGGTCTCATAGCTATAATCAAAATCACAATGTGTAAATGTAAGAGTATGCTTTTTTTTTTTAGAGTGGAACACTACTTTGAGTTTTTGAGCCATAAATCTGGCAGAATGTAGCTGTTTAAAAATCAAGCTCCCTTTATCTTATTCCATAATAATTCTGTGACTGGATAACATCTCTTGTGAAAGAGGTTGAAGAAATGATGCTCTGCATTACTAAATGTTGTTTTCAGCGAAAATTCAAGGTGCTGTTTAAAATTAGCGTCTAGGTTAGCATAAAAAAAACAGAAATATTGAGGCATTCCTGGTAAAAAAAATAAAATAAAAAAGGTATTTATTCAAATTTAGCTTTGTGCCAAATAGACAATATCTCTATTTTAGTCCAGATGGAACTTTGCAGAAAAAATGTCACTACAATGCCACAAAAATATCCAAACTAATGTAAATAATCACTGTAACATAACATATGTAATTAAAATGCATGTTAAAAACATATATTTTAAAATGCTGTATACTGTACAGCAACCAAGCAAACTTCACCCCGCATTAATGTAACATACAGAAGTGTAATACTCTTACCGGCCATTAGGAGGCATAGGATACACATGGAAAAGGCCACCAACAGGACGAGAGGCAGCTGGGAGACAAAACACACAGTGCTTTAGCATACACACCCAACAACAGGGCCTGCAGCCCCACACAGATGCATTAGCACCGTTTGTTTATTTAATTTGAATGCCATGTTAGCAACTGTGGCTAGTATTTCATGTCAGGTCATGTATATGATAAAAATATGAAAATATTTAAACAAATAAACCAAATAGTTTAAACAAGCCAATGCATGTACACACTTACGCTTCCACAGCAACACACTTATATACAGACACACACAGCACATACACTGCACTGCAAATATTTTTACCAATGCACAAAAAAATCCCACTCTGTCAAACACATGTATACAACCATATTGTCACATGCATTATCATGGTCACAAGTTCAAACACACACTAATGCACACACACACACACACACACACACACACACACACACACACACACACACACACACACACACACACACACACGCCACTTACCATCATGAACTTCCAGTCCTTCTGCACTTGCAAGGGCGTTGGTCCCTCTGTGTCATCCACAGTGTAGTTGCCCAGGAACAAGTCAATGGAATCCTGCAACCCAGCCCACACATGTACACGTTACACATGCCCACATTGCCCCCCCCCACCCCCACTCCACCCCTCCCACACACACACACACACACACGCACACACAAATGCACGACACCAGCCCTTTGCAAAGTATTTACAACAGCGGTGACGGACAATTATGCTTCCATCCGGTAGGGGGACCCAAGGTTGCAACTCTAGAAATACTCCTTGGTGGCGCTTTAACCCCCTAACTAACACATTAAACTGCCATTACGAACCATCAACCCACATTACCCTCCCCTCCCCCCACACACACACTCATCGACACTATACACACTTCTATCATCTCCTGTTAATCATTACATTACAACATAAACACCCTCAATCACAACACAATCAATTACCAACACATTACCAACCGCCAAGTCATACCGCCATAACACCCCCTCACCAACAGCCCACACACCAACAACGACACAAACATTACCAACACTTGGCATCCTAGCAACAGCTTCCGTTAGGCATTGTTGCATTCTCTGACTAACGTTGTGCCACCCGTGTCCCACACAGGAACAAAGTGGTGTAAGCAACCCCCTTCGTGACATCACATCACACCTCCCTCCCTCCCTCCACCACAGAGTACCAGGGTAGGATGGCCAGCTAAACATTTGACGGACGCACACTGACTCACCTCAGACCTGTCAGGACCTGCAGAAGGTGCCGCCGGATGCTGAGTCATGCCATTCTGTTTTTGGCAGCTTTCACACACACACACACACACACACACACGCACACGCACACGCACACGCACACGCACACGCACACACACGCACACACACGCACACACACGCACACGCACACACACGCACACACGCACACACACGCACACACGCACGCACGCACGCACGCACACGCACGCACACACACACAGACTCACACACACACACACACACACACACACACACACGCACAGACTCGCACACACACACACACCTATGCACACGCACAGACTCGCACACTTACACTCGCACACTAACTCACACGGACATGCAATCACACACACACACACTTACAGACACACATACAGACACACACACACACACAAACCTGTCTGTAGCCATCTGAGAAGTTATTCTTGTAGTAGCGGATCATGGAGTTCCATCCGTCCATCACCAAACCCCACTGAGATCTCTTCCCCGTCCTGCAGAGACACACCGCATATGCATCAACCCCAAACACACACACACACACACATGCATCAACCCCAATCATATACACCCACACACACACAGACGCATTAACCCCAAACATATAAACCCACGCATCAACCCCTAACATACACATACACACGCATCAACACTAAACATATACACGCACACTAAACATACACATACACACGCATCAACATGCACATCCACCCCAAATATATACATATATATACACACACACACATAGAGTCACACACACAACATAAATATCAGCCCCAAATATACTATATTATGCACACACAGGTTTACTCAGCTTGTTAGTTTGTGTTACGATTTTTACTGTGACATAGTCGCAAGCACCTGACTTTGACATCAAACACCATCACTTGGCCAACACTTCAATGTAGCCATGGCAGAACTGGAGGGGGGGGGGGGGGGGGGGGGGGGGCAGGTTATCAGGGTTACCAGTGTGTGTTAACCTCGATCAAGTAGTAAACTCCCCAACAGAAAAGCCTAAGTGTTTCCCCCCCCATGAAGTGTAAGGCCATAGGACTCTTCCATGAAAAGGTTTACCACTTACGGTTGAGTCAACTTATCTGGGTTAGTTACAAAACCACTTCCTTGGAATACTACCCTGCACACTCACTCCTCCACTCCTCTCGGTCTCACCCACATCCTCTACATTATATCATGCAGAAAGCTCCGCTTACGAGCACCCTCCTGTCCTGTGCTCTGTCTGCACTTGCTCCGTTACGCTCTTTGCTTTGCGCACTTTTTTCCTCCTTCGCATACAGTTAAGCCCAAACATATTTGGACAGTGACACAATCTGGGCTCACGATTTGGGCTCTGCATGTCACTACGTTGGATTTGAAATGAGACGACAACAACGGAATTAAAACTGCAGACTGCAGAAGGTTTAACTCGAACTGGTTGAGCAAATATATATGATTAGACATGTAGGAATTGTATCTGTTTTTATACAAACGGTCCTCATTTCAGGGGCTCGAAAGTAATTGGACAAATAAGCATAGCCCTAAGTAAAATGTTACTTTTGGAATATTTTGTTGAGAATCCTTTGCAGGCAATGACTGTCTAAAGTCGGAAACCTCCATTGAGAGGTCCTTTGACCGCATGTTGTGTGTTCACATCAACAGCTTCCAAATGCACACCCCACACCTAAAATAAACTCAAGACCTTTTAATTGCTTAATTGATGACAGGTTAACGAGGGAAGAGCCCATGCAGCCTTGTTTTTTATTTTTTATTTTTACAGCCTTCTGAGTCAATTGACCAATTACTTTTGGTCCCTTGAAAAAGAGGCAGCTACATATTAAAGAGCTGTAATTTCGAAACCCTTGCTCCAATTTGGATATGAATACTCTCAAATTACAGCTGAGAGTCTGCTGTCTGGGTCTTAAGGTCCATATTGATTATATAGTTGTATCCTGAATATGTTTTCGTAAAACAGCTAAAACAACAAAACTTGTGTCAATGTCCAAATATTTTTGGATCTAACTGTAGCTCTGGCTTGTTTTGTGTGCTCCATTGTGAGTCGTGTTGGAAAAAAGATGTCTGCTGAGTAGTGGTAAGGATTCTTTATTTATCCTGAAGGAAATTAAGGAGACCTAATGTAATGTTATGTCATGTAATGTAATGTAGTGTTATATAATGAAATGTCATTTTTTAGTGGTTGAACAGATACTTTATTTATACCATAGGAAATTAAAGAAAACGTAATGTGATGTATTATAATGTGATGTATTGTAATGTGATGTATTGTAATGGCATGTAATGTTATGTAATGTAATGTAATAGTTTAGTGGTTGAACAGGGGTTATGCTACCTGGTGAAGTCGGTCTTGAGAGCCCCAGTGCCTGCATACTGTTTAGCACACGCATCAGCATTGTCAGCCCAGGCTGCAGAAAAAGGACACAAAAACGCACACGCGCACGCGCACGCGCACGCGCACGCGCACGCGCACACGCACACGCACACGCACACGCACACGCACACGCACACGCACACGCACACGCACACGCACACGCACACGCACACGCACACACACACACACACACACACACACACACACACACACACATACACATACGCATGCATGCACAACACGTGCATGTACACACAAAACACATGTTGTTAGTGGGTCACACTACTGCTTGAACACAAACACAAACAACCAGCCCAGCAGACCACACCAGAGAGACTACTGCACAGCCCCGCCTTGGCTCTGGGTCACGTTGGGAAGCTTTTACAGTAATGCTGGTGGTCAGATTACGGTGAGCGGGGAGGGGAGTGGGGAACGGGAATTAGTGGGGGTGGGGGGGGGGGGGGGGGTGATGAGCTCACCATTTTTGTAGATCTTCTCAAAGTCTGCCTGCTCCTCAACCTTCTGCCCGACATGGAGAACGCCCATTCTCTGCAGTCAACGAATGACAGGAAGGAGAGAGGGAGAGAGGTAGAGAGAGAGGTAGAGAGAGAGAGGGTGGAGGGAGAGGGGGATGGAGGAAGAGACAGAGGGAGAGACAGAGGGAGAGAGAAAGGGAGAGAGAGAGAGAGGGCGAGACAGCCAGGCAGAGAGAGTGAGAGAGAGAGAGACGAAGAGAGGCAAAAGGAGAGAGAAAAAAAGAGAAAGATACAGAAAGGAAGAAGGAGAGAGACAGAGATGAATACATAGCATTATCAAGGGTCAAACTAGTTAACCTGTGTGTGTGTGTGTGTGTGTGTGTACCTGAATGTGAGTGTGTGTGTATCTGAATGTGAGTACATGTGTGTGTGTGTGTGTGTGTGTGTATGTGCGAGTGTGTGTGTGTGTGTGTGTGTGTGTACCTGAATGTGAGTGTGTGTGTATCTGAATGTGAGTATGTGTGTGTCAAACCTGCAGCTGGTTCTGGAGGGAGCGTCGGGCCAGGAGGCTCTGGATGACGTTGGTGCGGTCCAGACAGTCCATGCAGTTACTGCGGAAGGTCCCGCTCTGCTGGGCCGCCACCTTCCCGTCAGAGTCCGCCCAGAAGTACCTGCGGGGATGAGGAAATGGCCAAAACAGATACATTAGGTTGTCTGTGTAATTATCTGTGTGTACATGCATGCATGCATGTGCCTGTGTGTGTGTGTGTGTGTGTGTGTGTGTGTGTAGTCTGTAGTGTGACTGGGTGTTTATAGGGCAAACTCACCTGTGTATGTGTGTAGTTTAGTGGCCAGGGCAGTGGAGGGCAAATTTACCTGTGTGTGTGTGTGTGTGTAGTGTAGTGTGTAGTGGCCAGACTCACCCGTACTCGTCCTGATTTTCAGCTACAGCATCCACCAGAATCTGCAGCCGATGCCAGCGCATCTTACTGCACTCCTTGTGGAAGTCGAAGGCAATATACCTACAACATACACACACTCAGGGTCAGAGGTGAGAAGTCAAATGGCAACATATATACAACACCTGAAAGATCAGGGTAACATATTAATATAATGAAATGTATATGTATATATATATATATGTATATGTATATGTATGTGTGTGTGTGGGGGCTTGCACTGGCATAGTTGTGAGGTCCAAATGTCCTCACTATAATAGGAAAACTAAAAAAACACTGACTAGTGAGGTCATTACGAAGGACCTCACTACTCTCAGCAGTATTTTTCTTGGTCATTTTGTTGTTATTGAAAAAAGTAAAAGTGCAAAAACATTTCTTTACTGACAGGTTGTGGTTAGGGATTGTTTTGGTCTGGGCACAGTTAAGCATTCTTTAGTTAGTTATGAATGGTAGTCAATGAAGGACCTCACTATGATACAAGAGAAAGTGTGTGTGTGTGTGTGTGTGTGTGTGTGTGTGTGTGTGTGTGTGTGTGTGTGTGTGTAAGTAAAGTGTCCTTGGAAGCCCCAATACAAATTTAGTTAAGTACCAGGTTATTCCCTTTCACCTTAAAGTTCAGTAGAGAGTGCATCTAAAGGACTTTAACATAAATGTGTGATTATTCTATGAAAGATCTATAAATGTATCTATAAATCCGAGTTTCGGTCTGAGACCTAGGATAGTAGGTCCACCCCCATGCAGCACCCCCATGCAGCAGAAACTTTTACGACCCCTGTGGTTCTGTGGTTGTGTGGGGGATACCCCGGTGCAAAAATAGAGACCTCCTAAGAGATCAGATAAGCCCCGACACAGTCAGTGGAAGAAGAGGAAGAAGGCCAGCTCAAACAGGTCTGCTGTCAGTCACTCATAGTAGGGGTGCCAGAATAGAATAGGGGTGTCTTACTTAAGCAGGCTGTTGTCCATACTGTCCACCATCTTGGCAAAGGCCTCCTCCAGGGGTTTCTCAGAGCCCTTCTGGTTGACCTGACACACAGACACACAGACACAGACACACACAGACACACACACACACACACTAACGTTAAAAGGTGTATGAATTTAGTGCTTAATCCTGCATAAATGGATCAAGACCTTTATTTTGTCAATGTCCTATACAATAACTGTAGTTGAGTTCTGCAGCAGAAAGACCTTTCCATTGTTGTGGGGGCCGCCCTGTTGTATTGCCCACGCTAGTGTTTCCGATTTGCTGACACATTGTACAGTAATAGCAATAAAACTACTGTCACCCACCATCTCAAGTCCTTATGGGAAGTGGTGCATTTTTAAGGCGCTTTCAGACCTATAGTTGGATTGCTTTGGTCCACCCTAGTCAGAAAAATGTTACAATGTAGCAAACAGATCCCACATATGGTTTGCTTTCACATATGCATATTTCTAAACGAACTAAAATAGAAAGCGAAGACCATCACCACCGGAACCAGACTAAAACGCGCCACTTTCCATAATAATAATGCAGTAAGCTCTACTGTTCCATCCAATTTGGCTTGGTTGCTTTCACACCAGAGGAACCGTACCAAAGTAGGGCAGATAAAGCGGTCCGAGACCACCCCTTTTTATCACTCGCGGACTGGTTGATTTGGTGCGCACCAAAGTACCGAGATTGCATTTTCACCAACGAAAACGAACCGCACTAAAAACTTTTGGTTCGAATGGAACATTTGGTGCACACCAAATGCTGTAAGTGTGAAAGCATCCTTAGTGTGGTTCCGGTCTGACAGCACCCCGAGACCTCTAGTTCGGGGTTTAGTAAGGCAGTTTACTAAACCAGAGCACTGGTATAACTCGATTCTTAGCATAGGCTACCCCACTGGTCTACTGTTAATTGTTTAAATTCTTATTGGTAGGCACATTAAGAGTGTTTAATGCTAAAAAAAAGTAAGGCCAGGTAAATGAAGAAATGTTAGTGTTGCAAACAACAAGACTAATATGAGTGTGTGTGTAGGCCCTAACAGACCTACACAAACACAAATTACAAACTCCAGTATAGACATATAGACTACCCTTTGGCACTTGCTATTTTTCACAACTAAATCTCCTGGTAATTCTGTCGACTAAAACTAAAACAATTTAGATGACTAAATAACAACTGAAAGTAAATTACATAATTCATCAGAAGACCAAATCAAAATTTCCTGTCGAAATTAACACTGGTACAGGGACGTCTGAAAGTTTACAAAACTCGAGTGAGTGGGCGACAATATCAGTGAAAGTATGAGAGAGGATTAACATATAAGTTTATTAAATCCCCCATTTCTTACTGCAGTGTATTTTTTAAACACATTAACCCCCATACTGATATGAATCACATTCAACTGAAACTTACTGACTCACTCCACTGCTCTGCAAATCTAAGTGCAGACAAGAAACGCCTGAATTTTTTTTCAGGTGCTGAATGACGACGAAAACAGATACCTCCTAAGGTTAACAGACAATGTATGCAGTCATAGTGAAAGGTCTGTGGTTTGCTGAGGGTAGGCGTTGAGGCGATGGCTCCACAGAAGCATGGTTTGCCAGCTGACATCAAATGATTAAAAAAAAAAAAATGCTCGAAGTCCCATTACTCACTCACACAATTACACACACACACAATTACACACACACACACACACACACACACACACACACACACACACACACTCACACAATTACACACACACACACACACACACACACACACACACACACTCACACAATTACACACACACACACACACACACACACACACACACACACAGAGCTTGTGTGGTTGGGGCAGGTCAACTATTTGATGATTTTGCCTGCTCCAAATACTAAAAGGGTCATTGTATTTGCCAAAGATGACAGCTCTGTGTGTGTGTGTGTGTGTGTATGTGTGTGTTTGCATTCTTCCAAGATATGTAAATGTCTGCCTCTTTACACACACACACACACACACACACACACACACAAGGAGCTTGTATGGCTGAGGCATGGCAACTATTTGATCCAAATACTATGAGGGTCATTGTATTTGCCAAAGATGACAGTTAAGTGTGTGTGTGTGTGTGTGTGTGTGTGTGTGCATTCTTCCAAGGTATGTCAATGTCTGCCTCTTTATTTGACTGAGGTTTTACATGCACAACTAACCTTTTATGGGGTTCTGTGTGTGAAAATTAAACAGTGCTGGCAACGTCCAGTGTGCGCGCTGTATGTGTTTGTGACAAACAGGTATCTGTCCATTATATTTACCAGATTAAGGATGACCTGCTTTCCATAGATTAGCACTTGAGACTCAAAATGCCTCTTGAATCCATCCATCTGGGGGAAAATAAAACAAAAATCAGTTACTGATACTACAGGGGTTGTATAATGTAACTTTAGCATTTAACACAAGTTTCAGAATACATATTATTTACTGCAATTAATACAGAACACAGACTACATGCTGTAATTTGTACATATAGATTTTATTTCATTTTATTTGTGTATAAGGAAAATGCAAAACCAGTTCTGTAAATGTCCCAGTGTAAGCCAGCAGGTTCATTTTCAAATGTAGTCTTTTGGCAATATGTTAACCATGAATTGCCAAGTAGTTCTCCAAAGCCAAACCAATAAAATGTTAAAACTAAAAACACAGATAAAGACCATCTGCTGACAAGCACACCTCAACCCCGCTTTGTGAAATCTGATTGGCTGGGAGTGCACAGGTCTTACGTGATTGGTGCTGCTGCTGATGAGGGGTTTGGGCTTGTACTTCAGGTTGGGCCGCTGGGACCAGAAGAACGGCATTGAGCCCCGAGTCTGTCGGAGAGGGACAGAATACACACACACCTTGGATTTACACACACACACCTTGGATTTACACACACACACCGACACACACATACCTTGACTTTCTAATCAACAGTGGGGATTTTACACATACACACACATATACACACACACTCAAACACACGCACACGCACGCACGCACGCACGCACGCGCACACGCACACACGCACACACCACTTGTAATCGGCAGTAGGGATTTTACAAGCACACACGCGCGCACATACACACACACACACACATAAAAGGGCTTTTGAAAGTGTGGACAACAAAGCTGATGTTATGCACACATACATCCACTGCTACAGGCTCCTTCATGCCTCTCAGGATGAAAGAGACTCGTAAATGAGGTCTGACATCCTGTGTGAAACTTCCCTAGCAAGCAAACACACACGCACCATCATCACCACCACCACCAGCATCACCATCGCCTTCGCCATGATGAGCAACTCTCACGACACAATCAGACTACTGCAAACTTTCCACATGCAACACGCCAAACTGCACATCCCCTTCGTTCAGGAGAGTACACACACCTTCCTTGACGAGGTGCTGCTCATGGAGGAGTTAAGGTGTGAAAGGGAAGACATTGCACATTTGCCACTTGCTGCCCAGATGCGTTATGGGTAATGTTTTGAAGCAAAATGCTTTGCGTTCCCTAGGCGACTTGTCAGATATAAAAATGTAAGATACTTCGTACATTATTATTATTATTATTTACCTAGTTGATCATATTTTCTGTTAGCGGTGTCAAATGGCTTACTGCGAGACTTCAGATCATATCTCATTGTGATGTACAGACTGAATTGTGGGTCTCTGATGGTTGAACAATAAAAAAGTTGAATTAAAAAAAAGACACTACATACAAAGTGCATGTATTATCAGCTATGAGGCACTGGTTACCCAGAAAATTACT
>CM059283.1:10500654-10528154 GCA_030347295.1 Setipinna tenuifilis | reverse complement strand
ACACTTAATAACAACAGTCATGAACATGAATAAAGTGCCATTAATGTTTCTAACATGTATCATGTCATGTTTATAGCCTTCTCGTGTCACTCTTATGTGGAAACCTTCAAATAAAGGGTTGTACCATACTTTAACAGTAATATATCCGCCAAGACTGCAAATTTACTTTGCATTATGTGGACTTTTACCAGTCACTGACACATAAATGGTAAAATTCACCAGCCACTCAACAGTAAATCATTACTTTGTTTCCGAAATGTACCAGTCACTTTCGTTCTTTACCAGCATTTGGCTGGTGGCTGGTGAAGATTTCCATTCCTGATGTCCGCTATTACCTGTGGCTCCAAGAGGTGCATAATGGTCTTCTTGTAAGGAATCACGTCAAACTCGGTAGCCTTCCACACGGTGTGGCCCGCCAACTCCCCCATCTTCCTCTTCCGGGTGATGACAATTAGGTACATGCCTTAATAAACAAAGGCCAAGACAGAATTATACAACTCGTTAGCCTTATAGCATAATTGTCGAAGTCATTTTTTGGCCAAATTGAGATATCTACCTAACTTTACTCTCCTACCACTGCTGCATCATCCTGCATAACCGCCTATTGAACATTGAAACATGACTTGGGCAATTATGCTATGAGGCTAACGAACTGTATCTTGGGTCTCGCCCTGCAGACTTCAGTGACAAAAAAAACAACCCCAACAAAACTGGACAAAGTAAGGCCAAGAAAAACTCATACGCCTGCACTCCAGGGTTTCTCTTTAAGTCTAGAGTAAGAAAAATGACAGACTTGAATATAGGGAGGACAAGAGAGAGACCCCTATGCTTGTAATGTAAAGTTTCTCTTCTGCAGGCTACAGTGACAAAAACAACCGACCTTTAGGCATTGTTGTTGTTATCAACTTAGATCTTTACAAGAACGAGGCATCACTTTATTTTATCTCCCCCTGTGACAGTGGTATCTACATCATTAAGTACAGTGTAACAAAGAGTGTAATAACATGTGATATTATGTACTTACACTGTACCTTAGGGTTAGGATTAGAGTTGGTGCTGTAGGTATGTACTTTGCAAGTACATAATGCCATATGTTGTTACATGTAGATTACATTACATTGCACTTAGCTGACGCTCTTATCCAGAGCAACTTACAGTTATTTTTAAGGTACAGTTATGTTTTAGGCTTTAGTTACAATCCCTGGAGCAATGTGAGGTTAGATGCCTCGCTCAAGGGCACTTCAGCCATGGATGAGGGTGCAGGAGAGCAATAGCATTAGAGAGTATAATTCATATGCTTTTCCCAGGCTACCTGCTTTTGCACTGCCCTGCAGACTAAACTTGTAATAAATAAATACCTGTTAATATTTTTGACTGTCTTTTTTTTTAATATCTGTATGTATGGCTGCTATGTGAATGCAGTTTCCCCTTGAGGAATCAATCCATGCGTCAATCCGTTTTCTTTTAACAAAAACAGGTCCTTTGATCTTTTTTTCCTGTTATTTCACTCTGCAACTCACAATACCTGATACAGCATTAGATATATCCTTGTTATTGTGTGTGTGTTGATTTGTGCCTGTGCATTAGTGTCTGTGTTTGTGTGATACATATACATATACATACCAGCCACCAATCGGATGGTTCCCATGATGCCACAGATGGGGCGAGTGATGCCAGATGGAGGGATGTCATGAGTTCCTACAAAACACACACACACACAATCAAATACAGCCACACATAAACACAATCAAATACAGCCACTCACACACACACCCACACCCATGCACACACAAATACAGCCACTCACCCACCCAACTCATGACATCCCTGCACGCACACACACACACACACTTACACACACACACCTTCCTGCTGTCACTACAGTAAAACCTCTGCATTTAAGTTAAGTGCCTTTTTAGAGGAGTTGGTGACACCTGGCACTATCAGCCATCTTTTTAAATCAGCTGTCACTACGATTATCGACTGGAAATGCATGCCAAGTGGTGCAAGTGCAAGTGGCTAAGTTGACCTGAATCTGAATTTAAATTAAGGATATGGCTCCTGCCAAGTGGGTACCGAAAGACACAGTATTTATGTACTCCACTGCAGTATTGTGACTGTTACTGCTCATATGCCTACAGAGGACAGTATGCTCCATCAACCAGCTCTTTCTGAAGGGCACTTACTGTCAACTCAGCAGTGAACAAGTCTATTCTTTTTCAATACTTGTTTACACCATTAGTTCGTGGTGTGGGGGTGTGTGTGTGGATGTGTGTGCGTGCATGCGTATGGAAGAGTGACAGAGTAAGAGATAAAGAGATCGAGACAAAGATAAAGAGAGTGAGAGCAAGAGAGAGGGAGAGAGTTAGACAGACAGAGAGATGGTGAGAGAGATAAGGAGAGAAAGAGGAAGAGAGAGAGATAACAGCAAGAGAAAGAGAGAGAGAAAAAGAGAGAGAGAAAAAAGAGAAAGAGAGAGAGAAATAGAGAGAGAGAGAGAGTCCAGGCACTACATGGGTAGATTTATTTCTCATCTGGGACAGGGGTCAGACATCAAAATTGCTTAAATGTGCTGTCTGCTCTGAGCTCTAACAAAACAACACTACACAGAACACTGTCAGCATGGCTGACCTGTGAGGGTCATCTCTGTGGAAATCCGATCAATGACAAGGACATCGGTGGCGCCATCGTCACAGGCCTCGATGTAGAACTTGTCCACAGTCGCATGCCTGCAGATGAAACAGTCGGGATTTAAAAACATGAGCATCACCAAACCTGTACCGCAGTTGGCATAATCTGCATTGCAAAGCAAGACTAGGTAGTCTTTTTGTTGCACTACAGGTTGGAAGCGGAATGGAGAACTACAGAGAGATGGTCTGTTCCTCCTCCACACTTAGTGCTGCTATAGCCCATGGAGGGCGGCAAGTATACTGACATATGAGCCAACTACAGAACAGATGTGCTGGATTGTGGCCTTGAAGGCCCAGTGTGTGTGACGGGAATGTTAGGAGGATGAAAGCTCTAAAGAATGATGAGATCCATAGAATAGAATGTGGAATTTCTGTATAATGTTTTGTGTTTTTCATAATGTTTACAAGCTCACACCCTTAGGGTAAAACAACAGGTATTCTTGGTTTGAGCAAGTACAGGTGCGAGGAGTGGGGTTCTTTTACCCTATGAGACATGACAGACTCACAAAAGTGTAGAGCACCTGTTAAAAAAATCCATCAAGATGTCTCATTCAGTATGACAAACTGTGATGGACAAACGTCAGTAAGTCAAATGGGTATACATATATGGTTTGGATTGTGGTTAACAAGAGGTATTGTTTTTTTTTTTTCCACTAGAGTGGTACACCTCAATAGTCATAAAACTTCCATTAAGACGTCACGTTCATGACGACTAACTACCTATGCTGGATAGATGACTGCAATAACGCAGGACAAACGACAAGTCAATTTTATGACAGATGGGTGTGTGAGTTCATTGTGTTAGTTTTTACATTGTTCTCCTGGGCGTGTGCGCAAACTGCATGCACTTGCCATGTTGTAACCTGTACGTTACTCCACTACCTGCTCCGCCTCTCTCGCTCACAGAACAGACAGTATCGACAGGTGCAGTGCGTCAACCGTGCCAGCTAGGAAACCAATGCTAGCACTTACTCTGCAGCTCAGTAAGTTCAGGAAAACGAGTTGGCCAGAAGGCCTTTGCTGCGGCTACCTAATTTGCCTGGTGTACTACTATGACTAACAAACTGGTATCCTCTTGCAAAGCCAGCCGTTTCAGTACTAATTGACGCCAAACCAAAGCCATCGCGGCAGTTTGGGTACTTCACATCACCGTAGACATTTTCAGTGCTAGCTAGCTAGCGAGCTAGCTAGAAGACACCGTAAACTGAGAGGGTGTTCAGGGCAGGAATGAACGATGAAACACTTTCCCACAGTCTTCTGGATGCCATGAACGGCAGCTAATACTGCACTACCTCCAACCAAAAGTAACAGTACCATATGAATAAACATGCCCAAGACAAATTTAAGATGCATGATATTACGCAGAGAGATACTGTCTGTGATGTAGCAACGCAGTAATGTTACTGTCAGCGAACTTCAGAATGAATTAGCAGCCTGCGAGACGAAGCAGCTCAGCCAGCTATGACAGCATACACAAGTCGCGAAGTTTTACCTTCAAGACAAGTGTGACAGCTTATACCTTAAATAGATTTTGAAATTTGCACATATATGATTACATCGCAAAATTGATTCACACCAGATAACTGCAAGATAAAAGTCAAAAGTTGACAAAGCATTACTCACAAATTGAACCTCTCGTAGGCGGTCGCCATCCTTACTTCCTGTGTTGACTTCGTCACATGACTAAAGTAGAAGAAGGTGTGGTTTGGCTTGCGCTTTGACGTCACTTCATTTCAGTCAAAGTGGTCTCTGTTCAAGTTCGGTCTTCCAAATAGCTCGGATTAATTTTAGTTGGATAGGGAAAACACTTAGTCGTAAATCTGTGGATTATAATAGTCCCATTTGAACACCTTTTATTTATTATTTAAATATGTGAATGGTGCCGTGGAAATGGACCATTTTTGTTAAACAATTTGCACCTTTCTGCCTCGGTAAACAGACGTCAGAACCTCCCTGTAATATTCGTATATTGTGACATTTTGAGTGAAATGAATATCGATCTAGGCTACTCAACAGAAACTAGCCACCCACTCCCTCACCTGAGGTAGCCTTGGCCTCACCTTCTTAGGGAAAGACCGGGGAACTCCCCTGCACAGGCCTACACACCTAGGTTAGCCCACACGAAAAGATGGGTTTCCATCATGCCACAACACAGTAGTGAATCTTCCCCACCACTCCAGCTCACGTTTTGCGCTTTCCATACCTAGTAGGGAAAACACAGAGCTGCAGGCTACAAGACACCCCCCAGCTTTCGCTGCTGTTAGGCATCACCCGAATATCTAGGGAAAACAATTAGGCCTACTTCCCAAATTCACCAGCCCACTCAGCTCCATTACTACTTACAGTGAAAGTCATTTAGACTGACAGATCAACATTTAATACATAGCTGCGTCGTCATCACAACCAGATCCCCGAGAGTACATTGCTTTTCCTTACCTAACCTGGCCCACATGGTGAAGATATATCGAAATTGCAAAGAGAGGAATAGAAATTCTCCCAGGAAATGTTTGACCAACAAAAACAATAACACTGTTCTTTCTGTTTTTATTTCACAATTGTCAAAAGTGCTCACCATCCACTTGCCTATCTCAGGGTCAATCTTTGTCTGATAAGGCAGCCTATTATGATGTGATTTATACAAATGTGCTGTTTATGGATCTATGAATGTAGGGTAGACATTAATGTTTTCAATCTCAAAATGTTTAAATACAGCCATGTACATTTGCTTTGACCATGTGTCACTTGTTTTGTAAATTAATGACCTGAAATAACCTGAATAACCCTTGATTTTCTCACTAAAGGCTAATCGTTCTAAAAAATAATATCTTTAACGTCTTGTTTACCTTTTTGTTTAATAGGGGAAAATTCTGAATATGTAAGCACATTGTCTTTGGCTTTCATCACTTCACTTACAGTAGTGAATGGGTTCGCTTACAAAGCATGAGTCGCCCATTAACCTGCGGGCCTATGACATCATAGCTGACTCAGGTGCGCTTGCCCTCACCTATGTCTGTATTTAGGAGCTGAAGTATGCAACACAAAAAGGGCCGTTCATCCTTTTCTCAGACACCGGCTACATAAAAGGCACAAAGTCTCCTTGTTCCTGGTTTTCTGGGGAACTTACAGGGAATTTCTGCTCCGTTTAGGTCTGCGATATACAACATTATATCATTGTGTGAATCTTCACAGTTAGCTATATACTATAGTTATGTTTACCCAATTATGCTTAGTCATCGGCTAAGTCTGCAGAACAGTAGTAATCTTGGAAACAAAAGACTAATAACTGGATTTCTTGTCTTAGACAATTTTCTATTTAGAAAGTATTACAGGCTTCATCCATGTGACCTTAAATTCAATTCAAATTATTGATATTTATAGTGCACTATCTTACATGGTCTTAAAACCACAAATTATTGGCCAAAACTCCAAGAAATATTCATAAATTCGAAATATAGGGACCTTAATTGTGGAAACTTGTGATCTGTCAGCAACTATTACACCACACCTGAAGTTTTATCTCTCATGTTTGTTTTGTTTTTGGGTCCTGTTCAGATAGCCTGAAACTGAGGCTTTTGGTTCCTTTTTTTAAGTTGAGGGGAGCATAGTCCCAGATGTCCTTTGGTTTCATCGGCAAGAGAGACTTGATGCTTGAAGTTCCTCTTTGGTCTGTCCCAGAAAGTGAAAAAACCATTGCCATGATTACATCAAAAACAGCATCAAGTCAGTGTGCAAACAGGAGACAAACAACAATGACTGTGACACTCTTGACTCCAAGAGAGTCAAACTGCTATTGTCCCAGATGGAGGAAGATTTAAAAAAAAATCGCTGCCATGATCATCCTTCCTCCTCTGCTGCTCACTTCAAAGGCCTCGTCAGGGGTAGTAAAGTCACCTGCCAGCTGGTCTGCTGTCAGCAATCAGCGATTGCTGCTTGCGACAGCTTTCAGAAACCCCACAACACATATGCTATTCATGGCTTCCTCAGGTGTGTGTGTGTGTTTGTGTTTGTGTGTGTGTGTTTGTGTGTGTGTGTGTGTGTGAGTGTGTGTGTGAGTGCACATGCGTGTAGCCTGTGTGTGTATGTATGTGTGTGTGTGTGTGTGTGTGTGTGTGCGTGTGTGTGTTGTGTGTGTAAAAGCACATGCGTGTGTGTGTGTATGTGTGTGTCTCCCGTTACATGTTAATTTCTCCAAACTAAGAATCACAAGTTTGCTTCACACACTCTGCTTCCATGTTGTGCCACCATGGTGCATTAGGGCATGTCAGCTAAGGCGTCGGTGGAACACAAGATGGAGCAGTTGCTTTTCTGAGCAAAGACCCCCTTGAGACACTGTAGAGTAGAGGGACCCCCCTAATCAAAGTCAAAGTCAGCTTTATTGTCAAAAACCATATGTACAGGTTGCACACACAGAATTTGAAATTGCAGCACTCCCTAGGCCCACAGTGGACATTAAACATCTTATAAACAAGACAATAAGACAGTAAATAAGACATAAAACATGATGAAAAAACATATCCTGTACTATCATGCTGTATGGTGAGGCACTTTATGACTGTCTTGTTTGTGAAAAACGCTGTACAAATACATTTTACTTACTTACTACTTATTGAAATATATTGATAAGACAGGCAAAGTATTCATATGTTAAAATCTTAATTTACAGCACACAAATTCTGTTTATGCTTTAATTTTGTGTGTTTGCCTCTTGCCTGTGGAGGGGAACTGAATTGGACTGCAGTACTAGTTTAAGCCACAATCCTACATGTAGTGCCCTCAAGCATCTCTTTTGTTGGGAGGTGATGGGGGTTTGCTGTTATATAATTTTGGGGGGACCCCTGACAGTAACTTAAAGGATCCCCATAGGGTCACAGTAGGCAACATTCTGTGGTCTTGAGCAAGGCATCTAACCCCACATTGCTCCAGGGACTGGAACTGAAACTCTGTAAGTAAATAGCCGTAAGTCCCTCTGGATACGAGCCTCAGCTAAGTGTAATGTAAATGTTTTCACTGCTGTTGGGCAATTATCTCACATTTCAGTGAACTACTGGGTTGTCTTTATATGATAATTGTATTCATATGTAGTATTTCTCAAACCTCCATGTCATGATTGTTACTGTCTTTGTACTCTGAACAGTATTTATATCACATTAACACAGCAATAGTAAGATTTAAAAAAATGTTCACAAACACAAACACTGAATTTAATGCAATTGCTGTATAATTAGTAGACAGTATTTGTATCACATTAACACAGCAATAGTAAGACTGACATATATGATCACAAAGGTTTCTCTAGGTCAAATGTGTAATGTTAGGATAACCCTAATGACCTCTCTGCCTTCTCTGCTAAAATGGCGGGGCTTTCTCCTCTCGTCGTACGCATGTTGGTTTTTGTGGCCCCAGAGCATCAAAAGTTGTGAGCGTGGCTGTGGTAAGAAAACAGCCCGTCTCATCTCGCCTGTGTATGGGGGCTGATAACTCATCACAACGGCTGTCATTTCTTAGGAAAGGGGGGGGGGGCAGCTTATTGCATCTGCTCTATTTTTCTTGGTTTGGGGGGGGCAGGGCAGGGTTTCCCCCACCTGTGTGTTTTGTAGAATACACGCACACCTCTGTACGTCCATGGCCTACTTTCATTTGTGCACTCATTCAATGATTTTTTTTTTCTTCTTCTTCTTCTTCTTCACATCCGACATGTTTCCACTGCTCTTCCCTTTTATGTGGGGAGCCTCAGACCCACACCTCTGGACTTGCGTACTCTATCTTCCTGTAGTAGCGAGCCATTTCCTGCCAGACACACGTCTGCGGAAAATAAGACACCCAATATGTGCCAATATGCCCAACTTGCCCAACACGCTCAAGGATGGGTTGTGAGCAAAGCAGCGCCCGCACACCCACCACCACCATCACCACCATTTCAGGGATCATTTTGTCCTATTTTAGGAAGGTCTGTTTTTTGGCATTGCATAAATGATGTGCTCACTCGGGAATATTTGATCCACTGAGCTAAGTAGCTGTGCATAAGCTGAATCTGAAATAGTTCTGAAATAGTTCACTGAGTCTGAAATTGTTCACTTATATAATGCACTGTGTACTATATGCACTATATACAGTATGTGCACTACATGTGCACTATGTGGGAAACAAAACATTGTAACCCACACATATAGTGCACTGAGGGAGTGGACTGTTCAGATTTAGATATGGTTTTACTTTTAGGGCACCTGTCCTGGTCCCCGGGGCCCCTGGGTCTGGTCAGTGCATTCACTAATTATGTTAACTATACAGCCCAGAGATGGTGACCTTGTCCAACCCACACGAACAGATTCGAAAAACATGAGAGAATCATTGTAAGCAGTTGTGTATTGTTTTGAATGCGTATATAAATGAAACAAGAGTGTAAGAACTGGGACATATTTCACTTATAGTCAATGGGTTATTATATGTTATGACATGTTCTAAAACCCACTATGTGCTATTAATGTAGCTTAGCGAAATCAGTGGTATTACATTCACACATTACAATGTTAAATAGGGAGACAGGACTCTGTAGACACACATCTTGCACATGTGAACACACACACGCACACGTGTGACACACACACACACACACACACACACACACACACACACACACACACACACACAAATGCACATGAGGTGGGGGGATGAAACTTGCCTCTCACCAAAACATCACGCTTACTCTCTCCCAATCTTAATCATTTTCAGGGCAACAGGAGCATCATTTTTTCCCGATGGTATTTTTAGCAAGAAAAGGGGAATTATTATTTGGCACACTGGCAAGAGTGTGTAATGAGCTCAAATGAAACTGTGGGCTGGTGCTTCTATTTATGCATATAATACAATGTGAAGTAGAGACCTTTTGTAACCTTTAGGATCCTAATGACACCTTCATGACGACTGTACACCAACAAACACAAATAGAGCTACAAATAGACACACACACACACACACACACACACACACACACACACATGCAGATTGCCATCTTTAAACAATAAATAACTCTACAAAACATTATGTCAGTGTTGAATGGAGAGCAATCTACAGTGAAATTTGACCTAATTTGACCACTAAACACTAAAGTGTCTACATAGTTTAGTCGTTTCGTGATGTTTTATACTGAGTAAGGGAATAGATAGTGGTGACAGCATGACATAATGGCGTAATTTGTAGCAGCTGCCATAATGTGTAGTCTGCGGATGTTAATCTTTTCCTCTTACCATAGGACTAGAGCCACCCACATCAGATAGCGGCCCATGCCCATATATGGAATACAGTGTGGCTTACATCACCACCATCAGCAAACACCAAGACAACCCACCAACTTCCCATCGGGGTCGTTAGTAGAATTTCACCCCCACCATCGAATTGCTTTTTTAAAAGTTTATTTCAATTGTATTGAACTTTTTCAATAAAAAAACAACTTGTTTTTATTATTGTTCATTTATTTATTAATCATAGGCTAATTTTGTTAATCTCTTATTTTTTTTAATTATTGTTTTTATATTTTATACTCGGCTTGGCTGTAAAGCACACTGGCTGCAAATGTGCTATACAATTTTTTTAAACTTATTTTCTTACTCACATCTTACTGTTTTACAACTTTATGTTGGTATGTTTATTGACCATGAAGTACAAGTCAAGTGCTTGCAGTCAAGTTGAGTTACTGTATCTGAGTCTGTAATCTTACATGGTAACATTACAGGGTACCATTAGCAAGCCCCGTGTGTGTGTGTGTGTGTGTGTGTGCATGTGTGTGTGCGTGCATGCGTGTGTGTGTGTGTGTGTGTGTGTGTGTGTGTGTGTATGTGTGTGTGTGTGTGTGTGTGTGTGTGTGTGTGTGTGTGTGTGAATGTGGTCATTTTTAACTGGGGAAAAGGAGCATGAATTCACACACCAGTCACACACAGGAAGTTACAGTATATGGTGGTGTAAAAGCTATTTGCTATTTTAAGTCAATTGCAAGTTACCCAGTGAACACACCAACACACATTACTGTATTTATGCTCTAAGCTCAGCATATCGCTTGGGAGATACTGTAGCAGTGATGGTTGAGTGACAAACCTGGTTTATTAAAGTGGCCATATTATGAAAAAAATATCATCCCTAGTCTACCCATTAGTGCTTAATCATCAAGTACTAACAGGTGTATAACTACTCAGGGGTGCCTCTAGAAATTGTGGGGCCCCCTGAAAACAAAAAGAAATTGGGTTCCACCCCAACCATATCATAGTCATCTGTGGGCCCCTGTGAAGCTCTGGACCCCCTGAATTGTTCTCACCTACCCCCTCTTAGTGGCATCCATGTAACTACTTCTGGGTTAACTAAACCAGGCTTATCACTTAACTACCTTTGTAATACACCCCCCATTCTGTACCTACACATACCGCTTAGAGGTGAGCAGATGAAGTTAGACTTTGTGAGTAGGCATCTAGACATATCTGGCTTTGGAGGAGTTGGTGAAAATGGACAATTACACTTTATTTTACTGTCTCTGTTACAGTGTATCCACATGATGAAGTACAGTGTAACAAAGTCTGTAACAATATGTAACATTATGTACTTACCCTGTACCTTATGGTTAGGTTTAGGGTTAGGATAGGGCTAAGGTTTAGATTAGGGTTAGTGTTAAGTTCGTACAATGTAATTAGAGAACATTACATGTTGCTACAATTAGATATGTAAAAGGAACTGTTAAAAGAAAGTTGTACCAAATAGGCCTTATCTATCATCCTGTCTACCTTAATATCCCTCTAAAAGTTTGGATGTCAATTATGTGTGTGTGTGTGTGTGTGTGTGTGTGTGTGTTTGTACGTGCATGCGTGCGTGCGTAACGTGCATAATGTGCATAACATGCGTGCGCGCGCATGTGTGTGTGTGTGTGTGTGTGTGTGTGTGAACAAAAAAGATGAAACACAAAATGACGAGTTCAAACAAAATCCATGGAATTGAGCCAGAGTAGATTTGGAAAACAAGTGATTTAAAATGTGGAATAATCCCATACACCTTACAGTGTACACATCATTTATGAGTTCACACTTTGTCATAGTCTATATTTATTTATTTGAGTTTCACAACACACTGATTCACCCTATAGACACAAAACACTGAGTCACGTCATATTATTGAATTACAATTACAGATGAGTAGAGACAATCGCAGTAAAAACGAATTGTATATAAATACATTTGATGACTTGTGATTCTGATTTAATGTATTTGCATATGTGATAGTCAACTAATAACATATTGTAGTACCACTGAAGTAAATAGAAGAGAGGAAAAAAGAGGGGAGGAGACAGGTTATTGAGCAACAAGGTGGTTAGTTTGTCCTATATTTAGAATGCAGGAAGCAGAGGATTGAAAAAAACAGGACATGGCTAAGCCGGTGATGTCACTATAGGATTGTACACAAAGACTTCAGGTGTTGGTCATGGTGAAATAATACAATATTGTGATGTATGGGAGTGAAGATAACACCATTAGGAAATATTTAGCAACATCTAAAATAATAAATAAACAGTTTGACGCTACTGTCAGTTAAAAACTATTAAAAGCAATACATTTTTTTCCCACAACAATTTTAAAAAGCTGTTACAGGCGTTACAAGTCTGACTGCCATAAACACAAGGACACATAAGGGGGGCAGAAATGAACAAGGACACACACACACACACACACACACACACACACACACAGAAATAAACACACATAGACACACATACAAGCAGAGCTACAAATACACAGCCAATCAAATACACACACACACACACACACACACACACACACACACACACACACACACACATACACATTCACACAGAAATTAATACAGGAACACACACATACTTGGTTTGCCATCTTCAAGCTATAATATGCTCTGGAAAATGGAGGGACGGTTCAATCGATAATAATCGTTAAGAAAATATTGTATTGTCTTTGGATCACATTAAAGTACATTTGTATATTTTTATGGTTGTGTGATTTCTATCTGAGGGTTTATATTGATGTGGTAAATGGAACCAACGTTGTCATCTAAATAAGTGAAAAGAAAAACCTCAATTTGAAAAAAGACCTCAGAAACCTATGCTGCGATAAAAAAAACCCTTTCTCCCCCCCCCCCAGCCAGGCCAAAGTCACACTTTTCATTTTAGTCTGGATTAAACAGAAAGAGGAAAGCCCAAGGGAAACTAAGCCAATATTTCCATCTCAGCAACAGGAGAAGTGTGTAGTGATCATTGCTGTATGTGTCGCTGCTGTGTTTGTGGGAGGGGGGGTGGTCTGTGAAAATGTGAAAACTTCATGGTTTCCCCTGTGCCACCACTAGCACACACACACACACACACACACACACACACACACACACACAGAGTCACTCACTCTCCAGCCCTGATGCAGTGACATCACGGGAGTTTCCCTCAGAGGCAACTTTCAGCCTGCTTCTCTCTCTGCACACAGAATAAAAAGCTCAGACAGACACCACCACAGCCACACACAACTACTCACAGCTGTCTGACAGTCAAAGTCACAAACTGTCACAAATTATCTATCGATCTTACTGAGAAACTAACTACAGAAACAGCAAAAGAAGAAGAATGGGCCAGGACTGTAAGAATGTTGCTCTGGATCTGGAGGTCGGTCTGGTGGGAGCTGAGCCCGTGGAGGAGCTGAGGAAGACGGACACCTCGCAGCCCTCGAGGGGCTGGAGGATTTATTTGGCTCTTCTGGCCATTGGACTTTGTGCTGCTGCTGCTATCTTCTTCTCCGTCCACAACCTGGTAAGCCTCAACATACATTGAATGTGCCTCGAAACAATGTGATGTGCAATTAAACAGATGATATGAGATTGGATATGATAGTAAATTGATATAAATATAAATAAATAGTTCATGATTTGCAGATGTTTACAGTATATTAGTGTTTGTTTAGTGTAATGTGCGATTTAAAAAAACTAAATAATAATAATAAACAAATTATTTCTTTCTCTTTCTCCCTTTCCTCGCTGTCGTCAATTCAGAAACAACACAACGCTGCTGAAGGAAGTGAAGGTGAGTTGTATTTCTCGTTTGTGGTTTCCTTACCTGTTCCATGAAACAAGCTGTTACATTGTCCACTGACCCTGTGTGCAGTGCTGCCTTTTCAGTTCCTAAAACATCTCTCTCTCTCTCTCTGTCTTCCGTAGACCTGAGACACACTTTGAGACAAATCTCGCAACATCACACAATCCAGACAGCCATCCATTTGGAAGGTGAGTGATTGAGCTCTGTGAAGATCAACACCCATGCCGTGTCTGAAATGATAACTCGTTCCCTATGCAGTTCACTATGTAGGGAACAAATTGTAATGCAATCCAATGTTACTCCAATGTACACCATATGTAGTGAACTACATAGTGGACGTTTTGGACACAGTGTGTTGGGGGGTGTGTTTGGCTGACTTAAAGCACCTAGACCATTTAGTTATCATGTACAAATGTAGTTATTATTTTGATAATATCACAATAATGAAGTATTTCAGACCAAAGTAATTCAGACCACTACACTAACGTATTTTACCACAACTACCACCGTAAGCCAAAGTGGTACTAGACTTAGTAAAAGAGTTCACAGATCTTACTCACATTTGAAAAAAGATCTCTGAAAAACAGGATAGAAATTACACGTGCAGGGTAAATCTGTGGCAAAAATTTGCATACAAAGGTATTATAACCATACCATTATACACCATACTGTACTTATCCATGATGTATATTCTCTATACTAGATATAAGTGAATACTTACAGTTGTCTTTTGTACTGTATGTCCTTAGACATTACTCAGTATTGTGAGACACAAGCATCAACTCTTACCCAATCTCTCTTTCTTCTGCTCACAGGAATGTACACCCCAGGTTCCGGCTTGGAATGGAGTGATGACCAAGACCAAGCTTTTACAGAGGGGGACATCAAGCTGGACAACAACGAAATCGTCATCCCCAGGAAGGGCCTGTACTTTGTGTACAGCCAGGTGTCCTTTGCCCTTAACTGCCACGTCGGCGAGGACAGCGGTGAGCCCCTGGAAGCCATCCACCTGGAGCATCAGGTCAAGCGCAAGTCGTCTTTGTTCGAGGAGGACCGCCGGCTGCTGTACGCAATGCGCTCGGGCTGTGAGCGGGTGAAGGGGGAGGACAATGGCAAACGCTGGTACACCACCATTAACCTGGGCGCCGTCTTCAGCCTGAACAAGGGCGACAGGCTCTTCACCAAGACAGCACCCCTGGACCACATAGATGACGAGAGCGGGCAGACCTTCTTCGGAGTGTTTGCTCTCTAAGCACCTTTGAGTGTGTGTGTGTGTGTGCAGGAAATGTGTGTGTGTGTGTGTGTGTGTGTGTGTGTGTGGGGGGGGGGGGGGGTCATTTTTAACTGGGGAAAAAGAGCATGAATTCACACACTAGTCACTAGTGTGTGTGTGTGTGTGTGTGTGTGTGTGTGTGTGTGTGTGTGTGTGTAACTGTCTCTGAGCTCTTGAGTGTGTGCTTGTGAGGATGTGTGTATGTTTTTTGTTTTTTAAAGTATTCTCATTGGCCTTTTGTGCCTTTACTGACAGGAGAGTGAAGAGTGGGACAGGAAATAAGTAGTAGAGAGAGATTGAGTAGGGTTGGGAAATGACCCAGGAGGGACTTGACAATTTGCCTATTCATGGTACGGGGTGCCCTAACCACTGGGCCCCCCTTGACATTTGTTTTATGTTAAAACAATGTTTTCTTAACTGTGGAGCATCTCCTTTTAGACCACATCCAAGTTCACTGCCTGTTCAGTGCATGTATGAATGTAAAGTATTTACCACTGCGTATCACTACTTGAGACTACTACTGATTGAATGTTTTGTTTTTGAATTTCTGATATTGTTATTTATTATTGTTAACTTTAATTATGTGCCTTATTTATATATTTGTATTTGTATGTGCGAACTTTTTGACTGTATTTATTCATATTTATTATAAATGCTGTGTAATTATTTATTTATTTAAAATAAAAAATGTAAAATGTTTATCTTGACTGCATGTGTCGTATAACATCGATTGTGGTGCCTTACATACAAAGGAGGTGTAGAATTGGCACTTGACATAAAACGTGTCCAAAAACCTTGGATACAGTCATGGTAGGCTCTTTTGTCATCGGGAAGGTTATCCAAAAGTTAGCATCACAGTTATGGTAGACCATGAGGAAACAGTCATGGTGTGCAATAAGAACACTGTTTTTATAATAATAACAATAACAATAACAGTAATAATAATAAAAATAATAATGCACGCACTGTATTTGTATAGCACAGTTCATACAAGATGTGGGGGGGGGGGGTCTTTGATAGGGCCACTAAGTAAAGGCGAGGTTGATAGAACCGTGGCCCCTACCGAAGCCCATCTGTCAGGGCTGGAATCAACTGGGAGGTCCGTGAATAGAACAGTTGAGTAGAGCAGTTTATGTGAGTGTTGTAAGTCTGTCCATTTTTTTTTTGGGGGGGGGGGTCCATTATGTGACTGTTGTCGGTCTGTCTGTTTGGGGTGGGGCAGTGGGGGGGGGGGGTCTTTGGTAGAGCTGTTAAGCAAAGCATTAAGCGAGGTTGATAGACCATAGTAGCCTGTTTCAGACCATCGGGCCAAAACCTAGTCTAACATGGGCATGCCACGCCCAGCGCTTTTCGACTCTTGCGGCCAAGCGCTAGTTGGTGCGGAAGGCAGGCTGTGTAGAGGGCGATCCCTGGCCTCATTAAAAACCCTCCGGCTGCCCAAGAGAGGATACTTCAGCCCAGGACAGGAGGCAGCATGAGGGGGAAGGGGCGGGGCGGGGTGTACCTGTGATTAGCTGTGGAGATGGCAGAATGGTCAGAATGACACAGCTGTGGTAGGCCAAAAGATTATCCAAGACTTAGGCCTCCTTAGATGTGGCCACAAAATGAATCCTTCATTTCCTGAGGCTTCAGGGTAGCACGTGAGGACACTACACACTACACACTACACACTACGCACTACACACTACGCACTACGCACGATACCGATAGTGAGAAGGACTATGCTCCCATGACTTTGCCTGAAGTGGTTAGACATGCACAGTTTTACACATCTTGTTTTTAATTATTTGTATAATTACACAAGTTTTTCTACTTTTTTGCTATGTTTATGTTGTATGTTTGCTATATCTATATTGCTATGTTTATATTGTTATGTTTACAAGATGTTTAGTGTTATACTGTGAGCCTAGGGAGCACTGACATTTCAAAACCTGTGTTTGACCTGTACATATGGTTTTGACAACCATATGTACGATGTATGAGTTTGACTTTGACTTGTCTTCCTAGGGTACACTGTGAACCAAGTCATCCAGTCAATCCTATCAGTGTACAATGCATTCAGAATGTGTTCAGACCAATTCAGTGTTTTTGCATTTTTTAATTTCCCAGGCTAGGGGTGGTGGTGGGCCAAAGAAACAAACAAACAACAAAAAAAAGCAAACAAAATATCAGATCCAACCGATTAGCTAGTTAGTGAAAGCACTGCAGTCAAGAGCATAGGCGGAATGACCAGTGAGCAGTGAGCATTGACCCGGTGGTTGCTCAGGTTACCCGGGCAACTGCTTGACTGCCCTCCTCGACTGACGTTGCCTATAATGAAAATAAAACTAAAAAAAAAAAACTAAAAATAATAGTAATAATAATAATAATAAATCGTTCAGTGGATACAAAATTTCATGTAGGCCTAGGCAGAATGACTACATGGTGGTTCACTGTCTGTGTCTGGGATTCAGTTCTGGCTGTTTACATAGGGTGATTGTGCCATTAAAAAGTGAACCTTTGGGAATGTCAACCTTGGTGTGTATCTGAGAACATAAACCTGAGACCTTCATAGACCTGAGAATCTTGTTCCTCACAGTCACTAAACTGCTCAAAGTAATTTTTCTGGGACTGCCAAGCTGATGTTCCTGTTTCCCCTTGATCGAGGCTGTTGTGTGCCATCATCACATGCTTGCATGTTTCATCAGGTGATGCAATGATGGTTGTCTTTTGGGAAGTTTCTTGCATGTGCTCACATGATCTGTAATGCACAGAAAGAGAGAGAGAGAGTGACCTTCTGGTTAGCCCTCCATCTTAGCAAGGAAGCAGGGGCCCAAGCCGGGGCAGAGTGGAGGTTAGTACAGTTCATCAAGACTTCAAGACTTCTAACACTTAAAGACTTTAATTGGCATTGAACAGCTGCCTGTACACCAAAATTAAACAGCAAGGTCACTAATAAGGTGCAAGATGAAAGTAAGAAAGTGTCAAGTACAAAAGGTACAAAGTACAAAGTGTTCAGTACAAAAAAGAGCAAAAGAAACAAGGAAGAAGAGGGTATATAATAAAAATAATAAAATAATAATATAACAAAAATAGGTGGTCAAAGGGGCTAAGTCCAGACTAGTGCAATAACTAGTGATAATATTGCAATGTATTAATAATACTGTACAATATTGACCCTCCCTTATATTTTTAAATTTATTCATTTCTTACATTTCAGTGTCATTTTATGAGGGACACTGTACCCGGAGGAACCTTTAAGGTGCATATAGTTACTTTCACCTCGTGGCTTGCTGTGCTATCTGCTTTAATGAGCATTTGTCACCCGTCAGATAATGTATCAACAGATGTATGCTTTCCAAATCGTGTCCAATCAAATACATTTAAATCAGGAGGGCTCTGCTGAAGGTGTAGATTCATTCAGATTGAAGACTTGGGAGGCACTTGAGGTGCATTTAAAGTCACCATCAATGGTTTTGGTCAGTGTGATATTTCATCTTTTTATCTATATTTATATTATATTATCACAAAATCTAAAAACCACAAGTTTCATTTCTCGACAGGGACCCAGAGATAAAGGGCGAATAAAGCGAAATGAGAAATAAATAAGAAGTATCTCAAAATATTTCTGGAAAGAATTTTGAGATAGTAAGTTTGACTTTTGCAGTTTTTTGCAGTCGAAAAATAGTCCTCTTGTAATGTCATTTAAAATGTTTTTTTTTACTTCAAAATAATTAAATTTAAGATCTCATTCTTATCCAATTTGAGGAGAAATAGATGACATCTCAATTATTTATCACTAAACAAGGTAAACATAATCTTTGCACAAGGCATTTCCTCTGTTTGTAACTTTGACTGTATATAGTAATAATACACAGTCTATGGTTTGTAATTATAGGATGTTGTAGGTTGATAAGGGAAAACACTGCAATGTAATGTAATGCTAATGAATTTGCATGTTCTTTTTTAAGGTGTGCTGTGAAAGTGGAAAACACATGTAGGGGGTCATAACCATTTCTAAATGCCCATTAAGTCAGACGGGGGATGATGATAATCACCAGTTTTGCATATGTTAAGGGCTGTTTTTAGCTATTGGACTATCTGGTTAAGATGCATGAGGAAATCCCCCAAATGCACTTTGGAGGAGAAAGCGACTGTGCTGATTTGAGACAGAGTGAAGCTGCCTTTCACATTCATTAGCAAAAAGCAAGTGCACATATACACACACACACACAATCCTATGACCAGAATATGCACACACACACATACACACAATCCTATGATCAGAATACACACACACACACACACAGGCACAATCCTATGATCAGAATACACACACACACTGATGCTTGCACTTGACTTGAGCAGTATGCCCCCTCCCACACACACACACACACACACACATATGACCAGTCTACAGTCACATGCGTTGATCATCATGTGTGTGTCCTGGTGTGATATGTGAGTGCATGCAAAGGCACACATCCTGTGATGAAGACATGACCCTCTTTGTTTCTTTCTCTCTCACTCTCTCTTCTCCTTGCTCCTCATACGGAACCTAACGAGCCTGGGGATCCCACATGGAGAAAGACCTCGAGAACCGCTGGGCTGTGGGGGGACTCTTACGTTCTTTTCTTTTTTTTCTTTCCTCAGCGCTGAGTTTCTGATGGTTGGTTTCCATTCGTAGGGCAGTTTCCCTTCTTAGTAGGTCTGCAGCCTGTGGTTGGCTGAGGGGATTGTGGAGGGGAAGTCCCAGTAAGACAGAGCTTATGCACTGCGTGATGCTAGGGCTTTTCACAGCCGCCATCATCACCCCCCCCCACCCACACACACACACACACACACACACACACACGCCAAAACAACCAACACACCACACCCTCCCACGCAAACACAACACCCACACAGGATGCATGTGCGCGCACACACACACACAAACACACACACACATACACACACACACATGCACCCACAGGATACACACACATACATACACACACACATGTGCACACACACATGTGCACCATTCAACACACACATACACCCACGCGAGCACACACACACCAGATGACACACATACAGGCCCACACACACCACCTCCTACATGCAACATTTAAAAAGATATTTGCAGGCCATTTGCAGAAGTGGGAGGCC
This sequence comes from Setipinna tenuifilis, assembly GCA_030347295.1. Lineage (NCBI taxonomy): Eukaryota > Metazoa > Chordata > Actinopteri > Clupeiformes > Engraulidae > Setipinna > Setipinna tenuifilis. The sequence goes on along the minus strand of CM059283.1, from coordinate 10,507,975 downwards.
ACATCTCCACGGGGGGACTTACCACAAATAAAACCACAGAAGTTCAATTGTCCATTCGGTCATCAAGGAAGTAGGCTATGCCAAATATAACTGATGCACGGTGAACAATTCAGCCACAACAAAAGTCTCAGTACAAAAACATCTCGTTTATTGATTCACCAAATGAGAACTACAGTAACCACATTTCACACTGTCAGTAGATTAAACATCTAAAGCAGTCAATATAAATATTTTTTTTAATAGTGTGAGAATACAGTTTTATACTTCTGTTTTTTTTTTTAAGAATACATTTATCATGTACATACATATAATTTACAATTGTGCATGTCATTATTGATATAAACATCAATGTCTATCATCAGACGGTAAAACTGAAAAAGTGAGGTGACTGGAACAAATGTGTAAGCTGATGCCGTCTTAAAAAATGTTGGCGCTGACTGCAGAAACGACTGCACTATGACCAGAGAGGTCAATCCAAGCTTCAGAAAGCATAAACCCTGCCAGGTGTTTGATCCAAGCATTTTCTGAACCGGCTGATCCGACTGACCACTCAAATCGTCAGATACAACAGATAGATGAGCTAGTTAGTTAAATGTCCCATGTTAAGTGAACATGCAGAAGGAATACATGGGAGGATTTTTACTTTCTGAAGCCAGGACTAACACCTCTGACTATTGACTGAGAATGGGGGCCATACACACATATTGCACCGTTTGAAGGGGAGGGGGGCAGTGGAACTGGGAGAAGTTTTATCCAGACACACTTTTGCACTGGGAACTGCTGTGATAATGCCAGCACAGTGTTAGTGTTGGTTTGACGTTCAGCTTCCTACCGAGCAGTTTCATTGGTTGGGGGCCCAGTGGCTCGGTTCCCCAGCGATGCTTCCCTAGAGAGTAATGCCTGAAACTCACGGCAGTTCCGCAATTAGTTTTCTAACCGCAGTCGAGATGATTACCTCATGACCAACATTACTAACAGTTACCTAACACAGGTAAACCAGTGGAACACACTGTAAACTCCACTCGCAGTCACAATGAGCGAGGACGGAGGAAATCGACAAAAAAAACCTGCAGCGTGACGCTGCTGCCTGCCTACGCTTGGTGTTCCCAAGTCGCGGTGAGGAGCCGGCGGTAATAGAAGGTGTTTCAAAAGTTCACGCCACCTAATCGGCGTGTGGTGTCATTCAGTACTCGAGCGAAACTGACTTCTCGCCTATTTTTTGCTGGCAAGGTAACCACCGGTGGGTGTCTCTTTGTCACCGCAAACGCCAACTCTGACTGAAAATAAACGCCAGGCCGTCCCGTTGACGCTCTTCTATGTGACCCTATATGACCTTTGTGACTGTAAGGTTATGGCTTCCAATGGCTATTTGCAGCCGACCCGTGGAGCCTGCGATTCTCATGTTAATTCACACAGCTCCCCAATGAATGAAGAGGGAAAATTACTAGTGATCACCAAGTCTTGTTAATTGCTTGCCAGTATTACTGTTCCACAGTCAGTGCAGAACCACACACACACACACACACACACACACACACAGGGAGGTATCATATGATTGATTAATCTTGAAAGTGACACAACGGTGCACAGATTGCGACCGGATCTTTTGCGCAGAGAGACAGGAAAAGCCATTACAAACAGAGAGGGTTGTCATTGCAACGGAATGCCACTGCATAATGCAACACTCTCTGCAGAGGGGTGTGTGTGTGTGTGTGTGTGTGTGTGTGTGTGTGTGTGCGCGTGCGTGTCTCAGGGAGACTCTGAAAAAAACAGAGGCTCAGAAAGACTCACACAGGCCTAGGACTACAATAGGGTGAACTTAAATCACTTGACATTATTTCAGTTTTCACACATATTAAAAGGTGGTGGTTTCATATCCTGGTAAACCAGCCCGTCGTACTTCATTTCATTTTGTACAGAGGGTCTGGCTGTGGTTTCATTACCATGGTTGTGTCAAACAGCATCTTTTCTTCAATTTCTTTCTGGAGGTGTAAACTCTGCTGAAGTTTAAAATGAGTGGATCTGCCTTTACCCAACCACTACGTCTGCTGATGTCCCCCTCTGCTCACTGATTGGTCAGGCAAGATGCTGCCTGAGACAACCATGTCAATGAAACCACAGCCAGACCCTCTGTACGAAACGAAGTGCGGTACGAGGGGCTGGTTTACCAGGCTAGTGGTTTCATAGCCTTTCTGCACACTGCTTCCTCAGTGCCGAACAGGGCCAGTAGAGGGGGCTGGTGAGCCTGATGATGTGCAACAGCAGAAAGGTGTGAAGGAATGATGTGATTAAAACATGCACCTGTGCTGGTCCCTCAGACCCACAGAGCTTTCAGTGAATGAGGGGGTGATAAAAGAGAAAGAAAGAAAGAGAGCAAGAGAGATGTTTACGTAGGGGACGAGTGTTCAAGTAGAAAGCATCATACGCATACTGCCCCCCCCCCCACCCCCACTCATCAAAGGATTTTTCATGATGACTCAACACTCCAAAAGCCCCCACCACCCCACCCCACCCCACACCTCTCACTTAGTTTCCTGTTTGTCCCATCCATGTCATCTCACTGCAAAATGTGGTTTGATTTCCTGCAACTAACACAACAACAAAAAAAATCTCCCCCCACCCCAAAAAGCAAAACATCATTGATCCCCCTACGCATGTTACGCAGAGAAAGAGAAAGAGAGACAGAGATGGGGAAAAAGGGGGGAAAAGAGAAAGAGAAAGAAAGAGAGAGGTGCAGCCCTCTAGTCCTCTCCTCCTCCTCTCATCTTTCTCCCTTCTTCTCATCTCGCCCCACGCATGTTGCACAGAGACAGAAAGAGAAAGAGATGGGGAAAGAGGGGAAAAAACAGAGAGAGAAAGAGAGATAGATAGATGCAAATTCATCCTCTCCCCAAAAGGCCTCTCACCCTCTTTCTCCTCTCACTTTTCTCCTCTCTCTTCCTTTTCCTTGTTGTCCCCTCACTTGTAAAGCAGCAAGAAAAAGAAAGAGCAATAGATGCGAAAAGGAGAGCAAAGAGAGAGGGAGAGGCAGCCCTCTTATCCTCCTCCTCTCCACTCCTCCTTTCGCCTCACTTGTAGAGGAGAGGGAGGTGGCAAAAAGTAGGAAGTAGGAAAAAAAAGAGAGACAGACACAATCCTTTCCTCCTCCTCATCCCTTCATCTTTGTCCTCCTCCTCCTCCTCCTCTCTGCTCTCCTCTCACTTGTAGAGCAGGGGGAGAAAGAGAAAAAGATGTGGAAAGAGAGAGAGAGAGAGAGATGCAGTTCTCTCTCCTCCTCTCTACTCCTCCCCTCACTTGTAGAGCAGCAGAAGGTTACTGGAAAGATGGGAAAGAGAGAAAGAGACAGACGCTTCTCTCCACCTCCTCCTCATCCCTTCATCTTTGTCCTCCACTCCACTCCACTCCTCCCCTCATTTGTAGAGCAGCAGGAAGTGGCTGGAAAGACGGGAGAAAAAGAGAGAAAGAGACAGACACATCTCCTCTCCTCCTCCTCTCCTCCTCCTCATCTCTTCATCCCTCTCCTCCTCCTCCTCCTCCTCTTCTCCCATCATTTGTAGAGCAGCAGGAAGTGGCTGGAAAGACGGGAGAAAAAGAGAGAAAGAGACAGACGCTCCTCCTCTCCTCTCCTCCTCCTCATCCCTTCATCCCCCTCCTCCTCCTCCTCCTCCACCTCCTCCTCCTCTTCTTCTCTTCTCACTTGTAGAGGAGGGGCAGTCGGCTGGTGTGGCAGTGGTTGCGGCTGATCTTGCCGTCGGGCTGGTAGAGGTTGGAGGAGCTGGAGAAGGAGGGGGGCAGCGCGTGGTTGTCCGACGACGGCAGCGGGTATCCAGGAGGGGGCAGCAGAGACTTGGGGTCGCCCTGGGGGGCGGGCACTGGGGGCGTGCTGTGGTTCTGATTGGCCGAGGACGGGCGGCGGCGGGAGCGCAGGGCCTGCCTCTCGGACAGCTGGTTCCGCAGATCGGACACCCTCTCCTCTTTCTGTGGAGCGATAACACACACACACACACGTGTTAACATACACACACACACACATAAACACACACACATGGGTAAACAAACATAGCCTACACACATACACACAGACACACACACGTATGCCTGCACACACACACACACACAAACACAAGCATACATGTGCACACACACACACACACACACACACACACACACACACACACACTCAAACACACACACACACGCTCTTTCTCTGTCTTCTGTCACAGTGATGGAATACTTTTCCATCCTTGCCCAGCTATCGTTTCTTTGGTGGTACTTTACGTTAATTATACACACGCGCACGCACACGCACACACACATACACACACACACACACACACATACATACCGATACACACACACACACACATAGTCTCTGAGAACCCCCTCTGTCCCCCATCCCCCTCACCCATGAGGGACAGACCACGTGACGTTATTTAATAGGCTATCACAAAATCAGTGAAGCAAGGCATTACTGTGTAATTACAGTAAGACAACTTCCCCAACTAATGTAGCCTAATAGTGCAAGTGTGTGTGTGTGTGTGTGTGTGTGTGTGTGCAGATGTGTGTGTGTGTATACCTCCTGGATGATACTCTGCAGCTCCTTGTTCTGTGTGTGTGTGTGTGTGTGTGTGTGTGTGTGTGTGTGTGTGCAGATGTGTGTATGTGTGTGTGCAGAAATGTGTGTGACCCTTGTTCTGTGTGTGTGTGCAGATGTGTGTATGTGTGTGTGTGTGTGTGTGTGTGTGTGTATATGTACCTCCTGGATGGTCCTCTGCAGCTCCTTGTTCTGTGTGTGTGTGTGTGTGTGTCTGTGTGTGCGTACCTCCTGGATGATCCTCTGCAGCTCCTTGTTCTGTGTGTGTGCGTGTGTGTGTGGGTGAGTGTGTGTGTGTAGATGTGTGTGTACCTCCTGGATGATCCTCTGCAGCTCCTTGTTCAGTGTATGTATGTGTGTGTGTGTGTGTGTGTGCAGATGTGTGTGTGTGTGTGTGCGTGTGTGTGTGTGTGTGTGTGTGTGTGTGTGTGTGTGTGTGTGTGTGTGTGTGCAGATGTGTGTGTGTGTGTGTGTACCTCTTGGATGATCCTCTGCAGCTGCTTGTTCTGTGTGTGTGTGTGTGTCTGTAAGTCGATGTGTGTGTGTGTGTGTCTGTAAGTCGATGTGTGTGTGTGTGTGTGTGTGTGTGTGTGTGTGTGTGTGTGTGTGTGTGTACCTCCTGGATGATCCTCTGCAGCTCCTTGTTCTCTCGCTCCAGCTGCCGGCTCTTCTCCTCGTCGTTGTTGTTGGTGGATGAGCCTGTCTTCATCGTCTCCTGCTGGTCTGACTGCCACTCACCACGGGTGATCAGCCTCCGCATCTAGAACACACACACACACACACACACACACACACACACACACACAGAAAATACATGTTTGCATTAATACACAAGTAAAAAAAAAACTTATAAGACAAGAGGTTTTGTGAATAAAAAGTTGTCAGTGACCGGATGATTATTTGCAAAAATCACAGGGAAATCACCCTAGGTGTGTTGGAGGTCTAATGGGTAAGCAAATTTCAAACGTACATTCACCGAACCCTTCATAGTTGTAAAAAACTTTTTTTGCCATAAATTACGCAAACAGATTTTAGAATTTGCCATACATAGCCATCAATATCCTTCAGTTTCTTATGGTGAAATATTAATAATGCCATAAAAGTAATGTGTGAATCCGAAAAGCATATTAATGCACCTGCCAACCCAACACTGATGAATGGAATGGACACACACACACCTGTGTCAAACCCGTGAGACTGACTCACCAAACCCCCAGTGGTTCAATCAAACCCGGGTTAAGAACCACTGCATTAACATCACATGTATGACTCACCCTCTCAAAGGGGGACCAGCTTCTTAATCATTAGGCCTCATTTACAGTGTGTGTGTGTGTGTGTGTGTGTGTGTGTGTGTGTGTGTGTGTCTGTGTGTCTGTGACCCGACATCTCAAAGAGTGAACAAACTGGGTTTTAAGTGTGCAGAAATGTTGTTGTTTTGGTGCAAATGACTGTACTGTACTGTCCGTAGCTAAATATTACACTGTTACGTAACTGTGTGACAGGGATATAATGGCTAGTTGCTTATTCTGTCCGTGTATGGTCTCCAGTGGCCAGCTCTCTATTTCGCTTCTGCTAGGAGGAGACTTTATATCCCTCTGTGGGCTTCTCACAGCAGAAGGAGGAGAATGTTAACGACTTGCCACATATTTGGGTATGTGTGTGTGTTTCAGTGTGTATGTGTGTGTGTGTGTATCAGTGTGTATGTGTGTGTGTGAGTGTGCATACGCATGTGTGTGTGTGTGTGTGTGTGTGTGTGTGTGTGTGTGTGTGTGTGTGTGTGTGTGTGCATGTGTGTGTGTGTGAAATGTGTGTGTGTGTGTGTATGTGTGTGTGTGTATGTAAACTGCTGTATGTAAACTCATAAACAACCTCTCTGGAGAGATGTGGGGATCTCATTGCTTCACTTGAGAAATAATGAGCATCGTAACTGTTAATAGGGTTGATGTGTCAACAAACAGCCATCTTTGTTTGCCCCAGTTTGTTTACAAACTCAAACATGGGGGCCAATTACTGGAAGCTGCAGCTCACGCAACCCGAAGCCACGGCTGCAAAAACTGCAAGATCATTTCCTGTTTTGCAAATCCATACAACACTAACACAAGAAGCACTAACACTGCTCCCAGCATTACACTTTAGACTGAGAATCAAACGCTTTGATGACTTTAATGCTTTCAGAATCACAGTAGTGTTTATGGGTCGGTCTGACCAACGTTAGCTTTTGTAAGAGATGCATCTATAGTAGAGTCTCTCATGCAGTGGCCGGCCGAGAGTGCATCTAACAGACAAGGTGTCGGAAAAAGGGGAAGGGGACGGGGGAGGGGGCTGGATGCTTACTATGACAATACCATAAAAGGAGGCAAATCATCCACCAAGTACTGTTTTTAATAAATTAAATTTATCTATTAGACATGCATTTTGCTGTGTGGCTGTCTGAAGTCTGAAGAGGTGTACTGTTGATCTGTCTCCTTTTCTCATTGTATGACGCATTGGGTATAATGGTTGTTTGTTAGCTGTTTGCATACTACGGTACACTACCCAGAACTAGAATATTCTTAGTTTAAAAAAACCCTTACAATATTAGGCTACATTAGTTGGGAAAGTTATCCTAAAGTAATTACAGAGTAATGCCTTACTTCACTGATTTTATGATAGCCTATTAAATAACTTGGACCGGCCATCACAGGTGGGAGGGAATGGGGGTGGGGGGTTTGAACCGCCAGTGGACCG
>CM059283.1:10493154-10498154 GCA_030347295.1 Setipinna tenuifilis | reverse complement strand
ACAGTATTATTTATATATATCTAAATAGCTTTAAAACAGTTTTAATACAGTGAAGTTTAAATGATTATAAATTATACATGTAAATTTCACTAAATCCTCAAGCAGACGTATCATCCTTAGACATCGCTTAATAGATTTCTATGAATGTTGCAGGAAATGGTAATGTGGTCAGGTTTCACTCCACTGCGCGTTACGTCTAGATGATTAAATGATTAGCCTTAAAAGAGCAGAAACTGAGCGTCAATGTAATCTCAGTGCAACTTCCCTTTCCCTGCCTGTCGACTGTACATCAGTTATTTGTAAATCATGGGTGTGTATCTGTGACAGAAGCATATGACAAGTAAATTTAACTAGTTAAGAACAACAAGCACGCTCTACTCCTAAGATAAAGACGTTTGTTTGGGTAAGATTAAAAAACGAAATCAAACATTAAACTTAAAAAATGCACTCCCTTTCTCATTTTTGTATACTGATTTATTGGACAAGCGTACCGATTTCGGCACAAAATAGCCTAATACATCAGCACAACAAAAAGAAAAAGGGAGTGCGTTTTTTTTTTTTTAAGTTTAATAACTAAACTTAACTGCAATAAGTCTTAAGTTATCTTCCCACAAATGGCAGCATGTCTTTGTTTGGCGTTTGTTTTATAAATCTACCATGACAAATGAACACATTTCCTCACAAACAGATCTATCACATTATTGGGTCTTCCATCATTTTGGGTCAATGTGCTGTTTTATACAGCCTTTTTAACCCTAGACTTTTAAAAACAGATTTGTTTAGTGTGGCTATAATTGTTAGCAATTAGAAGCAATTATGCCAAGATGATTATGATGAATAGTTGTGTTTATTTCTGCACATTTCTTTTGTGCTAGCTGTAGCAGCTGAAATGTCAACAAAAAAAAAAAACCTAACAAGTAACCAAGGATCTTTGGTAGCATTTTCCTCAGGAAAGCCAACACACAGCTTTAGAGTGGTCAAAATTATTAGCAATTAACAGCAATTATGGTGGTGTGATTATGATGTATTTATTGTGTATTGTATATTTCTGGCTGGAAGAGCATGACAGGAAAATACTGATTCTCAGAATTGTCTTGGCTTTGGATTTCAGAAACAACTAAGACCTTATACTAAACTGTTTTTTATCCTTTTTACTAGGGCTGGGGGGCTGGGGTTTGGATTTAGGAAAAACCATTCAAAATTCAGTAAGATCTTGCCTTTGTCTAGTACTTCTAGAATGCATCTCCTACAGAACAGAGGAAGACCTGATATAAGTCCAATCTAAGTCCGAGTAAGATCTTAAAACAGTCTTGTATTGTTCTCCTAAGAATCTTTAGGAAGAAAGAGACAAGATGTCAATAAGACCTTTTATATTTTTGAGAGACAAAAGCAAGACTATGGTAATGTTTTCCTCTGAGGAAGTATAATCAATATCACCAACAAATAACTGATCCATCACTATAGTTATGACAGCATAATTATAATCAGTAGTATTTATTTCTTTGTGTCACATTTCGTCTCATTTATTATACTGGCAGAAGTGGCTTAAAAGCCTGCAGTCAGAGTAACAAAACTCAGAGCGTGAAATAGCCGACACACAGCCTACAACACCACACCGATCCATCACACACTGCGGCGCCTTCACACAACACTGGCAGTCAGCCCTCATAGGTGTCGCGGAGCTGCCATCATCATTCCTCGCCGGCCGCGCTCGACACTCCACACTGACAACTAATCAGCAGAGTGGCCCATCACAAGTGTCACCGGTCACCTGCTCGACAGAACAAATGACTCTCGGTCGAGTCGCGCCCCACCGCACGGCACCGCAACATCATCTACCGTGCACTATGTACTGTATGTGTGTGTGCAACAACAGCTCCTGACCAGAAGTCGTTTCGGCGAAAGGCTTTGTAGGCTAAGACACATAATAATGCAAAGGGAAGAAATATGTCACAACACCCACATCTGAAGCCGCAGGCGACGGGGAGGGAGGTGTGGTGGTGATTGGTGATTGGTTGGCTGCTCTTATGCCATGCGTCAGTGGTAACATTTGAAACACACTGTTTGGGGTAAGTGGAACATGCAGCCTCGCGCTGTAACTGCACCTTTCGATGATTGGTGACTGCAACAATTCCACGATGACATTTTCAATCACAAAGACATTCGCCTCAATGCCCATTTTGTGGAGTGTAAAAATAACAAATGCTCAATTCAGCTGGCAATTACAACAGATTGTCATCCAACCTCTGTGTCTGTATGTGTGTGTGTGTGTGTGTGTGTGTGTGTCTGTATGAGTGTGTGTGTGCATTTCTGTGTGTGTGTGTGTGTGTGTAAAGGAGTGTGATTTTAAATGTGTGTGTGTGTGTGTGTGTGTGTGTGTGTGTGTGTGTGTGAGCATACTTGTGTGTGTGTTTGTGTGTGTGTGTGTGTGTGCGTGTTTGTGTGTGTGTCTGTCTGTATGAGTGTGTGTGTCTGTCTGTGTGTGTGTGTGTGTGTGTGTAGAGTATGTGTGCATGCATACCTGTGTGTGCGTGTGTGTGTGAGCATGTATGTGTGTGTGAGCATACCTGTGTGTGAGCATATGTGTGTGTGTATATGTATGTGAGTGTGTGTGTGTGTGTGAACGCGTAAGTTTATGTGTGTGTGCGTGAGTGTGTGTGTGTGTGTGGACCTCACCTAGCCAGGTGTTCATCTTCTCGGAGCTGCAGTGCTCCAGCAGCGGCTCAATCAGCACGTCCAGGTCCCCTTTAGGAGCCTCCCGCGTGAACTTCTGCTCGACAGGAAGTGATAACGCCAAAACAGGAAGTCATTAATTAATAATGAACTGTAACATGTCTCTGATTAATTATAACCCAGTTTAAACCCCCATGACCTACTTAGCTCAGTTTAAGTCTAAAACATTTTGGGTGACAGGGGCTTAAGCGGTTCAAAAGTGGATCAGCAATCATAGGGTTTATAGTCTGAATCCCCACTCCTTCAGTCCTGACTAGGTCGAAGTGTCCTTAAAGTAGAAGTTTGGTCTGAATTAATCCATGGCCCTGTTGTTCGAGGTCACCAAGTGCTGTTTTGTAGAAAAAGGACCAGAAAACTTGATGCAACATTGCCGAAATAATGTACTGGTGGCTAACACTAACTAAATGGGGCATAGAAACTAAGTTTCAGTTTAATTTCCCTTTAACCCATTCAATTAGTGTAAGCTGCCACTTCTTATTTGGTCTATGTTGCATCAAATTTTCTCGTTTTTCTTTTCCTTTTTCCTACCAACAGCACTCAGTGACCTTAAACAACATGGCTATGGATTGACTCACACCAAACTTTTCCTTAAAGCAAGACACTGAACCCCAAACTTCTTCTGACGAGCTGTGTAGCTGTCTTGCATGGCACCTCTCCACCACTGGAGGGGGAGTATGAAGCATTACTGTAAAGAGCTTACTAGTAGAAAAGCATTATATCAATGCAGTCCACTCATGTCAGTCTAGTTATGCCACAAATTTCCATTTTATGCAAGTTTAATGGACATTAAAAAAGTTTTAAATGAAATTATTTTGATACAATCCAGTCTAGTAGTCCAAGCAAGCTGCTGCACCATGGACACACCTCACACACTTACAGCCCTCTTTGCTCATCCTAAAGATATCTCTATGGCTAGCATAGTGTATGATATATTTTCATTAAACATTAAGTGTGTATACATATCAGCATGTATATAAATATATGTTATACAAAGCGTTTGGCATGTATGTACCTATTTTCAGATATTGCATGCACAACATGAGTGCAAAAATATCTGGTGATATATGTGTATAGCTAACATACAGCACGTTATGTCATTGCTCGTGGTGAGTAAATGACCCGTCTAAATCGCTGTAGCGGTGCAGATATCGCCAGCAGGTGCAGCTGGATATGAGACCATCTAGCACTGATACAAGCACGCAACACACACTGCTTCACACAGGAAACCAGTGTCACAGTTCAGCAGAAATAAGGATGTTCACACAGGAAGCTATGCGGAGATGTACAGAGGTAGTGGTGTGTTTGTGTGTGTGTGTTTGTGTGGGTGTATGTGTGTGTTTGTGTGTGTGTGTGGGTGTGTGTGTGTGTGTGTGTGTGTGTGCATGTATGTGTGCATGTGAGCATGTGATTGTGTGTGTGCGTGTATGTGTGCATGTTTATGCATGCATGTGTATGTTTGTGTTTCTGTGTTCTATATGTGTATGCGTGCATGTACGTGTGCGTGTGTGTATGTGTGTGTTTGTGTGTGTATATATATGCATGCATGTATGCGTGTGTGTGTATGTGTGTGTGTATGTGTACATGTACGTGTGCGTGTGTGTATGTGTATGTGCCTGTGTTTGTGTGTGGATGTGTAAGCATGCATGTACGCGTGTGTGTATGTGTGTGTATATGTATTTGCATGCAAGTCTGTGTGCGTGTGTGCATGTATGTATGGAAGGGGAAGTCTTACCTCCACAGTGATGTGCAGGGGATCCACTATCTGCCAGATCATGAGGGACAGGATGTCAATGACCAGCAACACTCCCACAGTGGCATACAGCTTCCATGGATCCAGGTGCTGTTGGGACACAGGAGGACCAGTGAGTCAGAGGGAGGAGGAGAGGAAAGGTTGTTGGGTGGGGTAGTCAGAATGGGGGGAGTAGTGTTTGTGTGGGGTAGTCAGAATTAGGGGAGTAGTGTTTGTGTGGGGTAGTCAGAATTAGGGGAGTAGTGTTTGTGTGGGGTAGTCAGAGAAACGAGGAGAGGAAAGGTGTTTGTGTGGGGTAGTCAGAATGGGGGGGGGGGGAGGAAAGGTGTTTGTGTGGGGTAGTCAGAATTAGGGGAGTAGTGTTTGTGTGGGGTAGTCAGAATTAGGGGAGTAGTGTTTGTGTGGGGTAGTCAGAATTAGGGGAGTAGTGTTTGTGTGGGGTAGTCAGAGAAACGAGGAGAGGAAAGGTGTTTGTGTGGGGTAGTCAGAATGGGGGGGGGAGAGGAAAGGTGTTTGT
>CM059283.1:10480654-10483154 GCA_030347295.1 Setipinna tenuifilis | reverse complement strand
ACAACTAGAAAGTTTTGTGAATAGAGAAACAGATTCTTCGTTATTCAATAATTATCTCTTTCACACCTCACTCCATATTCCAGGCAGCAGTTTCAAGACACAGGCAACGGCTGAAGGAAATATGTGGTTTGCAGAGGTGTCAATCCCAGGTGTAAAAGGTAAAAACCTTGCCACGATTTACTTCTAACACAGGTGACACTTTGGGTAGCGGGGATCACTGGGTAGCTGATCTACCTGTCTTAAGTGCTCATTACGATCAGCTGAATCAGAGTTGGTTGGATCAAATTTGTGGCAGGGTTTCTACTTTCTCAACCCAGGACTGACATCTCTGGTGGTTTGGCCTTTTACCTCTCTGAAGCCAGATTATCCACCTCTGCTACATATCAACAGTGTACTACAGGCTGCTCCATAAACACCCATTACAGTAAGGGCTCATTCTATTCTATTCATTCTATTCTAGTGCACTATTCTGCCAACTGGACTACCTCTTGGTATTTTTCTTACTTTTTAACTCTTTAGCTTTTATATTTATTGATTTATTTTCTTATTTATTATGACAAATGGTTGTCACCTTTGTTTTTAGAGTACTTTCTCTTGCACCTTTTTTGTATCCTTTTCCTTTGACTCTGGTCTTGTTTTAGTTCTGTATGTATGTCGGCTGCTCATGTTGTTTGTTGATGCTTTTTTGTTTGTTTTGTTTGTTGTTTGGCGATGTATGTTGTTGTCGCTGCTGCGACGCATGAATTTCCCCACTGTGGGATAATAAAGGGCATACTTACTTACTTACTTACATATGCTATTCTGTAACACCGGAGTGCTGTGCTATTTACATTTATGCCGTACCTGCTGCACCACATGGGACATGTGGCCCCCACATGTCGTCCCAAAAGAGCAATAAAAGAAATATATATCCTCCTCCTTACACACAGCTGGAAATTTCTCCACGGTCCCTAATCGCTGGAGGCGTATTTATACACGCTCCCTAAGGATGGCCCAGACATACTCTGCTCTGTCGCTGTGCCTGCAGTCCTGGTGGGTAGCGGAGGTGGTAATCAGGTAAGAAGGACAAGGCAGCTGCTGCCTAACCCCCTGAGCCAATCAGCACACACCTGCAGACAAGGAGCCAATCACGGCACTGCTTTTAGAGACAGCAAAAACACCAGCACATATCTCCAAGCAGACAGTGAGCAGGCCCGGATCACACCACTAGACCAAACAGCAGTGAGCTACTGTGTCTAATCAACCACCAGCATGTACCCTTTGGCCAACCAATCAACAACCTGCCTGCAAATCTTGACCAATCAGGAGCCACAACAAATGGCCTTCCTGTAGGGGTTCACACCAATGTAATGTCTTCTGTCAAGGACATTCCATCACTAGAGACACATTCACATAGGCTACCGTTCTACCAAACTCAAGGAAGTGTACTCAGCGGCTGCTACGTCAAGCACTTCACCAGGCATTATTCCGAAGTCAAGAATACTCAGAAACTCTTGCTCTCTAATTGCAAGAATTTTCGAGGATGCATAGATGGAACCCTGGCATACAAAAATACCCATAATTCTATCTCCATAATACTCTAAGCAGCATCGCAGTGACGTTCACCTCAACACTAGGCAGTCTGTTCCAAAAAATCTGGTAATTTGACTGCTAAGGAGGGCTCTAGGCCCTCACCTCCAAATACCTGACTGGCAAGAAAGCATAACTATAAAGTCAGCACTCTTCTCTACTTTGCAATACAGCAACAGCATGCACATTCCCTGCCACCCCGCAGTCCTGCTGGGTAAAGACAGTGCTAGTGGGGCTTGTGGTAATCAGGTAAAAAGGACAAAGAGGCTTTGTGTCCCCCAGCTGAGCAGGCAGGCAGGCAGGCAGGGAGGGAGGCAGGGAGGCAACACAAACACAAACACACAGCAGGGCTCCAGCCTGTAAAAATGGCTGCACTGTGTGGCTATTGGTTTCTGCAGGTGGGGGGGATTTGCATTTAGTGTTCATAAACAACAAAACTGAGAAAAATAAGGTATTCAATACATCGTTTAATTTGTTTACTTGCCAGCTGTGTTAGCTGCTATTAATCAATCAATATGTGTTTGTGTTTTTAATGTCATTAATCTAATGTTGTTAATCAATGTAATGTTACTAAATTAATCTGTTAGTTTTCATAGAGAAGTACATTACTCACATATTAATGTGACCTAGAGTATAATGCAAATACTGCCTAAGAAACAAGCAGCCTGCAGATGTATTGGTTAAGAGCTATTTTTAACCTTTTATCCACGCAAGCACTATCCAAACTCACCCCAAACACATCTCTCGTAATATTATAGGTCTGTGACATTTTGGTTGTATTACATTTAGTGACATTACGCATATGTGTGCTTGTTGTACACGGCAGAGTATTAGCCTCCGGCTGTGAAATCGCATTCTAACAGCGAATTTCCATCAATCACATTTGTGCATTATTACCAAACTCTGCAGCTAGCTACATACATAGTCATTA
>CM059283.1:10450654-10468154 GCA_030347295.1 Setipinna tenuifilis | reverse complement strand
AAAGAGGAAGAGAGAGAGAGAGAGAGAGAGAAAGGGGAAGAGAGAGCAGACGGGGTAGGGAGTGAGAGAGAGAGTGAGAGAGAGAGAGAGAGAGTGAAGGAGAGTGAGTGTCAGAGAGTCAGAAAGAGGAAGAGAGAGACAGAAAGAGAGAAAGGGGAAGAGAGAGCCGACGGGGCAGGGTAACGGAGGGAGAGAGAGAGTGAGTGAGTGTGTGTGTGAGAGAGAGAGAGAGTGAAAAGATGTGTTTTTCCCTGTTAAAGCAGGCAGAATCTGATCCCCCCCAGGGCCCTCGGGGACCGTTGCCATGGCGACGGTGTGGGTTGCGCACCTTGAGGTTCTTGACAGCGATGGCGGGATCGGTGAGGAAACTCTGGCGCACGCTGATCTCGATCCCAGCTTCCTTCACACGCTGCTCCAGATCATCCAGCGTCTGAGAGAGGGAGAGAGAGAGAGAGAGAGAGAGAGAGAGAGAGAGAGAGAGACGAGAGAGAGGGGGAGGGAGAGAGAAAGAGAGAGATGGAGAGACAGGGAGACAGAGAGAGAGAGGAAGAGAGAGAGAGAGAGAGAGAGAGATGGAGGGAAAAAAGAGAGAGAATAGGAAGAGGGGGTGAAAGAAAGAGAGAGAGGGTGACGAGGGGAGAGCAAGAGAGAGAGAGAGAGGGCAAAGACGGGGGGGGGGTGGCAAGACAGAGGAAGAGATGGAGAGAGAGAGAGAGAGAGGAAGAGACAGAGAGCAAAAAAAGAGGTATAAGTCTATGGTTTGACAAATGGGCACAGGCACATCCTGACAGCAGCCAGGAGACAGCACACACACAAACTGTAATACATACACACAAAACAGGCAGAAAACACAGAAAAGGAACACATTCTGTTCTCCAAGCAGGCATGCTGACTGACTGTGCGCATGTGTGTGTGTGTGTATCTGTCTGTCTGTCTGTGTATGTGTCTGTATGTGTGGGTGTGCATTGTGTTGTGCTTTTAAGATGTTCTGCGTGTGTATGATGTGTGTGTGTACATGCACACGTGTTAAGCTGTCTGTGTATGTGTGTGTGTGTGTGTGTGTGTGTATGTGTGTGTGTGTGTGTGACGTGTGTACATGCACACGTGTTAAGCTGTCTGTGTATGTGTACGTGTGTGTGTATGCGTTTACACAGCATTTCATTTCATTCATTTTCTTGTGGTGACGCACCGACGTGAAGACCTCGGTGGTCTGCTGGATGGTGGCGATCTTGGTCCACTTCCACTTCTGGAAGAGCTGGACGCGCGTGGGGTTGTGCAGCGTGGCCGACGGGTGTGTGCGGAAGAAGGTGGGGAAGCGCTGACGATTGGACAGGGCCGGAGAGCTGGAGCCGTAGGAGAGCTGGAGGAGGAGGAGAGAGAGAGAGAGAGAGAGAGAAGAGGTAAAGTACAGTCATCATTTACCACTATCTTTTTCACTAGAGACGTAGCAAAACTAGAGGAGGACAGAGAGAGAGAGAGAGAGAGAGAGAGAGAGAGAGAGAGAGGAGGTAGAGTACAGTCATCATTTCGCGTCATCTTTTTTACTGGAGAACTGGAGACGTAACAAAACTAGAGGAGGACAGAGAGAGAGAGAGAGAGAGAGAGAGAGAGAGAGAAAGAGAAGAGGTAGAGTACAGTCATTATTTCCCACCATCTTTTTTACTGGAGAACTGGGGACGTAACGAAACTAGAGGAGGACAGAGAGAGAGAGAGAGAGACAGAGAGAGAGAGAGAGAGAGAGAGAGAGGGAGAGAGGAGGTGAAGTACAGTCATCATTTCGCGTCATCTTTTTTACTGGAGAACTGGGGACGTAGCAGACATAGAGGAAGAGAGAGAGGAGGTATAGTACAGTCCAGGGATGGAAATTTGCACCAGCTACCAGCCAAATGCTGGTAAAATACGAAAGTGGCTGGTAGATTTTAGACACAGAGTGATGATGCTTTACTGTTGAGTGGCTGGTGAATTTTACCATTTATTTGTCAGTGGCTGGTAAAGGTTCACATTTTATAAAGTTAATTTCCACCCCTAGTACAGTCATCATTTCCATTTCACTTTTTACTGGAAAACGAGCCATAGGAGAGCTAGAGGAAGAGAGGAGATACAGGCATAGTACAGTCATTATTTCCCGCCATCTTTTTTACTAGACAACTGGAGACGCAGCAGAGCTACAGGAGAGAGAGAGAAGAGGTAGAGTACAGTCATCATTTCCTGCGCCAACTTTTAATGGAGAACTGGAGTCGTACACAGCAAATTCTATAGTGTTAAATCAACTCTGAGAGAGTCCGTTTTAACACTATGCCAGTGTTTATTTTGTCCCAATCTTTGTAGTGTTATTGTAACACTCCTCCCTTATATATAGTATTTGGCTCCTTTAGAGTTAAATCAACTTTCTGCAGTATAATTTCAACTTTTAATTTTACACTCACACTCTTAAATTAACACTTTTGCTGAACACTGGGAAATTAACTCTGAGAATTTTGCTCTGTAGGAGAGCTGGAGGAGGAGAGGAGATACAGGCGTAGTATAGTCATCATTTCCCGCCACCTTTTACTGAATATTTTACATGACATAACATTACATTACACTTAGCAGATGTTTTTTATCCAAAGCGACTTACAAAAGGAGGACACAAACAAGCTAACAGAAGTGTAGAGGAACACAGAGTAAACAAAGGCTTGGCAAAGTTAGTGCAGCCTAGGGTGCGGTGCACACAAGGAGGGAACACACAAGGTGAAAGATGTGCCTTAAGCAAGTCACCCAGAGCAGGGACACTTCAGACACCACCACACATTCATCATGCTCAAAAGCTAGCTTTAGCGGTCATAGGCTTCCATTTACACACCATTCATTTCAGAATACTTTATTGTTGTTAGTTATTGTTTGTTATTCCTTTCTTCAATTGTGCTATATTTGTTTACTTCCTGTGCCCTGTCTTGACTGGCTATTAGTTGGCACAAATGGAGTAGCTATTGTTGGAGACAATTAAATACATTGGGGAAAAAACTCAAGAGGAAAACAAGTCAGGCCAAGTTCAGAAATCAGAATTCTCATTGCGAAATCTCTCTATACTGGTGTTTTGGCACACACAGCATTACACCGTTATTTATAATAGTTCAATTCACTCAGTGAGATGCAGAAGGAGAGAGAGAGGAGAAAAAGAGAAATGCAGAATGAGAGAGAGAGAGAGAAGAAAACAAGAGATGCAGAATGAGAGAGGAGACAGAGGAGAAGGAGAGAGGAGGAAATAAAAGACAGAGGAGGTGATGTGCAGGAGAGGAAGAAAAAACAGTAAGACAGAAAAAATAAGCCTTGGTTTTCAAAGAATTATAAAACATTCAAAAGGCAACACTTTCTACTTAAAAAATTCAAAATGAAAAAAATATATGGCACAATAAAGTGGTTTAATCAACCATATGAAAAATAACACCTAGTAAAAATAATTTGGAAATTACTGAGCGCTCTCACAGTTATAAGAGCAGCACAGTGTCTTTGAAGGTTTCAAGGTTGCCTTGAAAAGGTTTTGAGGTTTTTCATGGATCTTTAAAAACAAAAATCAATGAACTACCCTACGGCTGTGTTCAAGTACATCTTCAAATGTATGTGGCTTTTTCAACATAGTCATGAAGAAAATGTAATAAATGACATTGAAAACCCCCCCCATCATCTTGTCTGTATCTCACGCACATACTATACTATACTATACTATACTGTACATTACTGGACTCCTTACTAGCGGGCAGCAATGTGTGTCAGTGTGCATGGTTCACTTGAGTTCACGCCATGGTGGACTCATCCCCTTGAGTGAAACGGAAGGGTTCGAGTGGCCGCTGTGAGCCAATCAGAACACACAGCGAGTGGATAGCGACGGGGAATTACCCAGAGTGCAATTGTGAAACGAGGCGATGCAGGGGGCTTGACTCGACCCCGAGAAAAGGAGAAGGACACTATAGCAGTGGGGGCTTTCTATGAAATATTCTATGAAAAATCAACACACTTTTAGTTTACATCTTTAAATGACATTGATATTTGAAAATAAACTGTCAGATGATATACTGACAAGGGGCATTTGTGTAAGAAAACCTTCATCCTAATGTATAAAAAACCTTCATCCGTGCCCAGAAGCTGGGTCCAAACTTAATTACACCAGGGTTGATTGCTGGTGCCATTCCCCTTCTTTCTAAGCACTAACAGTTGTTTACCTATTACCCGAGGTATTGGTGTTTGACTAAAGCCCCATTCACAGCGAAATGAGTCTCCCAATATATTAGAGTCTGTGCAAAAGCCGCAAAGTGATTATAGCGGTCACAGGCTTTTTATATCTCTCAGGTCAGTCTCTTCAGGCAGAGGCTCAGTGGCAGCCACAGTCCAGTGCCTCTTGCTGCAAACACGCTGGCAGCTCCTCTCTCTCACTCTCTCTTTCTCTCTCTCTCCCTCTCTTTCTCTCACTCTCTCTCTCTCCCTCTACCCACCCCGCCTTTTCAACTTTCTCTTTCTGTCTCTCTCTCACTCACCCTCTTTCTCTCCAATCCTCTCTCTCTCTCCCTCCCTCACTCTACTTCCTCTATCCCCCCTTTTCCAACTCTCTCTTTCTGTCTCTCTCTCACTCACCCTTTCTCTCCTATCCTCTCTCTCTCTATCCTTTCCTCTACTGCCTCTACCCCCCCTTTCTAACTCTCTCTTTCTCTCTCACTCACTCTCTTTCTCTCTCTCTTACTTTCCTTCTCTTTCTCTCTCTCCCTCTACCCCCCCCTTTCCAACTCTCTCTTTCTCTCTCACACACACTCACCCTCTCTCTCTCTCTCCCTCTACCCCCTGTATCTCCATCCCTTTCCAACTCTCTCTCACTCACTCTCTTTCTCCCCTATCCTCTCTCTCTCTCCCTCTCTTTCTCTCTCTCTCTCTTTCCTTCTCTCTCTCCCTCCCTCTACCCCCCCCTTTCCAACTCTCTCTTTCTGTCTCACACACACTCACCCTCTCTCTCTCTCTCTCCCTCTACCCCCTCTATCTCCATCCCTTTCCAACTCTCTCTCACTCACTCTCTTTCTCCCCTATCCTCTCTCCCTCTCTCTCTCTCTCCCTCTCTCTCCCCCTCCCTCTCGCCTGTCATGACAGGCCCCAATGAAAAGGGAGAAAAGTCCTTTGGAAGTCCATTTATCGCGGGCTGCCCTCTGGCTCGCCATCCTCCGCCTCATCAGCCGAGCCCAGCCCAGCCCAGCTGCTTTTGTGGCTCTCTATGCAGAGAGGCTCACTGTCCCCACAGGCCTCCAGCAGCAGCCAGTGGGCTATTCTGTCTGTCTGTCACCTTCTGTGTAATGGTAGAAAGTCCTGTAATGTGATCCGCTATGTTGTGTTTGAATCACAGCTTCTCTCCCCCCCCCCCCCACCCCATCATTGACGGAAGGAAGGAAATAGATAAAATAAAAGACAAAGCTGCTCTGTTTCATCCAACTGTCGTGCCTTGTTAGCTCTCTCTCTCGACTCAGACAGGAAGGTGTGAATGAATCGTCTGCGTCAGTTTTTTTTTTCACTGGATACAGACAGAGAGAATATGAAAGGGAAGGGTGGGGAGGGTGGGATAGGGTGGGGGGGTCCATCTGTTCCTCTCTTTGAAGGTGTGATCAGACCAACACCCCCCCAAGCCCCCCCCCCCCCCCCCCCCCCCCCACACCTCACTTCTCCCCCGCCTTAATTCCAAGTGGGTCAGCCAATGCAGTTCTGTTGGCTCCAAGGTCTCCAATATGGCCTCCATTTCCTGTGTGCGATGATGAGCTTGTTTGGTTTGATGTTCCATGACTTTGTCCTTCAAAGTGGACTTTGCATGGAGTGATGTCCTTTGTGACATTATGAGTGCACACATGTCACAACTTGCCACTGATGAAAGGATAAAAGTCCTGTCGTGCATAGAGTCCACGAAAGGTTTGGTGAACCTTTTCTTACCATTTGTATGTCAACTAAGAAAAATTAAAATGTAAATGTAAATATCTAGATCTGGATAAAGCGTATGTAGCTGGTGCAGAATGTACATGAAGTTATTATTATTCTATATATATGTGTATTTTTACACATTTTCACAATTTGCTCCGTCCAATTCTCTAAACCAGTTGATCTAAAACCAATTGACCTCTAAACCAATTAGCACAGCTCTCCCAATTAACATAGCTCTTCAGCCAGGTAGACGAGCTAATTAGAAATCACAAGACCGCAGGCAGAAGGAACTTACTATTTCAAGACGGTTTGTCCACCTCTAACTATTACATGTATCTTGTTTACTAATGCAGTATAACAAAGCCAGTACAGGTTACATGCCTGAAGCTGCCGCTATTGCTTTCTACTTTAATCCATTTATGCATAAATCAAACCCTGTATTTCAAAACATTCTCATTCCATCGCCTACTGGGTGCATTCAAAAATAAATGTAGTATAGAAAAGCACTTTGGGGTATGTTAATATAATCAAGTATATTTGATTCTCTGCGCCAACTGCGGTTTTCTCTACTCTCTTTCCACTGTCTCGCCCTATCACCTGCCTCCATAGATGCACTGTGTATTTCTGCGGCAGACATAATGTTTAGCATTTAATGATCTAATGGTACCCTTTTTATTGCCCTTAATCGGTCCTGCTTGAAGTACTGTATAAAGCACAGGTGCCATGATTGATATTGGTGTTACCATAAACCCACACTGGTCAAATAAACCGAAACCATTTTTACTGCTTTCCCTATGCCTCATTTATGGCCATCGTTTTTGCTGAAGGGGTTTATTTATCAAAGACTTCCTCACTTATTAGGAATAAACTAACACGTAACTCCAGTATGTTTAGTTTTTGTAAAAGTTTGTTTTGAAAGGGGGTGGTGGCTTTTTTAATCTAATAAATCCAACAATTTCTTGGTTTTATTGAAGCAGACAGCCAATCAGGAGGAGCGAGATGGGAAAAGGGACCGGAAAATTACCTCAGGCACATTGGCCCCTTCATTGGCATTCAGCTGCTCAGATGGCGCAAGGACAGCAACACAATCACTAATCTAGACGTCCTCTTTCACACACTGTCAGGAGCGCTAGCCTGAGAATCGGTTTCGTGTCAACACCCTGCCTCCCATACATACATGCATCTACAGTTTAACGTCAACACCTTTCATACATACATACAGTACATGCATCCACAGTTTAGTGTCAACACCTTCCATACATACATGCATCTACAGTTTAACGTCAACACCTTTCATACATACATACATGCATCTACAGTTTAACGTCAACACCTTTCATACATACAGTACATGCATCCACAGTTTAGTGTCAACACCTTCCATACATACATACATGCATCTACTCAATGAATTGACACTTAACTCTGAACAGCTACTTTCACCTGACAAATTACTTTTGCCAATTTTATTCTGGATTCTATTTTGCGGTGAATATCATTTTGTTTACTTTTGTTTACTTATGTCAAGCTCTATTTGTTCTTACACATTTTCTATTTGGTCTTTTAATGATATTTTACTCAACTATTGTAGAAAAAATAGAGTGCTACCTCAATGTACAAACTACCAAATCAAAATGAAGGATGAATGAATGAATGAATGAATGAATAAATGAATGAATGAATGAATAAGTGAGTGAGTGAGTGAGTGAGTGAATTAATTAATTAATCTCCTTAGTTTCCCTGTGAACCTCATTTGCAGTGCCATATGTTCTGCCTCATGCTGCCATACATCCTCGGTAGCCATGGCTACCCATGGCTGACCATGGCAGAGCTGTCCAATAGGCAGCCCCTCCCGCCCCCCATCATCAGTTTTACTACAGGACTTCAACGCTCTATTGCTCTATTTTTGGCAACCAGATGAATGACTACCCCCAATAGTGCAAGAACTTGCCTACCGAGTTACATAACATTGGACATACATATCTATAATCAGTTCAATAACCTTACAAGACGAGATACAACTCTTCGAAACAATTCAAAACGATACAAAGATAATTTTTGGTGAGATATGACTCTTCAAAATGATTCAAAATGATGCAAAAATCATTTTTAGAGTTTTTTTTAAGTCAATGTGCAGCCTATGATGAACTGAGGCACATTAAAAATGACGTAAGCTTTTCACCTTCACTGGGGGGATGGGGGGGCTGGAAAACAGAGTGTCTGCACACTGCAGCTCTTTCCCTCTAGCTAAACTGGACTGGTTTCTGTCCACAGAGATCCCTCAAAGAAAGAAAAACTGCCCCGTATATAATTCATGCAGACAAGACTCACTCACGCTGCTACATAAATCTAACCCTACAGCCGAATCTAACCCTATAGCCGAATCTTTCTCCATGTAGCAGGAGAAAGCCTGGGAACCCAAACTCTTAATACACTACAGTACAGTATATATGGGCATCATCATACTTCACGCAGACACAAGCTGCTATGCTAGTGCCTCTCCTCCTACCCTGCCAGCATCATGCATACTGCAGTGGGTGAAATACTATGCTAAGTGGGTGCAGCACAAACAAAAGGGCAGAAAGAGAGGGAACGCTCAATCGGCCTGCTTGCTTTTTGCCATATAGTTTAATAGAAGATGAATGTTATGCAGTGTGGATGAAGGTAGGGGAAGTGGGGGGGGGGGGTTAGTGACAGAAAAAAGTACAGGTGAGGAAAGGAGGTGGGAGACGATCAGTAAAGAAGAAATCGAGAGAGAAATGTGTGAGAGAACGGAAGAGAGGAAAAGTGTTAACAAAGGGGGAGACAGAGAGAGAGAGAGAGTGAGAGAGGGAGAGAGAGAGAAAGAGACGGAGACAGAGCAAGAAAGAATCATGTGAAAGTATGTGAGAGAATAATACTGTGAAAAATGACAGATATTGAGATATGGAGAGAGAAAGAGAGCAAGAGAGAGAGAGAAAATGTGTGAGGAAATATGAGAGAGGAATATTGTGAGTAGAGACTGAGACTGAGAGAGAGAGAGGGAGAATTCATTCCACCTTCCCAAGTATCAGTCAGCTCAGGGATGAAACCAAAGCATACAGAAATAGTGAGGAAAAGAAGAAGAATAAGAAGAAGAATAAGAAGAAGAAGAGGAAGAGGAAGAAGAAGAGGAGGAAGACCTCTTTGACGGTTTCATGCTCTCAGAGATTTCCCGCCTCCATCTGCCGAGGCAGAGACTGAAGGGGCTTATTAAAATGACAGAGAGGGACAAGAGCAGGAATTCAAAGATCAACGCGCACACACACACACACACACACACACACGTACACATCCGAACACACACACACACACACACACACACACACGCACACACACACACACACACACACACATACACACACACACGAAAGACAGAGGAGAGGAAGACAGAGAGAGAAATGAAAAAAGGGGGGTTGGAGGTGCACTGAATGAGAAGGGGGTGACACAAACAAACAGACCAAATAAACAGAAAAGGCAGATGTTGACAGGAAGGATGAAAACATGTGTAATGACGATGATGCAACACTAACGAGCTCAGATCTCAAGTGCGAGGCAGAGTTCTGTAAAAATCAAAGCTGCTTCATAGGAAACATCTCACACACACACACACACTTGCACGCACACACGCACACACACACACGCACAGAAACAGACCCAGTCACACACACACACACACACACACACACCAAATATTGGCACGCACTAGCAGACATGAGCAATCACACACATACACACAGACATTCACAGGTACAAGGAGTCAATCACAGATGCAGGCTGCAAAGTCACTTACACACAAAGTCACACAGTTGACTCCACAGGCACACAAACAGCCATGAGCAAGCACACACACACACACCTTTACACATTACCTGGTGAGAATTAGCATCAAGTTGTGTGCTATGTTCTCAATCGATTTAGGCGCTTTCATATTGTATCAGAACACAGATGTGCCAAAGCTCCTTTTAACTGCACAATTTAAATCATTTCTGCTGTTTGGCTAATCAATAGCATATATAATCAATAGGATATTTTAAGACTATGACTCAGAATATCACTGAATCAATGGCTCAATATCTCATTTTGCTTACTATGCTTTGCTTTGCTATGCAAGCATCTGAGAATGCAAATTAAAACCAAACTCCGTATCCCTGAATATATAGTTGCAGGGAAAAAATATGTAAAAAGTGTGTCCACATGTGTAAGAATACTTAGGCATGTGTGTGTGCAATGCATGATTCTGAAGTGTGTATACCTGCATGCATGCATACATATGTGTGTGTGTGTGTGTGTGTGTGTGTGTGTGTGTGTGTGTGTGGTGTGTGAGTGTGTGTGTATGTGTGTTTGTGTGTGTGTGTGTGTGTGTGTGTGTGTGTGTGTGTGTGTGTGTGTGTGTTATGCACACTGTGCTTGCATTTCAAATGTGTGAGGACACGTCAGCATATGTATGTGCATACTTGTGTGTGTGTGTGTGTGTGTACATGTGTATTGTGCATATACTGTGTCTGCATGTGTATGTCTCCATCAGTATATTTCGGGGATCACTAGGGGGGTATTTGGGTCAGAAAGCTCATGGGCACCAGAAGCTCTGAAGCCCAAAAATAGAACTAATGAAAAATGGAGTGAACGAACGAATTTCAGTCAAAACGAGGGAGAGTGGGAGCCCTACAGCAGGGAAACGACACAAACGCTGCAACGTGTTTCTGGGAGTGATCACTCCATCGTCACTGTATGTGCCTATGTGCCTATGTGTGTGTGTGTGTGTGTGTGTGTGTGTGTGTGTGTGTCTGTGTCTGTGTGTGTGTGTGTGTGAGAGAGAGAGAGAGAGAGAGAGAGAGAGAGAGAGAGAGAGAGAGAGAGAGAGAGAGAGATGGAGAGTGAACTACTTTAAAGCAAACATATTAAATAGTGTCAGAAAGTTTCCAACTTATTTGTGAAATTTAGTCCAGTTCCATATTTTTCCTTGTAATGTCCCCATCTGTTCATTCAAGGTGACGTTGCCATGACGAGTGAGACACCTGAAGTGGGGACACTTGTACCTCATCACAGACATGCCATCATTGTATGACGTCACAAATCAATCTGACAGCAGACTCCATCCAATCGATTCGTCCCATCAAGGCCCACTTGTTGAAGCCCCATCTTTTAGAAACTGTCAGCCTCTTTTCCCGTTTCATTTCACTTCGTGACCTCCTCTCATGCCCTTTCCTAAAGGGTCTGTTTGTCAGGGGTTGATGGGTAATCACGTAGGTTCAATCACCATGGCCTTTTTTGTGTTTCATTTACTTCACTTCAAAGACATTCCTGTCCTGTGAAGACTGATTCCCAATCACTGCATGCAAACCCACAATCAAAACACAACATTTGGGGATCGTTTAAACTTGCACAGTTGAGTCTTTTTAAAGAGACATGTTGTTGTCATGTCACACAAGAATCCTTGAGTGACGACAGGAAGGCTTTTTGACATCTGAGCGAAAAAGTCCGCAGTCTTGGCTCAAATAACAGGTCTGACAACGGGGCTGTGGTTTTGAAAATGTTCTTCAAAATGGTGAAGGAGGAATTCCCTGTGTGCGAGGGTGGAGTGCTCGACTATTTCTGGAACTGGAACAAGTCAATTCTTCAAAAACACCCTAAAATTAGGGCTATTCTGAAGGTGGAAGAGAAAGGTGTGCGACTGTGGAGAAAGCTTCCGCACAGCTTATTTTGTCTGAAAATGCATGTGGTGGTGGGTCATTTCCATAGATATATATAGGATGTAATATCATATGTGTCGATATAAGTGATGTGATGTAAGATATGTGATATATGATATATGTGTCATTTTCTGAAGAGATATACGATACACTTACTGTATATGGTGTCATTTCTAAAGATGTATTATATGGTGTAACTCATGTGGTGTCATTTCTAAATAAATATATAATGTAACCAATATGGTGTTTTCCCCACAGGGATATATATATATATATAACTACTATGGTGTCATTTCTGCAGGGATATATGACGCAACTCATACAGTGCAATTTCTACAGAGAGATATATAGCATAACTGCTATGGCACCAACTCCAAGGCCAGCTCCAAGCACCCTCCCATGTTTTTTTCTTGTTGTGTGTGCTGTGTTGTGACTTCTACATTGTCTCTAGACTCTGGTATGCATATGTAGTCTGCATCAGTCTCTTCTGTTTTTTTGCACTTGCTTGATGGGACCAGAGTTGGCAGATTTCCCCTAAAGGGGGGAGACTAGACCCAGTCTAGTCCCCCTACATAACATGAAATATCAACATGAAATCTTAGCAATGTCAAAAATGTCATGGCAACCACCACCCATTCGAGGGTCACATTCTCAACTACACTGATAGAGAGGGGAGAGAGAGAGAGAGAGAGAGAGAGAGAGAGAGAGAGAGAGAGTATGGATACTCTTGTTAGCTGTAGCTAGCTTCACTGTTGCGAGGATAAGTACATGATGTCCCACCTGACCAGTACCTAACCACTCTCCCCCCTCCACTAGGAAAATCTCTCACATACTAAAATAGGAATGTTGTTAGCTATGCAAATCTCTTGGATATTGGAATGGGAATGCTCATTAGGAATGCAGAGGCAGGGAGACAGGGAGAGACAGGGAGGGAGGGAGGGAGAGAGAGAGACAGGAAGAGGCAGGGAGAGAGAGAGAGACAGGGAGAGAGAGAGGGAGAGAGAGGGAGACAGGGAGAGACAGGGAGAGAGACAGGCAGACTCACCACGATGAGGTTCCACATGCGGGCGGCCTCGGCGACCAGCGTGGACACGGAGCTGCAGCCGGGCATGAGGACGATCTTTAGGGGCTCAGAGTAGAGCAGGTCATACAGCAGCTTAGTGGCCTCACCTGGGTCACACTGGGAGAGGAGAGAGAGGGGGAGAGAGAGATGGGGGAGAGTGAGAGAGAGAGAGATGGGGGGGGGGAGAGAGAGAGAGAGATGGAGAGAGAGAGGGAGAGAGAGAGAGATGGAGAGAGAGGGAGGGAGAGAGAAGGAGAGATGGGGAGAGAGGAAGGGGGAGAGAGGGAGAGAGAGAGAGAGAGAGATAAGAAGAGAGAGAGAGAGGGAAAGGGAGAGAAAGAGAGAGAAAAGGAGGGAGAGGCAGAGAGAGAGAGGACGGGAGACAAAGAGATAAAAGACAAGTGTTATAGAGACATTCAAAAAGGTAAAATCTTAAGTCAAAAAGGTAAAATCATTCTTTGACTTTTAAAAAGGTAAAATCAAATTTCATTCACCCTTTCACCAAAAAGTAATACATAGATAAATTTGAGGCTACTTAGAGTCAGAGAGAGAGGAAGAGGGAAAGAGACAGAAAGAGAAAGGTAGAGAAATACCCAGGGAAAAGGAGGAGGTTTTTAATGTGGTGATGCATTGTCCTGTCACAGCACTGTGTTTAAATGCTTTATATTTTTGGCTTCACAATGTGCAAGACGAATTCCCTTTTGGGGCAATAAAGGTTTTATTCACAGATACTGGGGGAGGAAATGGAGAAATAGGCAAAAAAGAAGGAGAGAGAGGGAAAGAGAGAGAGAGAGACAGATTAGGAGAGGGGGACAGGAAAGAGACAGAAAGAGAAATTAGGAGATGAGGAGGGGGGAGAAAGAGAGGGAGGACGCGAGAGAAAGAGAGAAAGAGAGAGATTTGCAAAAGAGGAGAGAGAAAGACACGGACAGAGAGAAAAAAAATTGGGAGATGAGGAAACGGTTTCAAAGAAGAGAGAGGGTTGGTGAGAGGAGGAAGAAGGGAGGGAGATATTGGAAGAGGTGGACAGGGGGGAAGAGAGAGGAAGAGAGAGGAGGGGAAATGGTGAGAGAAGGAGAGGGGGAGAGACAAAGACAGGGAGAAAGAGGAAGTGATTGGGAGAGGAGGAGAGGGGGAGAGACAGAGACAGGGAGAGGGAGAGAGGGAGAGAGGGATGGAGAGAGGAGGAGGAGGAGCAGACAGACAGAGAGAATGAGTATGTAATCACAATCAGTGGCACGGCACACTAGGTCAGAAGGAGTTACTGCTGCATCAGTGCTGCACATAGGAAGTATGGAGGACTATGACAAACACGATTATATACACAGGAAGAGGGAGAGGGAGAGGGAGAGACAGAGAGAGAGCGAGACAGAGCAAGAGAGAGAGAGACAGAGAGACAGAGAGAGAGAGATATGTACTGAGAGAGAGAAAGAGAGAGAGAGCAAGAGAGAGAGATATAGAGAGAGACAGAGAGAGACCGAGAAAGAGAGGCAGTGAGAGAGAGAGAGAGAGACCCAGAGAGAGAGAGACCCAGAGAGAGAGAGAGAAAGAGAGAGACCAAGAGAGAGAGATGTACATGACACACACCCACATATATAAATCCAAAGTCCTATCAGGGCAGTACAGCCACCCAGCCAGCACAGGGGATGATTTCAAACTAAATCACCACTCACACACACACACACACACACACACACACACACACACACACAGTAGAAGTGGCACAGGCCAGCATTCACACAAGGACAAACACACACACACACACACAACAGAAACACACACACCCATACAAGACACACAGACACACTCACATGTTCACACAGATTTATACACAACAAACAGACAGACACACACACACTCACACAGACACTCACAGATATACACACAATAAATAGAAAAGGGCATGTTGTTTGTCCTCCGGAGTGTTAAAGAAACTCTTTCTGTGTCTGACTCTGTCTGTCTGCCTCTGTCTGTCACTCTCTCTCTCGCACACACACACACACACACACACACACACACACACACACACACACACACACACACACACACACACACATGTCCAGACAAGGACGTAGTGTCTGTCCTTCAGGCTATAGGAAGAGACAAACACACTTACATATTCAAAGACTCTCAGGTCAGGACATGCTGTCCATCCACATTGCCTCAGGAGTGACCACACACACACACACACACACACACCCCAACACACACACACACACACACACACAAACATCAGTTTGAACCACAACCTAGAGGTATGTCACACACACACACACACCCCCGCCCCAACACACACACACACACACACACACACACACACACACACACACTTTCCGACATGTGGGGAGAGCAGAGACAAGGTCTTGAGAGGTCCCGAGTGGTCAGCAGCTTCTCCTGTGCCGTTCCATCCGTCTCGCACACGCTCAGTTCGCCTCTGATCAATACCCTCATTTACGGATCACAGTCAGGAGAAGTGGCCATTGATCACCTGCCGCCAGAGCAGAGCAGTCACCGTGTGTGTGTGTGTGTGTGTTTGTGTGTGTGTGTATGTGCATTTGTGTGTGTGTGATATATGTGCAGAGAAAGAGAGAGAGAAAACAGGCGGGGGGGTGTTGTGTGTGTATGTGTATGTGTGTGTGAAATGTGTGCAGAGAAAGAGGGAGAGGGGGCAGTGTGTGTGTGTGTGTGTGTGTGTGTGGGGAGGTGGGGTGGACAGCACAAGGCTGCGTCGGCACAAAGGTCAGTAATGAGAGGCGTGAAACAACAGCAGTTTGAGATGAAGGGCAAACACGAGCCTTTCCGGCGGTCACGACGAGGTGTCAGCCTGTCAAGAGGCTTTGTGTTGTTTCTGTAACTTGATGAGGCCTTTTTATTTATTTTTTGGACGATCGTGGTCACACTGTTGTGAGATAAACATTGTGATTGTTTGTAGCTTTTATGGTCAGGCTTCTGTTTAGTGTCATGGAAGAGATTTCTGTGTGTGTGTGTGTGTGTGTGTGTGTGTGTGTGTGTGTGTGTGTGAGCATGTGTGTGTGTGAGTGTGAGTGTGAGTGTGTGTGTGCGCGCGTGTGTGTGTGTGTGTGTGTGGGTGTGCGTGCGCGTGCGTGTGTGTGTGTGTGTATGCGTGCGTGTGTGTGTTTGTGTGTGTGTGTGTGTGTGTGTGTGTGTAAAGCAGGGGCATTGTGTCCTCTGTGACCGAGGCAGCTTTCATTATTCAGTCTGGACGGTAAACAGAATCATGTCACCATTGTTAATGTTTACTGAAGAGCACAGGCACTATTGAAGGCTATTAGATTAAAAAAGGGAGAATTCCTAGAGCTTAGGATACAAATCGCAGCTAACTGCTTTACTGTTTGGCAGCTTAAGTCATGCACATTAGTTGGAGGTCCATAGACTTCACATTGCACATAAAAGAAAAAGGCCAAACAGATGGCAAGGAACTGCTCTTTATCTGTGTCAGCATGCTTATTTGAAAAAGCTGTTTTGCTTTCTGCACCTCTGAACTTGTAAAACTCATAGTAGACTGCTTGACTGCATTTATTTGTTGGGTTATTCAGGTATTAAGGTAATGTCACTCCTGATGAAATTTGACTTGTGGTGGAACCAAACAAAGTAGCGTGTGTGTGTGTGTGTGTGTGTGTACGTGTGTGTGTGTGTACGTGTGTGTGTGTGTTTCTGTGTGTGTGTGTGTGTGTGTGTGTTTGTGTGTGTGTGTGTTTGTGTGTGTGTGTGTGTGTGTTTGTGTGTGTGTGTGTGTGTGTGTGTGTGTGTGTGTGTGTGTACCCTGCCAGAGCTTACCTCGGTTCTCTTTCATATAATACATTCAGCACTATTTCAAACACATGCTGCTTATTGCTAAATGCAGCTGTCAATCTTACACACTCAGTCCAGTATTCAAGCAAGAAGATGAGCTTCTTACAGTTTTTACCAATCATTTTCACGCGTTTTGCAGGGCAATGTTCACTTTTGCAAAACTCTTAACACATTTGCATGAACCAAAGTCTATGGGAGACAAACTACGTTCTCTTTCGCGTTGCTTTCACACAATTGCGTTTAATCACCACTTCGACCAAAATTCATAAATACTTCTCTCATTTAATGTTCATGACCAACAAAATTATGTACAACTACAGCTAAATTTTCAGACATTTGGATACTTTTATCAAAACAGTTAACTCTAGGACCAAAACCTAAAAGCAATACAATACAGTGTAACAAAGCACAGCATTTTGCATTTTGTCACACAAAAAAGAAATAATGTGCTTGAGGCATCTTTTAGCCAAATAATTATTGATATTTAGCACTTTTACACTTAGGTGTGTATTTCTTCATAATATTTTTTTTATTTTTATAGCTTGTTACGTAACAGGTAAACAAAGAGGTTACATTTGCATGTTTATGGGCAAAACATTGTGATGTAGAAAGTTGTTATTGGAGTTGCTGTGTATTCCATTACCAGTATGTACTGTAGGCTTTATCATGGTTTATCCAAAATGCAGCAGCACCATGGATCAGCATTACAGTAGGTAGGGCCAAAAACAACTTCTATGGATGACTATATTTACATAGCCTGGCTGTTGCACCAAGCTTGTAGACAGAGCTTGGTCTGGCAAGTCTCCCTCAATGTAGCATCACAGGCAGTATGGGCGGGCCCAGGCTAATATTTACATACATTTACATGTACAACACATATTACATGTACATTCTTTTGCAGTGAAACATACTCTAATTGATGTAGGTAATGGGCGTTCACCTTTCCTGCAGTGGAACACAATGTGATTATATGTAAGCACAGGGTGAA
>CM059283.1:10440654-10445654 GCA_030347295.1 Setipinna tenuifilis | reverse complement strand
CAAGGCACACCTTACTGCATGCACCCTGTGGAGTTGGGAGAGTGCTACATAAATGCAGCCCATTAATCTGAGGACAGACTGCATCCAATACACACAACACAACACACAACACACAACACGCAACTAATGATCTAAAACAGAATAAATACAAGCGTTTTCTGTCCGGGGACACACACGAAATGTTTGGCTTCGGGGCCTTTTGGCACTGAGAGTCTCTAATGCATGCTGGGAGAGGCTGAGTGGATACTACTATCGAGTGCTTAAGATGCAGCTGCTCCAACAGGGGCCTGATGGATGGGGACGATGATGCATCCCAGTTTTACGTTTGGGAGGGGTGGGGGTTGGGTTGGGAGGTGTGGGGATTGGGTTGGGAGGGGTGGGGATTGGGCGGTGGGGGGCAGGAGTGTTGGGTGCTTTGTCAAGGCTCAGATGGAAAGTGACACTTCAAAAGATCCCCACAGTCCTTTCGGCAAATAAATCAATGTGCAAGCAGACTCGCTTTTAACACACACACACATACATACATACATACAGGCAGACACAGGCACACACACACACACACACACACACACACACACACACACACACACACACACACACACACACACAAACAGGAACACAAATGGTGCAGTAGCCCATTAAGGATGGAGCTCATTGATTGGGACACCACTCTCTAGAGGGGAAACGTCTCTGGAAGGCCCATAGGTCTTCCACACGAGATCAGACACAGCTTCAGTTCCCCAGGGCTCCAGCCCTCCCCTCCAGCCAATCACTGCCCAGGGATCTGCCTCTCAGCCAATCAGCCCCGAGCAGCCTGTCCTTTAACCAATTAGCACTGAGCATTGAACATGAGTGGCTTAGCTACTCAATGTGTCTGCAGAGAGCTGGAGGCTGAGTTTGTGGATATGGCTGTGTGTGTGTGTGTGTGTGTGTGTGTGTGTGTGTGTGTGTGAGTGTGTGTGTGTGTGTGTGTTAGAGAGAGACAGAAAGTAAGAGAGAAAGAGAGAGCGATAGAGACAGTAAGACAGACAGTGAGTATGTTAGAGAGAGAAACAGCTAGAGAAAGTGAGAGAGAGAGAAAAAAAGAAGCAGAGAAAGAAACACAGTGAGTAAATGTGAGTGAGTGAGTGAGTGAGTGAGTGAGTGAGTGAGTGAATAACAGATCGAGACAGAAACAGAGAAAGAGAAAGAGAAAGAGAGTGAGACAGAAAGAGAGAAAGACAAAGACAAAGACAGAGAGAGAGAGAGAAAGAGGGAAAGGGAGAGAGAGAGAGGAGGGGGGAGGAAACTGAGGATACATGTGAGTGAGTATGTGGTTATTTTCTGCATGGGCTCCCTCCTGATGACCCAAGCATTTCTTTCTCTGCATCACACTCTCCCTGACTCCCTGACTCCCCGACTGCGTTCCTCTCCCACATGCGCTTCCATCACACCCTCCCTCACACAACCCCCCTTTTCCCTCTTATACATGCCCTTTCATCACCATCACACACTCCCTCTCACCCCCACCCCCCCCTTCTCTCTCATACATGCCCTCCCATCACCATCACACCCTCTCTCTGACTCTCTGCACCCCTCTTATATATGCACTCCCATCACCATCACACCCTCTCTCTGACTCCCTGCACCCCTGTCATATATGCACTCCTATCACCATCACACCCTCTCTCTGACTCCCTGCACCCCTTTCATACATGCGCTCACATCACACACTTTCCCTGATTACCCCCGTTCCCCCTCATGCATCACCCCCCCCCCCCCCATCCACCTCACAGGCCCCCCTTCTCTCTCATACATGCGGCCCCCCCATCACCCTCCCTCTCCGTCTCACTGACCCCCCCCCATACATGCGGTCCAATCACCCCCTCCCTCTCACTGGCCCCCCTTTTCTCTCATACATGTGGTCCTACTGTATCATACAGCTTGGTTGCTGTCCGTGGTCCTGAGGTCTAATCGATGGGAAAGCTGAATCATAGTCTGTACGTGGGATTCTATGTGGGTCACTGTGTTTGTGTGTGTGAGAAAGAGAGCTAGAGAGGGACAAGGAGAGAGAGAGAGAGAGAGAGAGAGAGAGAGAGAGAGAGAGACAGAGACAGAGACAGAGAGCTGAGTGGGTGTCAGTATGCTTGAGAGAGCTGTGTGTGTGTGTGTGTGTGTGTGTTAAAAGAGAGTAAATGCTTCCTGATATGAGTGACATTCCTCCACTGGGCAGCAGCACATGCTGACCTTTAATCAGACAGCCATCTGTGTGTTTATGAAATGAAACCGAGGACCATAATATCACTCTCTCTTTCTCTCCCTCTCTCTGTCTCTGTGTCTCTCCCTCTCTCTCTCTCTCTTTCTCGCCCCCCTCTCTCATATTCTCTCTGTCTGTGCAAAGAAATCAGCAGAGTTACATGTTTGTTTGAACTGCAGTTGTCCTGGCAACTGTTGTCATGCCAACCTCCACCTCCAATCTCCCCTCCTACTCCTGAGTCTTTGAAGTGGGGTTCCAATGCAGAGCTCTTTCAGCCAATCACAAGCGAGCTCTTAGTAACACCAACCAGTCAGAACACAGTTAACTATTTATTGTCTGCGGTAGGTGTGTGAATGTGTGCATGTGTGTGTGAGAGAGAGAGGTAGAGAGAGAGAGAGAGAGAGAGAGAGAGAGAGAAAGAAAGAAAAAGAAAGAGAGAGAGAAAGACAGAGAGAGAGAGAGCGAGGGAAAGAAAGAAATGTGAAAGAAAGTGGATGTGAGCCTTTGTGTGTAACAATGTGTGGGGGTGTGCTGGCATCCCAGGCGAGAGATGGGACACAGGTGGGAGAGGAGCAGAGCGGAGCGGAGCGCGCTCAAAGAAAGGCAGGAGAGCACACTGAAGAGTGTGTGGTGGGCAGAGACAGAAAAACAAAGGGCATCTGCTGTGAAAGAGTGGCCCAGTATGGGACACAGCTACGCATTTACCATCACATCACTCACACACACACTAACACACACAAACATGCACAAACACACACAAACACACACTCACACACACACACACACACACACACGCACACAAGCACACAGGCACACACACACACACAAAAACACACACACATGCACACAAGCACACACACACACACACAAGCGCACACACACACACACACGCACAGCCACACACACATGCACACTTGTGATATCATAACACAACACCCTGAACAATAATATTCTACATACTACACAATACACGGCATACAGTACACTACCGTTCACAGCAGTTATACCTCTATAATACAACAACCTGCACAATTCATAACAATGTATTGACGACACAGCGTGCTACATTCAGCAATACATACTTACACTCACACAACATATTTACAGCAACACAACAAAACAACACACAATAGACACACACACATCATGACACACTCAGACCTGAGCACTTATAACACTATTTGAAATGGTCACTGCGCAGTAAAGAACTCAGCATAAAACACAACAAACAAGTACAGATCATTTAGGCCCGAGTGTTATTAGCTGGGTAAATAATAATAATAATAATAATAATAATAATAATAATAATGATAAAACAGTGTTTTCTGCTTGTAAAATCCCACACCTGGCCCCGAGGCTCAGACAAACCAATTATGTCAAGTGTGACAGGAGTGTCCATGCCTAAGTGTGGAGAAAGGCACCAAGAATAATGACAGTCATGGAACCTATCAATTATTCACACCGATACCCAGAGCACTTACACTATGCAGAAGTCGTGAATCAATGTAAGCTCACTCTGACTCTCACCTTGTTACGGATTCCTGATTATTTCTTTGTTTTGTTTTATTTTTTAGGTACTGTGCTCCTCATTCCCTCTGGATCTCGGTCTGTGCTGCACTCTCACAACTACACCAAATCTATAATTTTACTGTACAAAACCCAAACAAGACGTGGAAGGCTGACGGTGAGGTAATGTAGATGCTACTCACCCTACTGTCGTAGTGAATCATCTCCAGTTCGTAGTCGGGCAGGATGTCTGTCCTGTTGTTAACCAGGTCCAGAGCCATCTGGGCGGAAGGCAGGCAGGCCTGACCCCCGGGCCATCCACCGCTCATGGGGAACAGGGCTCCGATGTACAGCTTCTTCTTGCCTAGAGCCGGGGGGCAGGAGCAACATAGCAGCAGGATGAGCGCGGCGAGGAGCAGGTTAGAGCCGAACCCTGAGCAGAGTCGCCGGGGGCAGCAAGGACACAACCTGGTAACTGCCATGTTATCACCTGGGCCGGATGAGTTCCAATTCAAGTATGGGGTGTAGGCTATGGCGATGGTGTGGGAAGTACAAACGGCGGAAGCGTTTAAAATAACTATTTACATGTCACTCTACCCTCCCATGAAACCACCAGGTGCAAATAAAGCATGCGCGCTTTTGGGGAAAAAATATAATTATTTAGAAAACTGAAAAAAGATTCTAATGAAATGTCGGTATTTAAAGAGAAGAGTAAGAACACGTGTTGCTGAGGCACAAACTATGGTGGCACGATCTATTTAATTCCATGTTTAGTTAAGTATGAAAATGGACAAGTCATTTTGCTAACTTCTGTTGAAATCAAACGCGTAATAGGCGAAGGCGTGAAAGAAAGCTAATATTACCCAGGGGCTAATAAGGTCAATTAGCCATCCCCATAGGTTACCGAGCCATTAATTGGTTTTACTTATGTCACTTCTCCAAAAGAGAAAAAACGGTCAAATTTAGACTACGTTTCATCGAAAAAATACCAGACTTATAGATCTCGCAGATTAGGTATGAAACGTTTTAATGCATCTCTAGTGAAAGTAACGAGGCTTAAACAGAAACAAATAACGTCTTGCTAAATAGATGGTAGTTTTTTGCCGCTAAAAAAGACCTCGTATCTTTTTCAGGCACATCTACAGTAAATCACAAGCAACCATTAGACCTCCTCGAATTCCTCGAAGTAAGGCGCCTTTCGGAATAAAATGCGATGCATCACGATGAAATCATATTCAGCTGCCTCACACGCCTCGCA
>CM059283.1:10425654-10438154 GCA_030347295.1 Setipinna tenuifilis | reverse complement strand
GAGAAATACAAACACAAGCATGACATACAGACACTAAGACACACACACACACACACACACCACAGGCTGACTGGAAAAGTTAAAATGAGCACAAGCTCTTAAACATGAGTAGACACACGGGAGAGTAAAGCACTGCTGTAACCCCTCCAGTAAAAGTGTCCAATCAGCGCCCTGCACCGCACACCTCAGCCAATAGTTAACCAATCACTGTCTTGTAGTCATGCACAAAGTTTGCCTCACATGTCAAACCACTATAGGCACAAAGTTTAACTTGTTAAAGTCATAGTTCACTTTGGTATTGTTTAAAGGCTAAGCACAATAGCCACAGATATCTGAACTCTATATAACACAACCAACAGGAGACTGTGCAGTCAGAAAATGTCAGGATAGACCCATTAATTATTTACCTTGCCCGATTAATAAGAGAAGACGGTATTTCACTGACCTTAATTAACTTGCAAATTAATGCAATAGATGTAATTAACTGTGTTGTGTATAATAAGTAAGAGATAACGTAAACTGAAGTGGTCTAAAATGACATAGAAAACCCCCAAACAGAATGGTGGAGGCTCAGTCCTGGATCACTCTGTAATGTTTTTGTTCCGTTCCATGAGACTGACTGCTTTGCTGGAGATTATCCTGCTTATTATGCATTAATCTACTGAAGAAGTCAATATTTTGCAAGCAGACTACTGATTTAGAACTGATGTTATTGCTTTTTTTAAAAATGCATGCTTTATGGTTTGAAATGCAGTTTTAATAGCAATGCCTTCTGTTTTTTCTGCTATATACCATAGCAATGGTTTGTTAAAGCAGTAATAGTCTGTCATACAGAAATATCAAACTGCAGTATGTTGGGATTGTCCTTACAATCCAATGGGACTTTTTACGGCATCCTTCAGAGCCATCCTCTAAATGTTTTTGTAACTGAATGACAGAAGAACCTGAAGTGCGTAGTGTGTTGGGGGTATGTGTGTCTGCAGTGTCCCTGCTCCAGGAAACTTGCATGTAGAGGCACATGTATCTCCTTGTGTGTATGGGGGTAGTCTGTCTACTCTGTGTTCCTCTACAGCTACACCTCTGTTAGCTTATTATGTCTTCCTTTAGTAAGTCGCTTTGCCAAGTGTGGTGTAATGTAATGTATTATTTATGTATTATTTATGTGCAAATAGTGATGCAGAGGTCTTGTTATGTTGATACTGCAAGAGACACATCAACCCCCAGCTAAATCACCAAGGTCTCTTCTAGCTCACCTGTATCAAGGAGACTTTGGCCCTTTCAGCGCCCAGCAAAGCTCAGGTTTGGTGCGACTCAACAGGCATTCAGAGTACACAGGAACAACGAACCTCCAT
Source organism: Setipinna tenuifilis (assembly GCA_030347295.1). Lineage (NCBI taxonomy): Eukaryota > Metazoa > Chordata > Actinopteri > Clupeiformes > Engraulidae > Setipinna > Setipinna tenuifilis. The sequence continues at coordinate 10,436,802 of CM059283.1, read as the reverse complement.
GGAATAAGGAGTGCTCAAGACAAGGCAGAGGGTGGGGGTGGGGGTGGGGGTGGGGGTGGGAGAGGAGGAGGGGGCAGTCAGGCTGGGTTTTGCCTCATGGGATTCACAGGTGTCAACTCTGTCTGAAACCCTCCAACCTTTCTCTGTCTGTCTCTCTCTTTCTCTCTTTCTCTGCCCCCCTCTCTCTCTCTCTCTCTCTCTCTCTCTCCATTCAACCATATCTCTTTTTCCATCTGTCTTCAAACAAGCTGTTGAAATTTTCACATCTGCCCCAGTTACTATTTGCTCCATCGTCTGAAGAAGCTTGTGTACACACATATACACACACACACCCAAGCATACAAACACACACACACACACTTACACACTACCACTCTCACACACAGACAGACCAGACAGACACACGCACACATACATACACAGACAGACAGACAGACAGACAGACAGACACACACACACACACACACACACACACACACACACACACACACACACACACACACACACAGCGTTGGTTGTCATCCTCCTCAATCCCCCAAAGCCTCAGGGAGGGGCCAGACTAGTGAGCATGCCTGTCCAGTTTGACCATGACCAGCAGGCAGGACACCAGTGTGTGTTTGTGTGTGTGTGTGTGTGTGTGAGTAAGTGTGTGTGTGTGTGTGCCTGAGTGTGTGTGTGTGTGTGTGTGTGTGTGTGTGTGTGCATGTGTGAGTGTGTGTGTGTGTGTGTGTGTGTGTGTGTGTGTGTGTGTGTGTGTGTGTATGAGTGTATGTGTGTGTGCTTGTGTTTGCGTACGTGTGTGTGTGTGTGTTTGCTTGTGTGTGTGTGTGTATGTGTGTGTGTGTTCGAGTGGCCGCGCTGCTGTTTGTGGGCATGTCTGCGAGGTCAGGTGGCGATGGTGAGTAATGTGTGCTGTGATGGATGGCCACTCAGACAGCGAGTGGCACCCGGGCTGATGGTTGCCCACTGCCAGCCCCCATTATTGCTCTAATATATCCAGCGATGCTCCCCCACGCTCCCCCCCACACCCCCCCCCCCCACGTTCCCGCACACTCCCCCCACACTCCCCCCCAAGCTCTCGATGTGAGTCACGGATATGTCACTATCTTTTGTTTCTTTTTGTTACTGGGGTTTTAAAAAATCAATGCCGTACTCCACTTTAACACAATCTTGTTTCGTTTCATTCGGGCAGTAAATAAAAACCTCGCTGATCTACAGCCTACCCGTTTTTTTTTATAAATATTATCTGTCTGTGTTTTTTTCCTTGAAAATCAGGTATTCACCACAAACTTGTTTCTTCCAGGTAGTAAATATGTTTTCTCTGATCTACGGTCTACCATTTTTTGTAAATATAAGCAGTCTGCATTTTCCTTAAAAATCAGCTATTTAACACAAATCTTGTTTCACCCACACAATAAATAGGTTCTTACTAATCTGCTTTCTGTCTGTCTGTTTTTTTTTTGCAAATATTATCAGTCATTCATGGCACCAGACTGAAGAAGCTATTTAAATAAAACATCTACTTCTAATGCAATCAGACGTAGCTTAATGCGTAGAGTCACATCCTTGACATCAGGTGGGAGTTCAAGCCTTTTCGTTTTTAGCCTGTGTGTGTCAGACGTTTATCTGACTGCACTAAGCCTGGCTGTTTCCGACGGATGTCAAACTGTTCTCTCATGTACTGTAGGGCGAAAAAGAACCAGAAGATACATCATGTCGGGTGGGGTTGGAATCTAAATCAAACAACCTGACAAGCACGCGGCAGCACTGCACAAGCAAACAGTGAAAAACAATCACTGAGATGTGTCGTGCCCTTTGCTCTTCTGCTGCTTCAAAAGATCAGTCACTCCCGCAGTAGCAACGAGCACCAGCAGGGCGGAGACATAGAGTTACTGCCTTCGGAAAGAATTAAAGCAGCTCCTTGCATCACCATACCACTCCCTTTTTGCTTCTTTCACATCTCTCTCTCTCTCTCTCTCCCTTTCTCTCTCTCCCTCTCTCTCTCTCTAAATTACCTTATATCTATATCTATCTCTCTGCCTTATTCTCATAATCCCTCTCTCCAGGCCTCTCCTTGTTAGCCCTTCTTGATTCTAATGACTAATTCATGCTTCCATTTAATAAAATTCATCAATTCAAATATATTACATTCAATCTGATTACTATGCTAATGATGCGATCGTTCTCCCTTCCCTTCTCTCTTTCCCACTCTTTTCTCTCTTCCTCTCTCTCTTTCCCTCTCTCTCCCTCACTCACTCTCTCCCCTCTACCTTTTTTGTTCTCTCTCTCTCTCTCACTCCCTTACTCTTTGCTATCTCGCTCTCCCTCCTATTTTTTCTCTCTCTTCCTCTCTCTCTCTCCCTCCCCCTCTCTCTCCCTCCCTCTCTCTCTCCCTCCCTCTCTCTCCCTCCCTCTCTCTCTCCCTCCCTCTCTCTCTCCCTCCCTCTGTCTCTCCCTCCCTGGTGCACATAGTGAAAGCGAGGGAGAGTGAGGAAGAGCGAGGGAGCGCGAGGAAGAGCGAGGGAGAGTGAGGAAGAGCGAGGGAGAGTGAGGAAGAGCGAGAGAGAGCGAGGAAGAGTGAGGAAGAGGGAGGGAGAGTGAGGAAGAGCGAGGGAGAGTGAGGAAGAGGGAGGGAGAGTGAGGAAGAGGGAGGGAGAGTGAGGAAGAGCGAGGGAGCGCGAGGAAGAGCGGTTCTGGAGCGGTTCTGTGAGCAGTGAGCGGCGTGACATGCGCATTAGTATGGATCTCCACTCGCATGCCTCCGCGAAGGGTTGTCAGGCTTGACAGCGCAGAGGGAGAAACGAGGGGGAGAGAAACGAGGGGGAGAGAAACTCGCGGCCTCTTTCTGGACGAACCTGACTGCTGTCAGCCACAGCCAGAGGGGAGCTTGACGCATCAGAAACGCCACCGGCCCCCCTGCCCGCCTGCCCGCCCGCCCGCCCACTGGCCCCACATCACTGCCACAGAGGCTCCACAGAGGCACTGATGGACCCTGCCTGTGGGTTGTGGTCAAGGGGAGGAGGAGGAGGAGGAGGGGAAAGGGGGTGGGGGAGTGGGATGGGTCAGAGGGGGTGTGGGAGTGTTATGTTCTGCTGTGTTGTCTGGCTTCGGGCAAATATTTGGGCTCCTGAAATCGAACAACCATTACCAAGGAGAAGGCCGGTGTGATATACGCAAGGGCAGTAGCATCAGCTTTATACACACACACACACACACACACACACACACACACACTCGCTCCTTTTTTGTTTGTATTTCATTGCCAGCCATTTCTTTTTGCAGTATATTACATTGGTTGGTGCTGTTATTATTAACCTATGTAAGTTGTGTTTATACTTCTTCCAGGAATGTTCTTTCGTGTATTTTAAAATGAATTGTACATTGCTTTATAGAAAAGCATTTGATAAATGCTAAAACCATACTCATGACCATATACACTAAAACATTAATCAGAGGACGTGTGTCACACAGAGCCAAACAAATACACCAACCAAACACACACACACACACACACACACACACACATACAGTACACACACACACACGGACGAATTACAAACTCACCATCTCGTTTAGGCACATATGGGCAAACAGAAGTTCACTGTAGTATATATACACACACTCACACACACACACACACACATACACACTCTCACACTGTAGTATACGCTCCAACCACAAACCCATCTGAAATATACAGACCATCGACAGTTTAATTGTTAAGCCTTTCTGGGCAGATAAGTAGTTCATTACTCACTCAGCTAAGCTTGCTTAATGGCTCGTGTTACCACAGTAATTCATTTTAAATAATTTATTATTGACTGTGATTATATTTTTCATGCTCATATAACCATATTAAAAGAAATTTTCAAATTTAATACACATATCCAGAGTGTCTCTGCAGAGGCAATTGCTGTCCTTCTAGCTACACTTAGCAATGTGATGCTAAATATTATATACAGTACACACACACACACACACACACACACATATGGTTTTCAAAAAGGTCCAAGTCAATGCTGGGCGCTTAAAATTGTTCAAATGTTCCCTCCTTGGGGTGCTTCTGTATGTGCAGCCATTTTGTGTTAAAATATTCTATTGTGGGCTGGATTTGTGGGCTCTTTTATAGTCTAGAGTATTCAGCACATTCAGTGTCTGCGTATTCAGACACATTTTCCACATATTATTATATTATTATGTTGCTACGTCATAGGCTTATGCTATGATAATTTGTGTTGTGTTATTTTTTTCCCCGTCAACAATCTACTCTTAGCATTCCATAATAGCTAAGCAAAAACAGGATTTTGGAGTTTGCAGATGTACGTATTTAAAAAAGGAAACACTAAAATACCACGCTGACATAAGCATTCAGAACCTTTTCTGGGGACTTTGTTGAAATCTTCTCGGGTAATCCATGACAAGCTTTGCACACCTGGATGCGGGGATTTTCTGCCATTCTGCTTTCGCGGATCCTCTAAAGCTTTGTCAGTCTCGACGGGGACCGTCATTGGGTCGGCCATTTTCAGGAGTTCATAGTGACGTTCGCCTGGTCAGCTGTTTTTTCCCCACACAAGGGCCCAAGAGCAACATTACACTAACGGGTCCCACTTGGCTGACCTTTGTTTATTTATTTATTTTTCTTATTTATTTATTTTGGCCTTTTGTGTTTCTTGTGATGGGTAAGTGAAGGGGGTTGGAAAGAGAGATGGGGTGGGATTAAAGCAACACTAAGTAGTTTTTTCACCTTCAGTCACCTTCCAGGTTGGAAGTGGAATTGTGAGAAGTACGACTACAGTACAAAGAGACGGTCCGCTCCTACAAACTTACTTACAGTTATAGCCCATGGAGAGCGGCAAAGCGAATTCAGAAGTGCCTTTTACCCTGTTACAAGTGGATGAACCACTGAAACGATTTTGGAAACATTATTTTAAGGTTGAAAAAAACTACTTAGCGTTGCTTTGTAAAAGCAGCACAGATCAGATTTGAACCTTCTACTTCTGCTGCATGTCCTGTATTCCTGCTGTGCCCCATCACCCTGACATCCTGGTAATTATAATGACTATTGAGCTACAGTATGTAACCCATCTGTCACTGTTACACAGTCCCCCGTGACACCCTCACTGTTCCCCCGACAGTCCTCCAGTTTTCAGTACTGTGAATTTCATCTGTTGGTCCAAGCAGTTTTATGTTGTTGTTTATGTTGTTTACTGCAGGACTGTGCAACAGGAAGCAACTGACAACTCTGACAACACACAAAGAAGTCACATGATCTCATAATGGGATGTAGACAGTCTGTTTTTTTAAAACTCTTTTTAGCCCAGTGTTTTACAAATGAACCTTTTTTTGTGTATTACCACCCCCTGAATCTCTATATAAAAAAAAGCATTATACTGTCTAAGATTACGGAAAGCGGAAAAACAACACAACAGAGTAAGGTTCTGAAGAGCTTATATCTAATGCTTGCTGTGCTGTGCCCCTCTGGTGGTGCTACCAATGGCAGCCTGCCGGTTCTTCCCATTGATTTGTCTGAGCTGTCAGTCCTGTCCAGAGGGGGAAAAAAAGTTCTTCTCACGGAAATAATGTCTTTGTTTCATGAAAAATAAATCAGTTCCTGCAAAACATCTCCATTGTTTTTCCCCCGGGATCTCAGAACAAAATAAAGTAAGATAGAAGTAGAGAAGGCGGAGGGATTTGTCTAATGGCAAGAGGGTCAGATTACATTTTTTCTTCCACGATTATCATTTACTATTGACCATGATACAGTATACTCTACGATCCTAAAACCTCAAATGGTTGCCTTGACTTGTCTTGGTTTGGGAGACCGACCACGTTACAAGACAGTGCATTGTTATTTTATGGCTTCCATTGACTGTTGGTGTCAGAAAGAAAATGGGAGAAGTTTGGGACCTTAAGTTGGGGCTGAAATAGGACTTCCCAAGTTTAATGGGACTGTAAAGTCAACTCAGCAATGGAAAGTGTCTGGCTGGCAAGCGGGCCCGACAGATATAGAGACGAAGAGATGCACTATCCAGTTACGTTGGCAGGGATAAATGCTGCAAGTTTACATCAGCTTAAAGTTTACAGCAGAGAAGGAGAGGATAGGACATAAGTCTATAGGATTTTAGCCTAGACAATTCATTCTCATACTGTCTGTGTCTCGGTGTGAGAGAGAGAGAGAGTATGTGTGTATGGCTGTGTGTGTGTGTTTATTTGAAACCTTTGTTTACAACTGTGGCAACTTTTCTGATACCCCCGCATTTCTTTAGCATGTTACTTGGCTTTACTAAGTTTTGTATTATAAAGACCTGCAGTGCATGACAGAGGGCAGAACTGTGTCACCCAGCAACCAGTTTTCTTAATTTGCTGAACGCCTGATTGCAAATCCTAACCTGTTTTTATCACCTTTCTTCTGGTACAAGGTGACATCACAATGAAGCACGCCTATTTCCAGTGCAGTCAGCCTTGCTGTCACTCCTTTTTCAATGACCAATCAGAAGCGAGTGGGAGGGGCTGAACAATGACAACAACCAAGGACAGGCTATGGCTTAATTAACATGTTAAACATGAGAAAGACTATGTGGTTTGGGTCGCTGAGGTATGTCGATCTATTGTGTACACCCAAAAATGTTATCAGTACGGATAGTGAAAATGAGTTTCCAAGGTCCGCTGTAAAAAAAAAAATGTTAAATTAAAAAAAGTTTTATGACTGGAGGGATGGTTCTCCTTCATTTTTTGATTGACATTGCAGATATTGATTGCCTTTTTAATGGCCTAAAATCTGCCATTTTAAGCAGGAAATGAAGACTAATGAGGGGGGAAATGAATTTAAATTATTTTAGCTTGAGGCTGCCGGAACATAACAAAAAATGTGTACAGAGCGTAGGTTGTTTTCAACACACAAAATGCGTGGTATGTTGGGGTTTTTTTTTGTTTCCGTTAAGACGGATAAAGGACGACAGAAACAGCTGTGGGGCTGATGTTAACCAATGAGGCATCAGGAAACACGTTTACCCCGCCTTCTGTTCCACCGCCCAAACACACGCCTGCACCTCTGTCGGGCTGCCATGGTAACAGCATGGTGGCGCTACGGAACACCTGTGATGTGAGGCGACACACTCCTCCCAAACTCAGATCAGACGGTCAGCTGACAGGTGCTGGCTGGCTGGCCAACACTTGCACAACAGAGACAGTAAGTGTGTGTGTGTGTGTGTGTGTGTGTGTGTGTGTGTGTGTGTGTGTGTGTGTGTGTGTGTGTGTTTGTGCGTTTGCATCTGTGTGAACCTGAGAGAGTTTATCTATTTGTTTGTGTTGGTGTCTGTGTGTGTGTCCAAATATATAATGTGTTCAAAATGGGGCCGCGTGATTGGTCATGCCGGTTGCCAGGTCACAGCGAAGCAATCTCATTGGTCATAAATGTTGCCTGGTCACAGCTGGGCAGTATGATTGGCTATCAAACCAGTCATTAAACAGCAGAAGCCGGGACCAGTTGATATCTCCAACAGAGAGAGTACTGCACAGTATGTGTGTGTGTGTGTGTGTGTGTTTCAAAAGATATTTAAAAAGTGTCGATGTCAATGCTGTACAAATAAGAACCAGCAATCCATCAACAGGAAATGTGTGTTCTGAGCAAGACAAACGAAAGCGCGAGAAACATACAGTCATCTTCTCTGCTTCGCTCCTCTTCCTCCCACACATCTCGTCTGCGTTGCCGTGGCATCCGTTCTGCATCGCTCCTCTCCTCTCATCACTACACTAATCCTTCTTCTATCCATCTGCTGCTATGGTGACGTCCCTGCTTAGATCTGCGCTGCCTTGACACCACTATTCACTACATTCCTTCTTGCCAACTCTCGCTCTCTTTCTCTCTTATTCTCATTTTTTTTCTCTATGTGTGTGTGTATAGATTCCATCTTGGCAACTTGTGTGTGTGTGTGTGTGTGTGTGTGTGTGTGTGTCAATGTGTATATATGTATAAAGTGTGTGTGTGTGTGTGTGTGTGCAAGTGAACGTATGTGTATGTGTGTGTGTGTGTGTGTGTGTGTCAATGTGTATATATGTATAAAGTGTGTGTGTGTGTGTGTGTGTGTGTGCGCAAGTGCACGTGTGTGTGTGCAAGTGCACGTGTGTGTGTGTGTGTGTGTGTGTGTGTGTGTGTGTGTGTGTGTGTGGTGATTGGCAGAATCCAGTATGTGAGCCCACGGAGAGCGAGATGCGTTTGAAATAAAGCTGACAAGAGAGAAAAGACAGGGGACGGGAGCTGTGGCTCTGGTGTGGTGTGTGGATCAGCCAGGCCTCGGCTCTCTCCTCACCCCCATAAGACAGAATGACACTCTAATGCCTACAGTAATGGATGGATTACCACACAACAGGACACCATGCTTACACACTTCACCAAAAACACACATAATGCAACAGCAAACCAAACACAGTAACAAGCATTGGAGCACCCCCCCCACACACACACACACACACACATCCACTCTTCTCTCTCTATCTCTCTCTCTCCGTTTCTCTCTGGTGTCTCTCTCTCTCTGCTGAACTGGACTGTGAAATATGAGTAGGCACTGTTTAATAACACACCTGCTGTTTAAAGCGTCTGTCCCTTTCAGTTTGTTCCTCCTCCTGTTCTCTCTCGCTCTCTCTGTCTCTCACTCCCTCTCTCTCTCTCTGCATCTTTTGTCTCCATTTACTATTCTTGTTCTCTCTCTGTCCCTCTCTCCCTCTCTTGCTTTCTGTCTATATCTCATCCCTCTCTCCCCCTCCCTCTCTGACTTTCTCTCTATCTCTTCCCTCTCTCTGTCTCTCTCTCCCTCCCTCTCGCACTTTCTCTCTTTCCGTCCCTCTCTCGCTATCTCTCTTCCCTCCCCCTCTCTCTCTCCCTCCCGCTCTCTTTTCTGCACTATACTTGCTTTCTCTTACTCTCTTTCTCTTGCTCTCATTCTGTCTCTCATTCTTTTTTTCTCTCTCTTTCTTTGTCTTTTTCTTTCTCTTTTTCTCTCCTCATCTCTTGTTCTTTAACCGCCTTCCCTCTCATACACACGCTATCTCTCCCTCCCTTTTTTTTCCTCCTCTCCTCCTCCTCCTCCTCCTCTTTTTTGTCTTTTTGGCAGACAGTGGTTTCTGCTTACTGTGTATCTCGATCTATCTGGCTAAGAGAAAAAGGAGCGCCCTGATTGGTTAAGCCCTTTCCCTCCTGCTGCGTTATCCATCGCCAGAGGAAGTAGCAGCAGTGGTGGCGGTGGAGCCATCATCGCTTCTGCCAGGCCACTGTCCTTACTCACCATGCAAGATAAGACAACTGCGGGGGAATAACTGCGTCACACAGCACAGAATGTCACGGTTATGGTAATGGTAATGGTGATGGTTATCCTTGCGGTTACAATTACGGTCCATTGTTGTATTTACATTTGAAGACGTGCGCGAGAGTCTGTGGTAAACCTCATAAAGGGTAGCTCTCTGCACAAAGAGAGCAGTGTCCAATGATGTGTGATAGACATCAATAATATTTATCTGGTAAATACATACAGTAGTAAATTGTAGGCTCAAGTTAGAGTAATAAGTATAGGAAAGTATACAAACTATTCTTAGTAAGGCTACCCACTATTACTGACGGACTTGAGTACTACACCATGTAACTCTGAGTATGGCTGAAAGCACATTTTGAAGGGTGTTTTATTTCTTTGACTCTGCAGGACTCTGTGTCCATCCTCAGCAGAGGTAGCACCTGAGACCAGAGAAAAAAGAGAGAGAGGGAGAGAGGGAGAGAGGGAGAGAGGGACGGAGGGAGAGAAAGAGAGAGGGCGAGAGAGACATAGAGAAAGAGACACATGTCCAGAGAGAGCAACAGAGAGAGAGAGAAATTGATAGAGAGAGAGAGAGAGGGAGAGAGAGACACACACATAGAGAAAGAAGCACATAGAGGGAGAGAGAGAGAGAGCTAGAGAGACATAGAGAGGGATGGAGAGAGAGAGAGAGACAGAAAGAGGGAGAGAGAGGGAGAGAGACACACATAAGAGAGACAAAATAGACACACATAAAGAGAGAGAGAGAGGGAGGGGAGAGGAGAGAGAGAGAGGTATAGAGGGGGAGAGTGATAGAGAGAGAGAGAGCGAGAGAGAGAGAGCTGTCTCCAGGCATGTGTGGTAAACATGTGTGCGTGGGGGAGGGCTCAGGTGTTGCGTGGCCAGAGGTGGGTGTGTAAGGAGCTGGCAGCTGGAGCGCTGACACACGTATCAGTACTGATGGGCTGACTTCATGTTGGGGCCTCAGCTGCTGCTGTTTGGCAGCAGAATAATTTGCTTAAAACATCTGTTAGGGTAATTTGTTAAAGAATTCATTAAAGTAATTTGTTGGGATTTTGTTCATTCTTTTTCAGTAATGATAAATGAGTAATGTTTGAGAGCTTGTTAGAGCAGAGTAATTTGTCAGGGAATTTGTTAGAGTAATTGTTTATCAGTAGTTTTTTAGACGGTAATCAGTCTTGGTGTTTTGCTAGTGTAAGTTCAGGAAACTACAATTCACATATTTCTTTGCATATGGATGTTGTATTTGGAATATTTAGAGCAAGTCGGTTGAATGAATCTCTGCTGAACAGGGTTAACATTATGCTGTTGCAAGTATGGTGTGTGTGTGTGTGTGTGTGTGTGTGTGTGTGTGTGTGTGTGTGTGTGTGTGTGTGTGTGTGTGTGTGTGTGTGTGTGTGTGTGTGAGTGTGTGTGTGTGTGTATGTGTGTATGTGTGTATGTGTGTGTGTGTGTGTGTGTGTGTGTGTGTGTGTATGTGTGTATGTGTGTGTGTGTGTGTGTGCCTGCGCTATGAGTGGAGTGCTCTTCTGCTGTTTTTGCTGGTGCATGGTGTTGGGATATTGTAAACTAGATTACATTACTGGGATTTTGTATGGTAATTTCAACTGTAGACACATTCTAGAGAGCTTTGCCACGATACTCCCACTGCAACCACATCAAATAATCATTATATCACTATTTAAAAAAAAAAACAAGTTCAGTTGCCTTACAGCTAAGCAGTTACAACAGTCATTACGGCACTAACAGATTAACATTTTCCTCCTATACCTTATATAGTCTTTAACTTCCAGCATATCCCTTGGCCCCAGCTAAACTCAAATCCACCCTCCCTGCTGCCTACAAA
>CM059283.1:10408154-10415654 GCA_030347295.1 Setipinna tenuifilis | reverse complement strand
TGTACACAAATAATCAGACAGTAGAGGTACAAGTTAGAGGTGTTAGCATTATGTGCCCCCAAAGCCTAATATTTGGACCTTAAGATACTGATATGTATCTATTTAGCTCTAAATAAGGTACAAAATAGTTGTAAAACATGGTTGAAAGGTACATTCATACGCACATTGTGATGACAAAAATGACAATTAAAAACAATACATTAAAAAAAGTCAAAACCATGTGCTATACTGTGGTCACAGATCTGCTATGGCACCGCCCAGCCTGCTCCAAGACCTCATTTTGCCAGACCAGACAGTGTCTTAACATTTAGAATATAAACCCAAACCAATGCGTTGACCATGCCATACTGAACATACAACCTTACACCCATTTCCATAGTGATGATGTAAGATGTGGTGCCTCAAACTGTGTTTTGACATTTAGGATGCAAACCGAGACCAATGCATTTATTACCATGCAATGATGCACATACAACCTTATACCTGTTTCCATAGCGATGGTGAGAGATGTTGTGTTCCATCTGGCGTGATAATGCCAGCAGTAATCAGACTAATGGATTCTGTAGTGTGTTACTACTCCTACTACTGTTTTTGGATCCTGTAGTGTGCTCATGTTTACGGTCAGAGAGTACATCATTTGTTAAGGGGCCTCATTATGTTTGTGATACAACTCGATCTCAAAACTGTTAACACCCTGTAGTGTGACCCTGGCCTGTGGAGTGTTTGTGTGTGTGTGTGTGTGTGTGTGTGTGTGTGTGTGCGCGTGTGTGAGTGTGTGTATGCATGCATGTATGTGTGTGCGTGTATGTAAAGTTGCTGTCTTCACTCCACACTGCTGGTTCCCAGCCAACGCGTGTGGTCCCTGAGCTGAAGATGACTAACATCCTACCACCCATTGTTAGGTATGCCCCTGCCATCTGCTCAGGAACGAGGCTCAGAAACGTGCCTACCGTCAGCACTATCCTATGGATTCATCTGCACCCACAACAACTTTCCTGTGTTCCTCTCCTCCTCTCTGCTCAGTCCCTCCAGGCTTTTCTGCCATCTTGCAAATTTCATGCATATTCAAGTATAAACTGCAACAGTTGCAACTGAAGGTTGTTTTTTTCTTATACTGGCACAATATTTGTGTACAAGAAACAGTATGTGATTAAGTTTCTACATTATTTGAGGTTATAAGTTTAAAAAAAAAACAATTCCTTCATAACAAGCCCTAAAGGAATCCTTATGCGATCCCTATGTTTGGGGTTTTCTTAAGGAAACAGAAAAAAATCCTCCCATTCATAACACTTAGAATAGTACTCTTTTAATATTTTCTGCACACAGAAATCTCAGCCATTTTGCATATTTCAAATGCTTCTTACTATTTTTTGATGCTCTGTTCATCAAAATAGTCAAGTTTAGTGGAACACCAGTTGTTTGTTGGATGTGCCACAGTTTGCTGCAATGCAGATTTTTTTTAATGTCTTTTACAATTAGGCCCATAACACTAGCTACTCACTCCCTTTAGTTAATTAACCGTCCTCTAAATGGCCTGTGGTCAGCTTGCACTGTTAATCTTGCTAAGTTCAAGTCTTCTAATCTTGCTAAGTTCAAGTCTGCTAATCTTGTTCTAAGTTCATGCTTCACGCTAGTTCAGCACCCACAGAGGGATGGGCATCATGAGGACAGGCTATATCGTCAGGGCAGCACAATGGCACTACATGGACATGGACACAGGCACTGGCTCAAGCTAACATGGGACACACTGGTCCCAAGCTCACATAGGAAAGACACAGATGAGTGTGTGTCTGTAATCGATTGTGTGTGTGTGTGTGTGTGTGTGTGTGTGTGTGTGTGTGTGTGTGTGTGTGTGTGTTTGTGTGTGTGTGTGTGTGTGTGTGTGTGTGTGTTTGTGTGTGTGTGTGTGTGTGTGTGTGTGTGGATTGGTATGTGCATGCACATATGTGTTCCTTACAGTGTGTGAGTGTGTGTGTGCCTGTGTATGTATGTATTAGTGCATATGTGTTTGTGCTTTGTTTGTGCTTTGTGCTTGTGTGTGTGCAAGTGTGTGTGTATGCACGCGCATGTGTGTGTGTGTGTGTGTGTGTGTACCTGCGCATCCCCGGAGAGGCAGGTGGGAAGAGTGAAAAAGCAGTAACAACCAGAAAACACATTTCCAGTGGGAGCGAAACAGGGCCACAGAGTGTCATTTACCGGAGAAATGGGGGATATAAATCTCCCTGCTCTCTTGCCCCTGTGCCATCTGCCTCCGCCTCCCCTCCCTCCGTCTCTCTCTCTCTCTTTCCCTCGCTCTCTCTTTCTCTCGCTCCCTCGCTCTCTTCTTTCCTCTTTCATTCTTCGTCGCTCACTTCATTCCCCCCTCTCTCTCCCTCTCTCTCTCCCTCTCTCTCTCTCCCTGTCTCTCCCTCGCTCGATCTCTTCTTTCCTCTTTCATTCTTCGTCGCTCACTCCATTCCGCTCTCTCACTCTCTCTCTCTCGCTCTCTTCCTTCCTCTTTCATTCTCTGTCCCTCACTCCATCCCTCTCTCTCTCACTCTCTCTCTCGCTCACTCTCTCTCTCTCGCTCTCTTCCTTCCTCTTTCATTCTTCGTCGCTCACTCCATTCCTCTCTCTCTCTCTCTCTCTCTCTCGCTCTCTTCCTTCCTCTTTCATTCTCTGTCCCTCACTCCATTCCTCCCTCTCTCTCCTTAATTCACTTCGTCTCCATCCTCCACCCCCCACCCCTCACCCCCCCCGTCCCCCAACCATCCTGCCCTTCTAATCCCTCCACCTCTCCCTCCATCTCTCTCTCTCTCTCCATCTCGCTCTCTCGCCTCTCTTCCTCTGTCATATTTGCTCTCTCTGCCACCCGCTTCCATCCCCATCCCCAACCCCATCCCCATCCCCATCCCCATCTCTGTCCCCGTGCCGTCATTTGTCTCCCTCTCTCCTCCTCCTCCTCCTCCTCCTCCCCTCCTCCTCCTCCCCTCCTGGCTGCTTGTGTTCTGAGCGCCTCTTTCCCGCGCTCACGTCACTGCCATATTGTGACGCTGACACGGCCATTAATCAATTTAGCAAACATGGGAGCACGGAGCCGGCGGGGGCTCACAGCAGCACACAGCACAGAAGAGGAGAGGAGAGAGGAGAGGAGAGGAGAGGAGAGGAGAGGACAGGGGCAGAGCAGAGAGGAGTAGAGAGGAGAGGAGAGAGGAGAGGAGTAGAGAGGAGCAGAGTAGAGAGGAGAGGAGATGGGAGGAGAGGAGAGGAGCAGAGAGGAGTGGAGAGGAGAGGAGAGCAGAGCAGAGAGGAGCAGCGAGGTGAGGAGAGGAGTGGAGAGGAGAAGAGCACAGAGGAGAGGAGCACAGAGGACCACAGAGGAGCAGAGAGGAGAGGAGCAGAGCAGAGCTCATAGGAGCCAAGCCAGAGAGAGCAGAGAGGAGCAGAGAGGAGTAAAGTAGAGAGGAGAGGATAGGGGAGGAGAGGAGAGGAGAGGAGAGGAGGAGAGAGGAGAGAAGAGAGGAGAGGAGAGGAGCAGGAAGGAGTAAAGTAGAGAGGAGAGGAGAGGAGGAGAGTATAGAGGGGCAGAGCAAAGCAGAGAGGAGCAGAGAGGAGCAGAAAGGAGTAAAGTAGAGAGGAGTGGAGCAGAGCTCATAGGAGCCAAGCCAAAGAGAGCAGAGAGGCCTAAGCAGAGTTGGCTGCCATTCAGGCCTCAGCTACGCTCCTCCACTCGTCTCCGCAGACCTGCAGGGTTACACACACCGCCCTCCGGAAGGCTGCAGAACCAGCCCAACTCTGTAGTTTGGCACTGCTATAAATGTGTGTGTCTGTGTGTGTGTGTGTGTGTGTGTGTGTGTGTGTGTGTGTGTGTGTGTGTGTGTGTGTGTGGGTGTGAATGTGTGTGTGTATGTGAGAGTGTGTGTGTGTGTGTGGTGTGTGTGTGAGAGAGAGTGTGTGTGAGTGGGTGTAAATACGTGTTTGTGTGTGTGTGTATTTGTGTGTGTGTGTGTGTGTGTGTGTGTGTGTGTGTGTGTGTGTGTGTGTGTGTGTGTGAATTTGTTTGTGTGTGAATTTGTTTGTGTGTGTGTGTGTGTGTGTGTGTGTGTGTCTGTATGTGTGTGGGGAGAGGGACTGTTAGCTATTAGTGACATCACGGAAGCAATGTTTGACTCTAGCTCTTTCACCTTGTTTCCTCTTGACTGCAATGATAACCAGTATGTTTTGGCTTTTTTAAATCTCCACAGTGCCATCTTGTGGTATGAACCGAGAGTGCAAGGTCTCATCAGTGAAAAACACCAAGCTCTGGTTGACAGTAAGACAACCTATGGTGATGTCTGTGGAATGAAGGTGTTCTCTGTGGTTCTTTGCACCACAGCGCCCCCTTATGTTGGTGACACATCACTGCCTGAGAATGCAAACCCTCTCTCACCCCCCCACACAAAAAAGCAGCCTGTCACAAGCACTGCTGGCGTGGCGCCATACTGCCACCTGCTGTTACATAAATAACCTGCACGTTACCTTTTCCTCCAGCACTGCATTCTGTTCTGGGCTACAGCCACTCGCCTATATATATGCACACAATGCACTGTATATTTATACATTAGTGTATATATATATATATAACATTATTTTTTGACAGATAAGGAGCATAAGGTTTTCATCCCAAGGCAGCTATGTGAGCAGCAGTGGCTAGGGAGGGTAAAGGAGGGGGGAGCCTGATTCCAGTTCCTTGTGACTAGGTCAAGGTGTCCTTGAGCAGAGCGAGACTGCTGTACTGCTCCTGGTGTGCTGGTTGGCACCTTGCATGGCAGTCTGCCTGCCTGGCCTGCCACCATTGGTGTGTTGGTAGGTGAATGTAAGGCTTGAAATAGTAAAGTATTAAATAGTATAGTGAATAGTATAGTAATAGTGTAGTAATAGTAAAATGCTTTGGGTCTCTCTGCTGAAGTAAGACAAGGTGTGGTATAAATGCACCACATTTGTTGAGTAGTGCCATCTAATGAGAGGTATTCAATGTAATAACGTCTGGTTACACATTTATCTGCTTGGACCCCAGTCTTTGCTGCTCATGTCATGTATAAATATTGTATCCTACGATTAGGTCATTAATACTCACGGCCACTCAGTGTACTGTACTCTCATGGCCACTCCTTAATCCTCATATCTTTACTAAACAGGTCACACAGTCTCAGACTGTAACTCAAGCAGTGCTTCACGCCCACCACTGTACCAGTCACACACAGTACAAACTACTGCAAAAGTAGTCCCACGGAATATTTTTTTTCTGAAAATGCAATGTCCTAAAAATGTACAAAATACAAACGTACATGTATTACCTGTAAAAGTATTCAAATGACTAATAAAAATAGCTATAAGTAGGCTGTTAATTGTGTGTAAACAATAACATTCTGTATCATAAAATGTTACACCTTGTATTTCACCTATCTTTGAAGATACAAAATAAAAGAAAAGACAAAGAAAAAATAATAATATCCAAGAGTACACCCAGCTGAGCACCACAGGATGCAAAAGAAAAATGTGTCAGTTGCTTCACACTCGATGCACATACGTCACTGAAAAGGGATTTTTCCCAAACCAGCATTTGAGGAAGATATTATCTGCCGAGGAATGCCACCCCAGCCCAGCTATCACGCTGGACGGTCTACAAAATGCAAAGGCTCAAACTGGGTTGCAGGTGTGGAAGGCTATAATTTTAAGAGCTAATCTTATTCCATGAAAGGCAGGCAAAAATAGTTGTCCATATAAATCATTTATGCAGGTTGTTTAAAATATAGTAGAGGGTTTTCATGGTCATAAAAAAACACAGAAAACAGGTTATTATCCAACTGTCAGTATCCCAAATATGGCATACAATACTGCATGCAGTAATATTGAAGTCTGAGAAATGAGGACGCTGTCTGGTTATTTATATAACAGCTCCCCCACATGGTGGTGATACGGAAATGACTCTGAATGCACCCCCCGCCCCCCACGTCTCAACCACAGGAAACGCAGTCTGTCACAAAGATGGCTGCCTCTATGTCATACTGCCACCTAGTGTTACTTAAAGAAACGACATGTGAACACATCACCTCAATGCTCTTTTTATGTTAACACAATAACCACAGGTTTGGTGGTGCCTTGGATGTCGAATTATATAGACAGTATGTAATGTTAGTGGTATAACACCCAGAGTACCATTGCAGGTTAAAAACCTAAATTCATCAAAACAAATTACACACTAAACATTCATAAGTTGAGCTGTGAGCTACGAGAGGAAGATATCAGAAAAATACACAATATGTATATCAGCCTGAACATGAACCAGTAGCTTATTTTTTATGAGCATGTGTACCAAAATTGAGCTGTCAACGTATGAAACCTGAAAAAACACACTGGTAATTATGACATTACAGTTCCTCCTGCCTCAAACGTGAGTTACATTTGTGTCCTTTGAGTTGGGCCTTTTTAGAGAATTATTGACCTTGTGTACTGACCTTGTATACATCAATATATATTTTTGTATTCCAGCATTGAAAAGTGTAATGTTTTAGGCTGTGCTAAGGAATGACTTGGAAGTTAGTTCTCTTTTGAAGTGTAGCAGAAGTGTATAGTTGTGTGTCCATGTGTTGTGAGTACAACCAAGGTAATCCCACAGAGTCCAGCACCAGGCTCGAACCTGCAACCTCCCAGCACTGAATTTGCAATCGAGCAAACAACATTACACACACCCAGCTGGCATCAAATACATCAAAGGCACACATGTGAGTTTCTTTTAGAGGTCAGCAACACTGACCAGATGTCTAGTTTTAGATGAAGGCATTTATTTTGTAGACTTATTTTTTCAGTTATATTTCTCCTTTGCGCATGTCTACACAAGACAATGTTTAGAAGGATAGCTACTTGTCAATTTGTCATTTGTCAAGAGAACTTAGCAAAAAAATAGTCTGGTTTCTCGCAGTTGGTGTGTTTTTCTCTCCTTATTCATGTGTCTGTTAAATAGAATCTTGCATCTGTTGTACTCAGCTGCATTGAAGTTGCTGTATTGTTTCTATTCAGTTTAATTTATATATAATTTAATTCTGTTTTATTCATATTGCATCATAATACATAAATATGTCACAAGCTTTGAACTAGAGCTTATTTATGACCATTTTCCCTAGGCCTATTTTTTTCTAACTGCTTCAAAGGTGCTATGTGTACGATTTTTAGGTCAAAATATCCCAAATGACATGTAAACATCAAAAGAATGAGTAGAAGTAAGTGTAGTCATGCCACAGAAATTACGACTAGGCCTATGTATTGGGCTGCTGAGATATCTATCCCAGTTAGCATGCTAAATAAATAGCTTCGGTTTGCTAGTGTCCTAACAGTTTCTGTCACTTTGTGGTGTTAGCCAAGAACACAACGGCCCACAACCATGGCAAGTTCTTCATGTTGTGGTATTGTACTGAGATTTGGCTGGCAGTTGTGCTGTTCGCTACCGCCACAAAGTGACAGAAACTGGGGATATTTTTTTAA
>CM059283.1:10270654-10403154 GCA_030347295.1 Setipinna tenuifilis | reverse complement strand
CTGATGCTTGTTAATGCTTAATGCTCAGTCAGTATCATACTCATTTACACCCACTACACCCATTACAACTTAGGATTACTGTATTATCTGGAAAACGTTTTAAAGTTTGTCTGTTGTTGGCTTTAAACCACATGACCTGTAGGGTTTGCAGCCACTTCAGACACCATAATACTTACCTGAACATGAATAATTAGCAGAAACCGCCCCGACACCCATCCCACCCTCACATCCACCCCCACCCCCCACCTCCCCCCCGACACCTTGAAGTCATAATTGTTATGTACTTCACAGGGCTCAAATCAACTACACATTGAGTGCTCTTGATTGAAATGAAATGAGTAATATATAAAATAAGTTTAAAAAGAAACAAGATGAAGTATTGAAGTATTTGAAGAGAGTAGTGTATCATAAAGAAAAGCACATGCAGATAAAAAAATCTATAGCAGCACTTGGTTTGCTACTTAGCACTAAGGTGTCTTTAACAGCATGCATGCAACCAAGCTGCTATATATTTTTTTTATTTAAAGAAAGAATAATGGCCAGGGAAGTAATATGAAGCTTCCCCTTTGTTAGTATTGCTAGACTTATGTATATGATATTCTTAAATATGTATTTTTATCACACAAGGTTTGTAGTTTAAAAAATAACTAAGAACAGTATCTATACAGCTACACAAATTATGTTTGTCTGTTTATTTTATTTTATTTTAATAAACTCAAAGGTCTTATGTAATATTAGGTCCTCATAGCTAGTGTTTGGTCTGCTTTGCTTTTTTTTTTTTTTGCTTAATTTAGATCACATTTATATAGTTCCCTACATACAACAAGACAACAACAAATACAATTTTACAACAAAGTGTATCTGTTAACCAAAATTGTAGTGTTTGTTATTCACGATGACCTGACTTTTGTCAGACAAAAGTTGTACTCTGTGTTTAAAAAAAAAAGGAAAAGTCTGCTGCAAAACATCCCACAACCCTGACCTGATTTAGATGTGTTTTTTTTCAATGTCATAAAGTACTTTTTAGTCTATTTTTTATTATAAACTAGATCAGCATAGTAATGCCCTTGTAAACATCCCTTAAGCCCATTAACCAGACTCCAGATATGTTACCTTTACTTCTCAAATTATTTAAAAACAAGAAATAAAAAATAAAAAATAAATTGCCCATTAGCTAACTGGAAGCACAGAGAATGCATCTCTTCCAGCCTAAAGAGGCTTTATATTGTGTATTGTTCAACCCAGAGAGTGTCCCACATGACAGATGGTGAGATCAAGGTTATGGTCTCCGTAGGGGATGATGATGCTTATAGCTGCATCCAGCTCTGGGCCAGCTGCATCAGCACCACTGCTGTACACCACGGCACAGTGTGGCTGTCAGATGCCATAACAGCCAATGTGATGTATTACACTGTGCTGACCCTTTTTAAAGTCCCATAAGCATTACAACAGATATTTCCCTAATAGCGGAACTACAGAGTGATAATGACCTTGAGATCAATAAAGAGCAACAAAGAGTCTGTTTTTCAAATGCAGAACACGTGTGTATGGATGTCATTGAGGTAGCGTTTAGCTAGAGTTTGTATGCATTTGCATGGCTGCAAAGGTCTGAAAGAACACTGTGTCCTGGACAAAATAACATTGAAATGAAAAACACACAATGAAATAATGACATGCTGAGTGCTGGTGTAATTACTATGGAGAGACTGTGACTTGATTGAAATCTTAATTAGCCAGACTTGCTGGATTAACGAAGGCTTAATCACCCTTTCTCACCCTGGTTGCCTGGTCGTTTTCACACAGCACAACGCAGCACAACGATTGCATCTTGGCTGATGGTGAAGTTTGCTAAAATATTTTAGGCCAATCAGAGAGCAGCCCATAATCCTTGTCAAGTAACTATGGAAACGTAGAGTTCAGTATATCTAACCAGGCTGATCTGCACAAGCTGGGAACATGTATGCACTGACAGACAGTCCAGACTCTGGGCATGATTTAAGATCAGCTAAAAATACAGCAATCTATACATTATGCTATGTTATGTTATGTTATGTCATGTTATGTTATGTTATGTTATGTTATGTTATGTTATGTTATGTTATGTTATGTTATGTTATGTTATGTTATGTTATGTTATGTTAGGTTAGTTTATGTTAGGTTATGTGATGTTATGTTATGTTATTTTATTTTATTTTTCTCAGGAGAGTGACAATGATTGCATTTGAAGTGCTGAACTGCATTGTCTTTTTAAGGTTTTATTTCTTTGTAAGGATACTGTAAGACTAGACAAAGTTGAAGAAAGACTAAACAATTGTTAAGGAGATTTTGAGACACATCTTTGTTGATAGAGTGACACGATTCAGTGGATTAACTTGCTAGACCATAACTCTCCTACTACAGTATAACAGTGATAAAGGTGCTGCTACCACAGGCATATGCAGTATACATTTCACCCCTGTGTTTGCCCCAGCTGAGAGGGAGGGAGAGGGGGTCAGGGGCACCACAGTGTACAAACAGGTTATGTGGTGTATATAGGACAACAAGTGCACCAAGGGGAACCAAAAGACAAAACAGCAAAAATATACTTCACACATTTAGACGACTGCCCTAATAAACGCAGCATTAAAGACACACTCTACGCCCTACACTGCAATGTAGTGATATAGTAAAACTATTCAGGTGTCCTCTGTCCTACCCTCAGCAGTTTGTTTTGGCTGCTCCTGTAACGCTTGGTGATCATATAAAAACTACAGGAAAATGTTTACACAAGACACAAAGGAAAGGTAACCAGAGTGTGAGGCATAAGAGATAAAAAAATAAAATAAAAACATGGAACAATGGGTCATTTGTGTCATTTGAATGTGTTAAAATGTCAAAATATGAACCTACACCGTAACTGACACAAAACATACAAATAGGACACATAGCATATCAGAAGCATATCACCTTGGGGAGCAACTTACTCAATATACTATAAATATAATCTCTTGTGGACCATGTGTTTTTAACAAACAATAGAAACAAACAAAAAAACTCAACACAGAGAACATGTACCCATTTACACTTGGACATGCTGAGGGTGTTGTCTTGTCAAGATCTCCACCCATCTACCTTGACCATCAGCCCGCCACAAGGGGGCAGTAATGGAGTGAGAATACGTCAAGACTGGGCGGGCCAAGAAACCTCGGGGAATTATGTGCTGAGATGATTATGCTGTGTCATTTAAGCTGATGGCCAAAGCAAAATTAAAGAGCCCACTGCGCTCAGCTGCAGCAAGTTTTCCGTGAACAGCTGGAGTCTGCAGCTGGCATAGATGCCTAACCACATACCTCTTTGCGGATTGCTGGATGTTTTACCAGGAATAGCCAGTAGATGGCGCACCTTTAATGCTAATACTTTAACATTATTTTAGAATTAGAATTGTTTATTTAAGAGACACAACCACAACAATACACTCTATGTAGAGGTAATGATGATTTTACCATTTTCATTTATACTTTGCTTAAGACTCTAAAAGAAACACCCTTTCTGAAACTGCTCGATGTCCTTCCACAGCTGCTCAGTGTCTAAAAACTACTGTGCCGTCTAAAATTGGCCTTTTTTCTCAGAGTGATATTATAAAAAACTGATAGAACAGCTCCATCGTTAGACATCAGTGAACAGAGACCAGAGTGCTGAGGCTGGCTGGCCATAATCATTGCTGTTCACATCTCTCAAACTAAAAGTAGACTCTCCACTTAGTCTTAACAAATGAAGCCTCCAGAGACCAGCAAAGTCACTGCACACAGCTGCACACAACAGTCAGTGCACACAACAATGTTCTTGCACAGCAAAGACACTCACAGACACAAACACACAGAGAGACACAAACACACGCACACACACACACACAGACACACGCACACAAAGACAATGAAAACGTTGTCGACATCGAGGACAGCCGTCTCAAACACACATGACACACATCAATACACACAGGGAAGCACATAGACTGACAATAAACAATGAAAAAGAAACCCATCAAACACACATCAGCTTGACCACGTAACATGAAAACACAGAATGGTATGTCATGCAAAATGTCATGAATGGTAATGTCAAAAACACAGCTGAAATTGATGAAAACAATGGGACAGTGAGAACAGACAGGCAGGCAACAATCAGACAGACAGACAGTCAGACAGACAATGTGAGAGACAGACAGACAGACAGACAGAGAGACAGACAGACAGACAGACAGGCAGAGAGACAGACAGAGCAGGCCAGGCACCTGCAGGTCAGGTGAGAGCACAGGCCAAAGGCAGCCAAAGCATATCATGATGACAAAGCCAGAGAGTACTGCTGCCCGTAGCAACTTCCAGGGGCAAAATCTGACTCTGTGTTTGTGTGTGTGTGTGTGTGTGTGTGTGTGTGTGAGAGAGAGAGAGAGAGAGAGAGAGAGAGAGAGAGAAGGACAGAGAGAGAGACAGAGACCCAGAAAGATAGACAGCAAAAAACAGCAAAAAAGTGTTTACATCCATGTATTGGTGCGTCTGGTAATAAAACAAAAGAGACATGCATGTGCTTTGTGTGTGTGTGTGTGTGTGTGTGTGTGTGTGTGTGTGTGTGTGTGTGTGTGTGTGTGTGTGTGTGTGTGTGCATGCATGTGTGTGTGTGTGTGTGTGTGTGTGTGTACGTGCGCACGCATGTGTGTTTGTGCATGCGTGTGCTTAAATGCACACGTGTACACACGTGTGTGTATTTGTGTGTGTGTGTGTGTACGTGTGTGTGTGTGTTTGTACATGTGCGTATATGCTGCTGCTGCTGCTGTTCTGAAAAGAATTGACCAATTAAAGCCGTCCAGTGAAGACTAGACACACAAAAACATCACTCTGGCTGAGGAGAACACAGAGGACTACAAACACCAGGCATCGCACAGAACAATACACACTTCAACACACACACACACACACACACACACACACACACACACACACACAGGGACTTAGGCACGTGCCTCGGCCCCAAGTCCACACACACTGACACACCAACACAGACCAAACACATGCAAGACACACGTACACACACACAAACAAACAGATACACACACACACACTCTCTCTCACTCAGTCACACACACCATATACACACACTCACAAATATGCACACAGGTCACACAATCGCTTGTTACCTGCAGTTGTATTGTGAACTGCCGCAGTGAGCGGAGCCGACACAGAGAGAATGAAAAGAAGAAATGACAAAGCCATCTCTCCACCTGCAGAGAAAGAGAGAGAGAGAGAGAGAGAGAGAGAGACAAAAGAGGGAGAGAGTGAGTGATGATGAGGAAAAAGGAGAGAGGAGTAGAGCAACTCAGAATGGGAGATGAGAGAAAGGCAGAGCAGTGGGGTAGAGGGGCATTGTGGGTAGGGAGGGCAAGAGAAAGAGAGAGAGAGAGAGAGAATCAGAAAAAAATAGAGCAAGAAAGAGAGAGAAACAGAGAAACAGAGAGAGAATTGGAGGGAAATAAAGAGAGAAACAGAGAGAAAGGGAGAGAAAATCAGAAATGGGGAACAGTGAGAGAGAAATATAAAAAGAGGGAGAGAGAGAGAGCAGGACAAAAGAGAGGGAGGGAACAACAGAAATGAAAGAAGGTAGCAGAGGAATAACAAGAGCAGAGATAGCGCAAAGATTTCAATAGCTTCAATGACTTCAATTCAAGTGCCATGCACAGATATACAAGTATAAACACACAAAAGACACACACACACATACACACATACACAATTATTAGCATATGTACAGAAGTAAACACCCTGTATTACAGGGAAAGGGTCCATTCATAACAAACAATTTTCTCAGTACAAAAAAATATGCTGAAAATAGACCCTCTACATGGAATCATTACAGTACATTTGGAAATAATAATACACACACAGACACAGACACACACACACAGACACACACTCACACACACAGATACACACACACACACACACACACACACACACACACACACACTCACACACACAGATACAGACACACACACAGACACACACACACACACACACACACACACCATATGATGGGCTCATGCCATTTTGTGTGCAAAACGTGTAGACAGAGAAGGTCCAAGCTGTTACACCCAAGCCCACATGTAAATGCACATAAACCTTCACACACAATAAGTCTCTGCATTTACCTGAATTGTCTCTCAGGTAATTTTACTATTTAGCGCATCTACCTTGCTTTAAGAGTTGCACCAATTACAATCAGCTCCTTTAGTGAATGGCTGCAAAAAATACATGAAATGGACTTTTACCCTCTGGGCTGGGTTGGGAAGCTGGGTTTTCCCCTTCTAAAATCCCCCATAATATGTATTAGATAATATATTATAATTTATACACTGTATAATATTATCATTTAAAAATATTATGGGCCGTATAACATGAGTATAATATACACGGACAGAAAATATGCAAATGCTTAAAAATGGACTCAGGCCAACAATACACTTGCCAGACACACACACAGTGAGACACACACTTCGCTCTACTGGTCTGTAAAACCGGCGTATGAACTGTCACGTGACACACACACACACACACACACACACATGTACGTGTGCTGCCAGGCCTCCAAGGTTTTTGGTCTTGAATGGGCCAATTATTCACACACAGGCATTCTGATGAGACCATTTCTACCTAATGATGCTACCCTGTATGTTACACACACACACACACACACACACACGCATGCAGACACACATGCATGCACACACACACACACACACACACATGTGAACACACACACATGAACACCCACACATGAACACACACATAAATGTGTGTGCTGGAATGGTTCCACTTTAGCAGTATGTGCGTGCCCTTTTTTTCCACTCAGTTTGGTCTTCACACTACGGCTCTGCCATGTGTCTTTGGACCATTTACAGGGCCAAGCAAAAGAGCCCCTGGGCATGCACACACACACACACACACACACACACACATACACACATACACGCAGGCACATACAGTACACACATGCATACACGCTGACACACATCACACACCAAAAGACATACAATCACACACAAAGGACATATAAACACACACACACTCACATGCACACAGTCACATGCACACACTGACACATGCACACACAAAAATGGCAGATTCACAATCAAACAAAGCACACACACACACACACACACACACACACACACACACACACACACACACACACACACACACACACAAAACAGCAGATTCACATACAAACACAGACATGAGAGTGGGTGGCAGAAGCCCCAGGAGACAGCAGAGCAGGCATCTGAAAATCTGTTGCTCCCAGTGGCTGGGAAACAACAATGTCTCGCATGACAGCCCCCTCCCCCACCACCCCCCTACCCCCCTACCCCACCCACCCCCACCACCACCACCCTCACTGCTGCTGCTGCTGTAGCAAACACACACTGCTGTGTGCACTGTCACTGCAGAGAGAGTAGGAGCGATACAGCATTCACAAACAAACAAACAAACAAACAAACAAACAAACGAGGGAGGGAAAAAAAAAGAAAAGTTTCGTGAGGAGAGTGAGCTATGCAGGGAAAGCCTTCACGCCTTCTGTCTCGCTCGATATAGCGTTCGTTATTTTCGGCAACACTTTATTTTAAGGAGTAGGCCGCCCACAGAGGTATTAACAGGTGGTTTGTTGTTAATATTCAGCTTTATTTACTTGATTGTTGTCTGACTTATCACCCTTAATCAAATCCAAACCCTGACCGTAACCGTAGCACGACACAAAGTTTCAACAGATGCTTTATTCGTAGTCTCGACACCTGTAGTCAGACTACAGGTCAATCTTTGGACCATCCAAATAATGTGTGACCGTTATTTCTACCGAACACCAAGCACACACGCTTCTCTGCTGATGATTCTCACCCTTCCTACTCCTCTTCATCTCCCTCCTCCTTTTCCTCATCCTCCTCCTCCTCTGCCTATTCATTCTGCTCCTCTACCCCCTACTCCTTTCTCTCCTCCTCCTCTCCCTCTTTCTCTCCTCCCCCTCTTCCTCCTCCTCCGTCACCATACTGCTTTGCTCCAGGCCCTCATTCTAATGTCACCGCCTACTCCTTCTGCTGCTCCTCCACCCCCTGCTCCTTTTTCTCCTCCTCCTCCTTTTCCTTCGTCACCATGCTGTTTTTGTCCCCAGGCCCTCATTCTAACTCCTCCTTCTACTTCTTTTTCTTCTCCTCCTCTTTTTCCTCCTCCTACTCCTCCTCCGTCTGCTGCCAGCTGCATGGCCGGGAAAATACATGGGGGTGTTCACACGGAATCGCAATTCCCAATTCCCAATTCCCATTCCCATCCCTGTTCCCTGCATCCCTGTTTTTTCCTACAGCTCGGAATTCTCAGCACCATGCCTGCCTGGGCATTCTGGAGCTGGAGTCACGTAGGCGGCTGTTTTTTTGGGGTGTTTTTTATCTACAGGTGGCAACCATGAGGTGAAGCAACATATTTAGCCCTTTCATAATTTATACACACACACACAAACACACACACACATGTATATATATATATATTCATATATTTGCAGACTGTGGTCATTAGAAAATACCACAGATGTATGTTTAGGGCGATATATTTACACACTCACACACACACACACACACACACACACACACACACACACACACGCACACACACACACACACACACACAAACTAACTAGTCTAGTCACAGTCACACATGCACACACATACCCACACAGACTTGGAAGGCAAATGTAGTGGATGTGTGTCAGCCATAATGCACTCTTCTGCCATTTTAAGCTGGAGCCTTCACAGTACAATCAGGAGAAGCTCTGCACAGCTCTGCTCCTTGCCACCCTCCCACACCCTGTCCTGTCTGCAGACTAGAGTGCAGCTCTCTGACACCTACAGGGTGAAGCCTTCCTGTCCTGTCCTGTTCCCATACGACCTCCTCACCACTGCCAGAGAACCACTACATCTTTATCTTATTTGTGTAATCCCTCTCAGGCAATATGTACCGAAAAAAAAAAGAATGGCAAATGCAATGAAATGGGACAGAAGATCACAGGGACATGTCACAGGGAACTTGAAAATTACAACAGTTTTATCGGTTAAGAGGTCACGTCGGTCTAAAACCACTTTTTGATCATGGTTTTACCTAATGCCTATTGCTGGGAGGACAGGTGGGGTCAGCCCTATGTTGCCTATGTTGCCTCTCCCCTTAAAATAATACATGGTAAATTATTGGATGTTGATAAGGGTTCTTTACAGTAATAGGCTCCTATGTTTCCCAGTTTATGGTTCTATGTTAGCAGGGCCCTCTGTTCTCTTGATTTATATGGTAAATATAACAATTAGGAACTGTCCTATGTTACTAGACTCCTGTGTTCCTCAGTTTGAGTGCTCTATGATTCTAGGACCCTACGTTCTTAAAGCCCTATCGTCATAGGGACCTTTGTTCTTACACACACTCTATTTCCAGGGTCCTATGTTCCCCCAGCCAAAAAACGCATATAATGACTGCCTGTAAAAATAGTAAGTTTAAGGCTTTGAGAAGCAAGGGTGCTATAAAGACAGGATCCTAGAAACATAGGACCCTAGAAACATAGGGCCCTGGAATCACAGGGCCCTAGCAACCACCCCTGGGAACATAGGCATGTCGCGAAACAGGCAGTTTGTGCCAGCAGAGTTGTCCCAGAGAAAGAGAAATTTTGAATGGCAAGCTGGGATATTGAATTCAAAAGAGGACCATCACTAGGCAGTGTGCACAAGATTGGAGATGTCCTCTCGAGCTGAAAGCAGGCAATTACTAGCCAGTCGCTAAAAGCAACCGTTATCCTAAAAAATGTCACCAGATGAAATTAAAATAGACCCGTTGAACCAAAACTCCCCAAAACTGAAAACATCATCTTGAATGGTCTATAAAAGCTTGCCGTGTGTGTGTGGTGTGTGTGTGAAAACAACCTGAAAATAGGACAGGGTCATGACATACGCACAGAGTCCATATATTTCACAAACACAAATATCCAACAGTCTAATTAGCAGCACACAGTACTACAGCAAATAGCCTACACTTTAAAAACTCAGGCTTACCAAGAAGATTAATTCTGTTTGTTTTGACTCTTTGTTCCACTTGCTTTTTAAATCTTTTGATCTGATTCAGAGATGATCCTGCAGAGCAGTGAACCATGTTTATGAGACAGCCTGTGCTGGTTTTACTTTTTAAATGTATCTACATAAGAGTGACATGGCCATGTTATAAACATGACATGACACATATCATGAACACTAATAACACTTCATTCATGTTTATTACTGTTGCCATTAATTGCCTTTTTATGTTAAATTGATATTTTTGTGGATGTAGACATTGCAAAAACAAAACAACACTTAATGACAACAGTCATAAACATGAATGAAGTGTCATTAATGTTCATAAAATGCATCATTTCATGTTTACAGGGGGCTCATGTCATCCTTATGAAGACACCTTCAAATAAAGTGTAGCCCAAAAACCTTCATCAGGAACGTCAAATAACGTAAATTATTTTGCCAGTACAAATAATGTAAAGCAGCTTCATATGTCGATACGTTGGATAAATGACAACCTTTCAATAAGACATAACACATATCAATAAGTAGATCTATAACATAAAAATCCAAAAATCTTTTATCTTTTTATGCACTGCATTTAAACAGGTTTTATAGCAGTCATCACCATCTACCAACCAGCAAAACCAATATCTCAGCTACTCTCAATGCCAACTGTGCTGTGAAATTGTCTTATATTGAACTGTGATGTCTCGGGGCAGAAATGACGTAATGGGTAGAGAGTTGGGATCGGAGGGTTGTAGGTTTAAATCCTGTTGCAGTGGGAGGAGTGGGGGAGTAAACAACTAGTGCTCTCCTGCACCCTCATTCATGGCTGAAGTGCCCTTGAGCAAGGCATCTAACCCCACATTGCTCCAGGGACTGTAACTGAATCCCTGTACCTACTGTAAATTACTGTAAGTCGCTCTAGATAAGAGCGTCAGCTAAGTGTAATGTAATGAAATTCTTAGACCCAGTCAAAAAAACACTACTCACTTACATTACAACATTGCTACTGCATTATAAAAAAATGTACCCATACATTACAACTTACAACGTTTTGGGGGAAAAACACTTAAGATGGGAGGTGTCTTTGGAAGGTTTAAAGGTAATGACACTCGACATGCTACCTGTCTAACCTGTGTGACTGAATGACCTGTATCGTTTACCAGATCATATGAAGCAGAGAGCGGGATACTCAGAGTATGTCCACACTTTGTCCCCATTAGCTACTTTCTAAATGAAAACGAAAATGAAAAATACAGTCATATTTCTGCCTCTTGGCCACACTAGTCTATAATTTTGGAGCTTGAGAGCCATGACAGATTAGAAATGGAGCCAGTGATGGAGCCATTTGAAAATAGTATAGCACTGCAGAAGTAAAAACAGTGTGTGTTGACAGAAATCCATTCGGTTCTAAAATGGTAATGACAGACTAATATTAAACAGAGCTTCAGACCTAGGGTTTAGCGGTATGGCAAAAAATATGATCACAATATATTTTCCCATGTCATCCGATATCGATTCTTTCCCCCCCTGACATTGACAGTTTGAGAGCATCTGAGTTGAATCCTGACTTTAAAAACATCAACATATCTCACATATTGGCTTCATTTGCTCCATGTCATGTTCCTTTTTCTAAGTCGCTTCGGATAAAAGCGCCTGCCAAATTAAATGCAATGTAATGTAATGTAATGTGACCACAACTCAACCATCGCCACACAACTGACATTGTGCAACCTTTTTTGTCAACATTGACATTAGCTTCAGGAGATATCTCCAAGTCATGTCCAGCATCATTGTCACTGCCCCTCATCTGCTCTGTTCTAGCTTTACTTTCCTCAGCACCTCACAGATGGCAGTGGCCCAGGGAAAGGTAGACTGACTGATAATTGTCATGCCATTTCTGCCATGTGATCGATTAAATATGCAACAACGTACATCATCGTGACGATTGACTTGACATGTATCACGGTCACGATTTTGCGATTGATAAATCGCCCAGCGCTATTTAAACCCCTCAAACACCCACCCTGCTCATTGCTACGACCCTGCTCACCCTGATCTTCCGATATTCTTTCACACACACTCATTGCTACGACCCTGCCCACCCTGATCTTCTTTCACACACACGCTCATTGCTACAACCCTTCCCACCCTGATCTTCTGCCACACACACTTGCTCATTGCTATGACCCTGTCCATGGGCATCTGAACATGTCACTGATGCTGCTGCCTACCCGCTCCACTGTGAAATTACATGTAATTATGGTCGCGCCTGTCTACGGAGGAAGATGACCACCATGCCTTCAAAGGCATGCCAGCATTATCTATGCACAGTTAAACACACACACACACCACACACATACACATATATGCACACATATGCACACACACCACACACACACACATATGTACGCACACATATGCAAATACACACACACGCACACACACACTCACACGCAAAGCAATTGACCATGTCTATAATGGAAGCCTACATCATCTACACACAATTGCACACACACACACACACACACAGACCTAGACAGGTGCAGATGTTTGGGGAGCCATTCACAGCCCACACGAGCACCTGCACATCTGGACACGCTTACACGATGAGAGGTGGCACGGCAGAGACGCAAGGTGTGCATACACACACACACACACACACACACACACATACGCATCAGCAAAAGGGTTTGATGGCGAATACACACAC
This sequence comes from Setipinna tenuifilis, assembly GCA_030347295.1. Lineage (NCBI taxonomy): Eukaryota > Metazoa > Chordata > Actinopteri > Clupeiformes > Engraulidae > Setipinna > Setipinna tenuifilis. The sequence continues at coordinate 10,390,336 of CM059283.1, read as the reverse complement.
ACACACACACACATATACACACATATACACACGCACACACATACACACACATACACATGCACACACATACACACACACACACACACACACACACACACATACGCATCAGCAAAAGGGTCTGATGGCGAATACACACACACACACACACACACACACACACACACACACACACATATACACACATACACACACACATGCACATGCACACACACACACATGTACACACATATTCACACACATACACAGCAATGCACACACACAGACACACACGTCTGCACGTACAAAAATACTCATTTTCTTTTGAATGTAACCACTGAAAATGCCTAAATCTGTTGCCTGGCAACCATTCATCGTTCTTCCTGCCTCTCATCTCCTGCACAGTGGCTGATTTCTTGCACCCTGCACATTCATTTACGCATACGCTTTTCTCTCTTACACACACACACACACACACACACTAACACTACACACACACATACAACGACACACACACACAGACACACACACCGACACAGACCCACACGCACACACACGCACACACACGCACACACACACCCCAACACACACACACACACATACACACACTCCTTGACATTAACATCCACACAAGCACACAGATACATATGCACACTGCTTCAAACATGTAATCACTCACACACTGTTTTACAATACAACAAAGACACCAGCATATCTGGTCCACAAACAAACATGCACATACCTACTTGTCTCTTACAAACAGACAGACAGACAGACAGACTAACTGACAAACAAAAAGACAGGCAAACAGACAGATGGGCAAACCCCCACAGACAGACAGACAGACAGACAGACAGACAAGAAGTCCGGTAGACAGACACAAATACTTAGACAAAGAGACACGTAGGAGGGCAGACAAGACGAGACAAACAAACAGTCAGACAGGCAGGCTGACAGACAGACAAACAGTCAGACATGCAGGCTGACAAACAGACAGACAGACACACACACACACACACACACACACACACACAGACATTCAAGCCCGCATGAAGGAAGGCACAGACACAGAGAGGCAAAAGTCCACAAGTCTGATGAGTCGTCCTAAGAGGCTGTTGGCTGGGCTGTTTTGGCCGTGTTCGGTGTAGTGAAGCAGTGGCCATCATCAAGGGCGTGCTTCAGGGAGCCTGCTAGTGCTTGTGCAGACAGAGCACTTTTGTGCCTTTATGGCCGCAATAACAGCATCGCATTGATGCTGCCCAGACACTGAGAAAGTGCTGTGTGCGTAGGGCCGGCATGAATCACAAACCAGGAGATAGAGCGGACACCACAGACCGGCGCCGCAAAAAACTAACCAGACTGAATGCTCGCAGCTTACCACAACTGCCACAAACACACATAGGCATATACACACACATGCACACACACACACACACACACACACACACACACACACAAACACAGGCACTGAGACATCAACACTCACACACACAAACACATACACAAACGTAGACACAGACACTGAGACATCAACACTTGATAGAAGCAGCAAAAAATGAATCATACTAAATGCTCCCAACCTATTACAACTGCCTCCTACCACACACAGTCACACACACACACACACACACACATGCACACAAACATCAGCACTGACTCTAAGCACAGCTCACACACACACACACCACACACACACATCAGATCTGTTTTCTTCTGAGGACTATCAAAGCTTGACTTAGGGGGAAAGCGGCCCCACCCCACAATCCAGCTAAAGCTGCAATTCGTCAGCCAATCAGCTTGCTGGGAGAGGCTCTTCAGCCAATTAACTGTTAGCACAGAGGGCCATAGTCTGACAGCTATCAGGTTTCACATCCTCATAACGCACCAATGTGCCATAGCATATAGTGTTAGCAAGACTATTATCGGCCAGGTGGTGAGAGACATTTCAATGCAAAATCAGTTTAAAATAAGCATTATAAGTCCACTTACTGAAACCAAAGGTTTACAGGAGCTGAATTTGTCTATTTTCATTGGGATAACGTCTTTTTCATTGGGTAAAGCCTCATTTTAGTGGAACAGCAAAAGAAATGGCTGGTAATAGGCACTATGTCGATAATAGGACCACTTCCGCTAGCATATCAAAGGGGCGATCAATGACCAACACGCAGCAATTCCTCCTCCTCTCCTCCTGCCCCATCCAGGTTTATGTAAGACACTGAGGTTTGCATGAGGTGAGGGCATAGAAGGAATGCATAGATGGGTGCTTCAGAAAAGCAATTATGATCATATTTATAAAGTATAATGCTATTACGCTTTATTTTCTTTTACACATACACACTCAAACATGTTCAAACATACTCTTACACACACATGCAAACATCTATACACATACATACATACAAACACACAAAAATACACACATTTTCAAACACACAAACATGTACTCATACACACAGACATACATCCAAAAACCCATACACCCATACGAGGTAGAGATATCCAGACATACGCATACAGACATACTCACACACACACACACACACACACACACACACACACACACACACACACACACACGGCTTATCGAGATCCTTGTCTTTCTGGCTTTAATCTTTGCCACCCAAGCTGCAAATACCACCGGAGGTCTGACATTTACTCCTCTGATCAGCAGAGCCCCCAGACTGAGGCCGGCCAAACACACACACACACACACACACACACACACACACACACACACACACACACACACACACACACACACACACACAAACACACACACACACATACACACACACACACACACACACACATTCACACACACACACACACAAACACACATACTCACACACCCACACACACACACACACACACACACACACACACACACACACACCTCCTGGAGCTCAGATTACAGGCAGTGGTGATGGGAGGTGAGGCACGGAAGGGAAGAGAGGAAGAGAGGAAGGAAGCAGGAGAGGTAGGGCGCGAGAGATGGAGAGAGAGCAATGGAGGGAGAAAGAGAAATGGCAAGGGAGAGAAATGAAGAGAGAGACTGATGGAAAGAGAGAAAGAGATAGAGAGGGAGACAGAAAGACAGAGAGAAAGTTGTAGCGCATGTGAGATGGGGGGAGAGAGAGAAATGGAAAGACTGAGAGAGATGAAGCGAGAGAAAAAATGGAAAGAAAGAAGAGGATAGACACAGAGAGAGGGGTAGGGCATGTGAGATGAGGAGAGACAGATGGAGTGAATGAGAGAAAGATGAAAAGAGAGATGGAATGAGATAGAGAGAGGGGGATAGGGCGTGTGAGAAGGGGAGAAAGAGAGATGGAGAGAATGAGAAAGAGATGTAGAAGATCGAGGAAGGAGTGAGAGAGGGGGGAAAATGAGGAAAACGTGTAAAAGAGACATAAGGCGAAAAGAGTGCCCATGTGTAGTGAGTGTCAAACACACACAAATGCACACACACACACACACACACACACACACACACACACACGGGGGGGGGGAGACAGAGAGTGAGAGGGAGACAGAGATGACAGTAAGTGAGAATGTCTCAAGTTTTTAGGGAACATTTCAAGATCATGTAAAAGAACAGATGGTTCTACACTAAGTGGAAAGAAAACGTAACTACTAACACAACACAACACAACACACACAAACACACACACACATACAAACACACACACACACACATGCAGAAGGACAGTGATTTACTCGTCCACACAAACTTCCAGTCAGTTTTAGTGAGATGGAGGAGAGAGGACATATGGAGGGCACACAGACTCCTGCAGACTCTGCTCTCACCGACAGCTGTGATGAGACTGTGAAAATGTATCTGTGTGTGTGTGTGTGTGTGTGTGTGTGTGTGTGTGTGTGTGTGTGTGTGTGTGTGTGTGAAAGAGAGAGAGAGAGAGAGAGAGAGAGAGAGAGAGTGAGAGAGAGAGAAAGGGAGAGAGAATATGAGAAAGAGAGAGAGGGGGATAGAGAGAGCAAGATAGAGAGAGAGAGAGTGAGAGAGAGAGAGAGAGTTGGAGAGAGAGAGAGGAAGAGAAAGAGAGAGTGAGAGAAACAGAGAAAGAGAGAGAGGGAGAGAGAGAGAAAGAGGGAGAGAGGGAGAAAGAGAGAGAGAGAGTGGGTGGGGTGGGTATCTCTTAACACAGCCAAATGTGCTATGACTAATGACATTGAAAGGCAACAATGGTTCCTCACAGTGAGCCATCAGATAAGACAGAACAGACTCTAGATAAGAAAAATACTCAAAAAACTCTAATGCCTCTTGTCTGTCATCCTCCCCGACCTTCTTTGATCCCATACTCCCCTAATAAAACAAACACCCCAACTAATAGAAAAGACCAAATAAGCAATCATCTCATTTCCTCGTCTCCCCCCTTTTTGACAGGATGCCAGCACAGTACACAGAGGATGTGCTCCACAGGGGAACCAACAGTCCTTCCCTCCCTGCCTCCCTGCCTCTCTTTTCAGCAAAGGTGGCTTTTCTTCGCCCTAGTGGCCTTTAATTATCTGTGCGCAGCGAAAAGCCTAACAGTGCGCAAATGCCCTTTCAGTGTCCATTATCCTGCACGGACGGGATGTCTTACTGGGGCCCTACAGCAGGCGAGTGGACTGGAGTGGAGTAGAGTGGAGAGCACCCATGCCGTTGCCTTGCCTCCTTATGTTATACCAGCCATGAACACACTCTCATTACACACACACACTCACACACGCACGCAAGCATGGATGCTCACACACACGCACACACACATGCATGCACACACGCACACACACGCCTTATGCAAGGAGAGGGCCAGTTATACTAGCCATCAATACACTTCCATAACACAGACACACATACGCATGCACACACACACGCACACACACACACAAACACACGCACACACAGTAGGCCCTGAAGCTACAGACCTTTTCCTGTGGAGAGAGAGTAGTTTTGTGCTTTTATGCCTCAAAACTGCATCCTCACACTGAGAGCACACAGCACAGCACAGCATCAGCACTAAACAAAAACATAAAACAAGAAAAAGGCATCTAAGGTGGCTGGCAGGAAGAGTGGATCTACATCTAAGGTCACAGAATCGAAACAAAGACTACAATCGGCATTGAATCAGAGTGTGCTGGTAAGACTCGACACCAAGGACAACAGCAGAAAAAAACAAACGTGTCTGTCTGTGATGAAGCACCATCACCACAGTTGAAGATGGGCTCTGACTGCCATTCCAATGAGCCTGGCTACTTGGCGTTGTGATCAGAGTGCATGTTTGGTACCCTGAAGACCCTCCCCTCCCCCCCTTCATTACAAATGGTGCTAGAAGTGGTATGGCTGGCCGTGAGGGCATTGGAGGTGCACCTACTGTGTGAGCCATATGAGGGACCCCCAGGTGCGAGGGACCCCATTGATGGATGCAGCAGGATGAGTCTGTGGGGCATGCTGGATGGGTGAAGTATGGTGGAGAAAAATGTGTGAGGGACACCTGAGTGTGTGTGAAGCGCATGTGTCACATTGCTCTAATTCCCCATTCTAAGCTCGGGCCCAGCAGCAACAGAAGCCAACAATAAACTGTGTTCTTACAGCTGTCAACGCATCCTGTGCAACGCATCCTGTCAAAAGAGCCTGTTATAGGTGCCCTCCTTATGAAGAGACGCTTTTGCCTATAGACCTTGTCAGTGGTGTCACTTTTGAGAGATTACAAAAAACAAAAAAAACAAAAAAACAAAACTGCAAAAAACTGCTTTTCATCTCCTGTTTTGCTTACTGCAGCCGTATGGGCAAGAAGGAGAGCACTGTGTCCTCAGAGCTCCGCTGCTGATTGTTCTTTTGTTTGCATTCCAAATTGGATCCCCCTTTGCCCTCATGCCAAGACAACACTGAGCTAAAGAGCTGCTACAGACACAGTGTGTGTGTGTGTGTGTGTGTGTGTGTGTATGTGTGTGTGTTTGTGACAAGACAGTGTGTGTGTGTGTGTGTGTATGTGCCTGTGTGTGTGCATGTGTGTGAAGACACTGAGCTACAGTCACAGTGTACAATCTCTATTGTTAGAGAGAGGGGCTTAGAAGGACCCAGTCTCATTTTCTAGAAAAGCAACTTAAAGCGACTAAAACCAGTATAGCACACTGTTTTACCTCCCTTTATCCTCTTAAAGTGTAAAGTCGGAGTCAGAGGGGAGAAGTTTGGCTCACGACTGAGAGAAATGTCGCAGCACCGAGCCGAGTCGAGGCAAAAAAATAAAAAAATAAAAAATAAAAAAATAAAAAAGCTGTGCCAACCAGACATCCAGCCAGGCAGTTCCCCAGCTCCTTTCCTGCTGCCTACTTTCACAGGAGTCAAGTGGGCTTCAAAACGAACAGTACGTATCTATCTACCACCCTTAACTCTTAACTGGTCCTCGGAGGTTGACGAGATGGGTAGCCGAGATCTTGTTACGTAACCTTCGGGAATTTATGTAAGGACTTCATATCCTATTATAAGTGAGCAGGAGCAGAGGTTGGGTTGGGGAGTGTCATATTTGTTCAAACCTTCTCACGGAGGCAGAAGCTTTTAATTAGCACAGCTCCTCAGCCATGTCTACACTGTAAACCCGGATAAGTTAATACAACTAAAAACTTTTGATGTAACTGATTACGTCAATAGTTTTGAGTACATTAACTATATATTTTAATTAAAGTTAATTTAAAAGTTTAAGTACATGAATTTTGTACTTAAACTTTTAAATTAACTTTAATTAAAATATATAGTTAATGTACTCAAAACTATTGACGTAATCAGTTACATCAAAAGTTTTGAGTTGTATTGACAATCCGGGTTTACAGTGTACAGGTAGGTAGGTAGGTAATTAGTGAGAAGACTTGTGTGAAGCACATGGGTAGAACCAATATATGGCAGGTACTTTCTTCTTAAACAAAAACAAACAAAAAAAACCCCAGAAAAGCTTAGGTTAGCCCACTGTGAGTATGAGTACATATAATTGATTTAGTACGCTTGAGTTTGTATTCTGCCCTTAGAAGCGCTAATGGCAAGCAACTTGACAAATGACACAAACTTTTTGAAAATAATTTACATGTGATTAAGTGCACAAATACAACAGCCCCTATAAGTCTATTAAGAGTCTGTGTCATTATTTCTGAGGATGTTCAATGATCAGTCTACAAAAACACATCATTCACAGTCTGGCAAGCAATTACATGTGCCTGACAAGTCATGAATATTCAGGCTGTCTTGTCAGGAGCGATGCAGTCTCACAGCGAGATGCTGTCCCCTGTAGCTGCTCCCTCTAAAGAAGTCAATTCTCCCACGGGGGGGGGGAGTCAAATCGATGCTTCGCACAGAACAAGGTAATCACGGTCGGGGGTGGGTGTGTGTGTATGTGGGGGGGTGGTTTGTGTCGAAACTTTACTGACCTCCTGTTTCAAGCACCCCATTTCTAAATGCACCCCACCAGGCCCTGCTCCACCACACACACACACGCACACACACACACACACACACACCAATCCCTTATGCCACTCAGCATCCCCCAACAACCCCCACCCACAAATCCATCATTTGTAATATAAATGTCCCCACATTCTCAAGTGATGTCATCCGCACTGTGCACTGCAGGGCAAAAAAAATGCTAGCTAGCTCTGGTACACTGTTTCCTACATTTCTGTCATACGCTTCCTCTCTCTCTTTCCCTCTTGCTCCCTTCTTCCCTCTCTTTCTTTCTACCCCTTCCTCTCTCTCTCTCTGTTATCTTTTGCGCCTTCCTCTCTCTCTCTCACTCTGTTATCTTTTGCCCCTTCCTATCTCTCTCTTTCCCTCTCTCACTCTTGCTCTCTCTCTCTTTCTCTCTCTCTCTCTCTCTCTCTCCCTTTCCCGGGTCTTTCAGCACCTCTCCACATCTTCAACAGCTCTGTGGCGTCCGTCAGTGTGTGTATTGCTGCCAGGCTGTTCCCTCTACGCAAATTCTGGCAAAAATAACATCTACAGCTACACACACACACACACACACACACACACACACACACACACACACGCACATGCACGGACACACATACAATCTGACAATAAGAAAACCGTCACACAAATGCACGCACGCACACAAAAAACACACACACACACACACACACACACACACTTTTTTTGACAATAAGAAAAACCTGCACATTCCAGCCATCTCGCACAAGCACAGCACTTGCCCCAGCATAGCAGCACACACCAGAACACTGCTTTGGGCTCAGGTGCACCACTTGCATGGGTTAGTCCAGCACAGCTGCTCCCAGCTACAGTGAGAGAGAGAGAGAGGAAGAGAGAGAGAGAGAGAGAGAAGGAGAGAGACAGAAAGACAGAGAGAGAGAGAGAGAGAGAGAGAAGAAATAGAAAGAGAGAGACAGAGAGAGATGTTGTGGAAATAGAGAGAGAGAGAGATGGAGAAAGCGAGAGAGACAGAGAGAGAGACAGTAAGAGAAAGACAGAGCGAGAGAGAGATGTTGTAAAGACGCAAAAAGAGATGCTGTAAAAACAGAAAGACAAAGAGAGAGGAAGAGAGAGAGAGATGGAGAGAGAGATGGAGATAGGGACAGAGACAGAAAGAGAAGGACAGAGAGAGTGCGAGAGAGAGAGAGAGATGCTGTACAAACAGAGAGAGAGACACAAAGGGGGTGATGGAACCCATTGCAGTAGCAGTGCTAACGATGCTAATAGCGATGCTAATAGCGTTGCTAGCAGTCGGCACGGGAGCGTCACGGCGACCAGAGCCCCTGGGGCCAGATGGAGGGCGGTGGAGAGGGTGGCGCTGTCTCTCTCCCCATCTGGCACACAGCAGGTGGATGTGCGGAGTGGAGAGAGGTGGAGAGAAGAGGAGAGGAGTGGAGAGGAGTGTAGTGGGGATGCTAAAGCTAATGTGAATGCTGCAGCTGCCGTGTTAGCCAGCCACCTCACCTGCGGCCTGTTAGGTTCATCCGCTCCATTACTAATGAGGCTCAGGAGAGAGGTCACTTAGGGAGACTCACACCACCTCCGACTCATTGACACTACACACACACACATCACACTCATCACACTCTCCCTTGTACACTCTCATATGTACACACCTCTCACACACACGTCTGACATGCACGTTTCACACACACACACACACACACACACACAAGTCACACTTATGCGCACACGTCTCACACACACAGACACAAAATACACATACACACACTAAAACACTCACATCAGATACAAACAGACAAAAACACACACAAACACATCACATACACACACACACACACACACACACACACACCTGCACAAACAGACACACGCACACACATATACACCTATGAATGCATGCACACACCTACGTGTACTCCCAATGCACAGATGCATAGTGCATAGTCATCAAGAACAGCAATACACTAAACTGCTGAATAGCCTATTTCCATTCTGCATCTGCACACTCATGTTATGACACATCTATGGCCCAGAAACACACACACCTTTTACCCACCAACCAGCACTCACATAACCCCTGTACAAATGCATACTCATCACGTACACACTGTAAAACCGGATTGTCAATACAACTCAAAACTTTTGATGTAACTGATTACGTCAATAGTTTTGAGTACATTAACTATATATTTTAATTAAAGTGAACTTTAAAAGTTTAAGTACAAAATGCATGTACTTAAACTTTTAAATTAACTTTAATTAAAATATATAGTTAATTTACTCAAAACTATTGACGTAATCAGTTACATCAAAAGTTTTGAGTTGTATTAACTTATCCGGGTTTACAGTGCAGCAATGAGCTCAATTACTGCACAGCCTACCTGCATACTGCTCAGTCTACCTGCATACTGCTCAGTCTACCTGCATACTGCTCAGTCTATACCTGCATACTGCTCAGTCTACCTGCATACTGCTCAGTCTACCTGCATACTGCTCAGCCTACCTGCATACTGCACAGAATACCTGCATACTGCTCACTCTACCTGCATACTGCACAGAATACCTGCAAACTGCACAGCCTAGCTGCATACTGCACCTAACCCAAGGATTCCATACATTATTTCATTTCATTTTAGCTGACGCTCTTATCCAGAGCTACTTTCAGAGAATCAGGTACAGGGACTGTCCCCCTGGAGCAATGTCCCCATGGAGATGCCTTGCTCAAGGGCACCTCAGCTGTGCATGAGCGTGCAGGATATCGCTGCACTGCACTGCACTCACACTCACACTCACTCTCCCACCCACATCCTTCTCCTGCTGCCAGATACTAGCAATCGAACCTGTGACCCGATCCCAGGACACACTCCTTAACCAATAGACCGCAGCTGCCTCACACACACACACACACAGACACACAGACACACACACACACATACACACAGTCAAACACACACACACACAGACACACACACACCTACACACACCTATACACACACACACCTATACACACACACACACACAAATGCTATGTGTGCTTACCCCAACAGCAAACACGGGCTAATGAATTGAGGGCGGAATTAGGCCGCAAGTCTCTGCTAATGAGTGTTTAGATGCTGCGGCGTTGGACACCTCTCAAATGAGCTCCCCTTGGACCCAGCAACGCCTTACAAACCACCCAGACACGTACCAGGCAACACACACACACACACACACAGAAATACACACACACACTAAAGTCAATACACACACACACAGAACACAGACAAATATAGTAATCTGAACATACACATTCTCTCTCTCTCACACACATAAACGCTGCACACACACACACACACACACACACACACACACACACACACACACACACACACAATAATGAGAATCTCAGGATGGCATAAGTGTGTGTATGTATTTACTGGGCTTCAGGGCATATGTTGACAGGTCTGGGGGTTCCAATTAGTTTTTGCGGTGATGCTATTTAAGGTCTACAGTAAGTGTGTGTGTGTGTGTGTGTGTGTGTGTGTGTGTGTGTGTGTGTGTGTACGTGCTTGCGTAAACCTCTCAGAGTGCATGTGCCATACCAGAAGCTTAACTTAGAAACTGAGCCTGACTGCCAACATTTGGATTTAATTTCACTGCATTGTCCTTCATGTTGTCTTAAATACTTTTTTTTGACATACCTCTTCAACTATTTCTGTACTGTACTGTGTTTTCTGTGCAGGAAATGTATCTTGAAAGGTGATATGCTTTCTTTCCCCCACATAAGTGCAGCGCTAAGGAATATCTCATTACCATGGCGATGAGTGCAAAAAGTACTACACAGAATGTTCCTGAAATATTCCTGCATAAGTGTATTGAAATGATAACACCAGGGGTATCACAAGCCATTTATGCGTTTACTGTAAAGATGCTTAAATAGTATCTATGCAGCAGATTTATAATTAAGACACAAGAGAATATATACTGCAGAGGAGAATTAGATTTTGTCATCAGATTTTCAACTTCAAACTGTTTACTTTGTAATACTGTTTAGTCATGAGAAAATGCTGCATCAGACGGAGGAATATGTCTGATTTAGTAATGGCTTTTGTGTAACGTTTGGATAGATGCCTTCTGAATGAAACTCATCCAGGACACACACACACACACACACACACACACACACACACACACACACACACACACACACACACACATACACATATCTTTCTCTTTCATCCTCCGTTTCTCCCTCACTCCTTCACTCCCTCTCTTCCTCAACACCTCTCTCTCTCTCTCCATCTCTCTCTCTCTCTCTCTCGCTCTCCCTCCAGCCCACTCAGTCTCTCATCTCATATCTCCACTGATGTCTGTACTCACTTTCTCCTCCTCTGTATTCTAGCACAGTCTGCACCCCTTTGCTTTCCACTCCGTCTTGTCTTGTCTTCCCGGTGATGTCCGACCGTCTGCATTCATTCGCCCTATTCGCTCCTGTCCTGCGTCTCTCAAAGATGTCTCCATTCGCTGGGCCAGCCACATCCCATCTCTCCCCGCCCCCCGGCTAAAGCGTCTGGGCTGGCTGTGGGCTGTGGGCTTGTCCTTGTCGGTCCTCCTCCTCCTCCTCCTCCTCGTCTTGCTTTCATCTCATGTCCTCTTCCCTCTTTTTTTTCCGTCTGATGTCTGATGCCCTCATTCACTCATTCCTGACTCGTCTCCTCTGGAGGGCTGAGGGCTCTGCACAGCGGCAGTGGCAGTGGCGGTATCTCGGGCGTACTGACGTTGCCCCACTGACCGGACGGAGTGCACGGGAGGACAGAAGTCAGACAGACAGCCCACTGACACAGCGAAGATTCGGGCGGCGGAGGGGGTGGAGGTGGAGGGGGGAGGTGGGGGCTGATGGGTGAGTCAGGCGCTATCCAGTGATGCTACTCTGCTACTCTGCTTTTTTGCAAAGCAAGGGCCTAGGAGAAGCCTCCATCATTGCTCGCCTACCCAACCCACTCTCTTACACACACACACAGACAGACACACACACATACACACACACACACAGAGGCACATACACACACACAGACGCGCACACACACACACACACCTTTGGGCTGCAGCAAAATACCCAGGCTCTCTAAAAAAACGCCATGTGACGGATCAAAACCAAAGCTCAGAGGGGGAGCGTTTTCTGGATGAGCTATCCTGGTCCCTTTGCCTCCATTAGGGGCGATATTGAAATTCTCCTTTCGTCTGTCTATTCAGTACATATCTCACTTGAGCATGCACTTATCGAGACCTATCCCACTTCCTGTGTCACCCCCCCCCCCCCCCCCCCCCCCGGCCCCCTCATTGCCCCCCCTCCCCCCACCCCACACACACACACACACACACACACACCCTTACGGTTAGCAGGTGCAGAGAAGGTGTATCCCCCTCACTCACTGCCCCCACCCCTCACTGCCCCCACCCCCATCATCCATCCATACCAGGTGCATTATGGGAGGTGTCTGCAGGCCTTTCCAAATCCCCTACCCTACCCTACCCTCCTTTTTTTTCCTCTTTTTTCCCCCCCTCTAGGTGTCCTCCGGTGCATTCAGGAAGCTGGCCAGCCAGCCAGCTACTCTTGCCAATCATGGATTCTGCTCTTGCAAACACTGCGCTCATCCTCATCCTCACGACGACACTAAAGTCATGAAAAATCAGCTCAAGCCCCAGGCACCGGCTCAGCAGCCACAAAACATCAGCGCGGGCACCACCAAACGCCAAACACACCATCCCACTGAAGCACACACACACACACACACACACACACACACACACACACTTACACACACACACACTCTGTCACACACACCACACATCCACTTGCTTAAACAACGAGCTGAAATATGAATTCCACTTTTGCAGACACCAAAGATTATTACTGTCTGGCATTCAGAGGCAGCATTGCGGAAAAGGCTTCCCTGTGCACCAACGATAAGACAGACACAAACAAACACACACACACACACACACACACAAAGACACGCACACACACACACAGGCGCACACACACACACACACACACACTGATAGGCACACACAACTACAAACACACACACACACAAAGACATACACATCCTTACACACAAAAAGACAGACTTACACACACAAGTACAGATCCTCACAGGCAAATACACAGATACAAACACACACACCCACACAAACCCAAACACACACACACTGACACACACACACAAAGACATACACTGACAGACACACAAAAACAAAAAGACACACACACACACACATACACACAATCAAACGCACATACACACACACACACACACACACACACACACACACACACACACACGCATACACACACACACAGGGGAAAACAGAACAGAGATGAGCCATGCTGAAGGTCTCGTTCTTGTTTATCATTTCTCATGTTTTAAATATTCCATGTGCTCATGATTTGCCTGATGCTGACCCCATACCGAGAACAAAGACAAGCATTTTCTCTTTTTTTTCTTCTTTCCTTTTTTCTTTTCTTTTCTTTCTCCATCACAAAAACAGCAGGACAGAGTTCAAAAAGTAAAATGAATTTCAATTATTAATTCAGCTGGAAACGGGGTTTGACAAAGATGTCCGAAACAATTCAACAACTCACTGTACACTGAGCAGACTTCACTTCCTGTTTTGCCCCCAGACTGACACATAATCTGAGTGCCACCCCAGATGCCAATACTGACCCCAGAGCAGTGGGAATGGCTGTCGCAGAAGTGGTCGACATTCCAATCAAAGCTCCAACACTACAAGCGATTTATGTGAACACAAAAATGTATATCAATATTTGTACTTTTTTGCCATTTCTTGCTTATGTATTTATGGCGTCTCGAGTTACAAAGTAGACACAGCCTTGAGATGTGATTTCAAGCACTTTGGTAAGTGATAGATGATATTTTCGTCCAATATTCTGAGCTCCACCACAAACACCACCATCACTGATCCCAGAACAGTGGGCATTGCTCCTCAACTTCCTGTTTTGTTCTGTTTGGCAGGAAAGAGCGGTGCCTTCTGCTTCCTCTTGTTGTTGCACCTCTGAGTGCTGTTATGCCTGTGTCAGACTCACACATACACACACACACACATACACACATTCTCACACACACACTTTCACACACACACACACACACACACACACACACACACACACACACACATACACACACTCACACAGCCCATCAGGGGGCATAAACATTTTGGGAGGGGGGAGGGGGGCACAATAATTGGATCTTTTCAGAGGCCCAGACATCTCCCTGAGCAGGCCTGGCTGCTCACACACACACACACACACACACACACCTACACACACACACACACATTCACACAGCTCATCAGGAAGGAGAAACATACACAACATCACACACATACACATACACAAAGGGAAATAGGCACATACACAGACCCAAAGTTCACACACACTGACACACCAAGACAGACCAAACATATGCGGAGAAATGCATACACACACTCACACTCACACTCATACACACACATGCATCACTATTGCCTACACTGTCAAATGTATTTGTAGGGGGGAAGGGACAGATTATCACTGGTTAAGATCATCATTTCTCAAAGGCAGCAATGCAGAAAATGGCTTCATGCGGTCCAGCATACTGTATGTCTGACTGCATCATTTATAACAACTGTCCCATACGCCACATTAAAACGCTGAACGCATTCGTCCCAGCGCCTGTTATCTGTTAGTTTCTTCCATTGCGTGCACTTTAGGTGCTTGTCCAGCATCTGTGATGTCGTAACGCTTCGCCTCCGGTCAGGCCAGCTGGAAATTGTCTCTGCTTCACCGAAGATATCCAGAGAAAAGAGAATAACTGAACCCACAAAGCTTATCTAACTGAAACATCTCTCTGTCTCACTCTGTCTCTCTCTGTTGGTCTCTGACAAGGTGAGTTCTGTTAGAGGGGGTTGAGTTAGGGATGTGAGCCATGTCTAAGTTGGAGGCTCCTCGTGTGGGTCTCATGAGTTCGCCGTGTCAGTATGAGCAAGATACAGACAGGCAGAGAGAGAGAGAGAGAGAGAAAGGAGTGAGGGAGTGTCTGTCAGAGAGAGAGATGTAGAGAGAGTGTGTGTAAAAGAGAGATAGAGAGAGGGAGTGTGTATGTCTGTGAGAAAGACAGAGAGAGAAAGAGAAAAAGTGGAGGGAGAGAGATATAGAGAGAGGGTGTGTGTGTGCCCTTGTGTGCGCATCTGTCTGTGTGTGTCAATGTGTGGGAAAAAGAGAGAAAGGAAAATGGAGAAAGACAAAAAATGACAAGAGAAGAACAGTGGAGAGAGGCAGACAGGCAGGAAGTCAGAGAGGGTGTTGGGCTTCCTGTTTTACATCCTTCTCCGACGTGTCGTCCTCCTCTTGTGTGTCAGTCAGGCCCTTGTGTTCCCCCGATGTCGGGCGTGGGGGGTGGGGGGGGTGGGAGTGTGATCACCTGGCCGAGGCCGGCTCTGGTGCTGTGTCAGTCAGACGAGGGAGCGCACAGGGGCTGCCTCACCAAGCACTGAGACACAAGACCCTGTCAGTGGCACGCTATCCGTGGAGAGGGATGTGGAGAGTGGAAGATGAGGGGAGAGGAGGCATGGGATGGGGGGAGTGGTGGAGGAGTGACGGGAGCAGAGGGATGGAGAGGTGGCAGGAAGGAATGGGGGGGTGGAGGAAGGGGGGGGGGGGTGGAGGGTGAGTCAATTAACCTGTCAGGAGATACTGCAGTAGGGCCCATGGGGTTGCCCGGGCAACAAAAACTCTGAATGGTTGGGGATTTCAAAACGTCACTCAAGAGGACAGGGAAGCACAGGACTTTTGGTTTATCAGTGTGAGTCTTGTCTGTGGATGACTTCTCTGTCACTGTGTGTGTGTGTGTGTGTGTGTGTGTGTGTGTGTGTGTGTGTGTGTGTGTGTGTGTGTGTGTGTGTGTGTGTGTGTGTGTGTATGTGTGTGTGTGTATTTAAAGCTGTGACTTTACAAAGAATATCATTGCAGAGCGAAATATATCAAAGCCATGTCACAAAATAGACATGAACTGTTTCTTCACTTACAAATGTTTTCACATTCGTATTCTAACTTAATAATTTAAAATGCCTTGACAGATATGTAGATGATTTCTGTCACTGTGTGTGTGTGTGTGTGTGTGTGTGTGTGTGTTATCTTTAAGACAGCAAGTTTCAATGGGATACCAATACAGAAGTGTACTAAAGCCATGTCTAAAAATGCACCTAAACGGTTTCTGGGTCCACAAATAAGTTCAACATTCAAAAAAAAATATTCAAAGGCTTGCACACATCCCCATAGACACACACACACACACACACATTAGAATTTAGAACACACACATTAGAATCATTAGAATTCTACAACACACACACACACACACACACACACACACACACACACACACACACTTTTGTGAATCACGCTCAGCCCTTCAGGCAAGTTATATGGTTGCAACATAATGCAGCTGGTCACATGCACACACACACACACACTCTCTCTCTCACACACACTCACACACACACACACTGGATAATGTGACCAGTCAGGCACACTAGATATGCAAAGGACTCCTGCCCCACTTGGAAATTGCAAATTTTCAGAAATGCTGCTAGTGTGTGTGTGTGTGTGCATCAGTCTCACCATTCATTATTTGGTTTTTATTTCTCCATTTTTCTCATTAAAATGTGTGACAAGAGGGAAAGTGTATGTGTGTTTGTGCGTTCGTTCGTGGGTGTTTATCAGTCCCAAATATATAACGTGCAGTCAGCACTGCATACAGACTCTGCGGAAAGCACTTACTTCTGATTGCCCTAATTAAGAGAGTTCGTTAAGCTCATTCTTTTCTCCCCGGGGGTGTGGCTTACTGATGAATAAACACGATGCATCACCAAAGAGAACCTAATTACCCGCTTTTTCACCTGCAGACCCACGCACACACACCGAGACACACACACACACACACACACACACACACACACACACACACACAGCCACACACACACACACACCGACACGCACGCACACACACACACACACACACACACACACACCGACACTGACACACACACACACACACACACACACACACACACACCAACACACACACATAACCTCCATCCTTCACTCCTACAGGCACAAAATCATAACCAGCAGATCTTACACATGAGCCAAAGAGTTCAGGTTCTGCTTTAAGGCATTGGCACAGACACACAGACGGTGCGTGCTTTCTTGTTGTTCACAGTTGTTCACAAACTGTCAAAAACACTGCATGCAAAACCTACTCCACACACACACACACCTCTATACTCTAGGCAACACTTACATTTCAACCTGCAACAGAATAGTGTTTAAAAACTGCAAACACGTGAGGGTATCCTGCATACACACACAAACACCCACTAGCCCTGTGTTGTAATATTACAACATTTAACATCACACATTTAGTCACATTTAATCCTATAAAATCAACCTTCACATTTTCTTTCTTTTTGGATTTGGATGGCATTTGGATTTGGGATATCAAAACCCACTGAAAACAAAAAAAACCCACTGATTTCTGCATGAAATATATCCTACATAATCATCTAAAAGGTTAAAACATGTTTGAAGTTTTCTCCTATATTTGAGTTAGTGGGGGACTTGATCTCAAACACATAACACCTAACGCCACTTGTGTGTCTTCGCCTCCTCCAGTATGGGAATGCTTTCAGCACCATGGACAGTGCCCACAGTCTTTGGAGCGCTAGGCCTACTTGAAGCCCCATTGATTGGAGCGCAGGTCAAGGCATTATCACCATGACACACTATATGGGCCTAACATGTTTATGTGGAGCTGGGTGGGTGGCTGGGACCACAGTGGCATCTCTCTGAATGAGAACCAGCGTCACTAACGGCGCAATAGTGCAGCTCGATATCCCTCCACTTCTATTTCCCACCGCCTTTTCATCGATCAGTGGGCTATGTAAGAGCTGTCATGAGGCGGGAGACGAGCGCCTGAATAGGAAAGGCACTGGCCTCCACTCGACTGCTGGACTGTGCCATCCACGGTACCAGATGCGTGTGAGCGGCGTGTGTAGCCCAGCACCCCTGTCCACATCCAACGCACACACACAGCATGCGAGCAGCACATCACGCAGAGCTACACTCACACACGCAGCATGAGCCCATCACAGCACACACACACAGGGTTCCACACACACACAGACACATGAAAGCGCGAGGGAGTCGTTGATGGGCAACAGGACTTCAGACAGGTAGCGTACACACTCATGCACGCACGCAGGGGCACGAACACACACACACACAACACACACACGCACACACACACACACACTTACCTCGCTGTTCAGGCTCTCCGTGGGACGCCGCTTGGTAGAGGTCCTCCTCAGTGGAGATGCTTGTGTGAGTGTGCTTGCGTGTGTACTTGTGTGCGTGTGACCACAACAAAGATTTGTTTTTAATTGCTTGCAGAGATTATTACTGTAGAATTCCAACAGGCTTCACATCTAAGAGGCCCGACTCGACGTTTAAACTAACGTGTGACACGTTATGAATATTGCGTGATGATGCCTGCCTATGTGCCTATTTATAAATACCAAAGATTGCTCTGGAAATCAAACATTTTTTCCATCGAAACAGCGACTGGATCAGCCTATAACAGTCAAAGGATTTCAGTCCAACGGACAAAGTTGTGCAATTTTTATGTGCTGAGAATACAGTTGTGCCTCGGTCAATGTATTGCTCCGTTGAAAATCACTGACATCACACACACAACATGGAGCTCGCGGCGAAATGAAAAGCGTTTCCAAGTTGGATTTCATCGAAACTGTTCACGCGCTGCAAGTGACAAGCCTTGTAACACATTTTACCACCTGCTCACGATTATACTCACATACTCCAAACGCCCATGAAAATCCCGTTTCCCAATGGCTACGACAAGCAACGAAAAAATAAATAACAACTATCCGTAACGGTGCTTTTAACAACACTGTGCTTCATTCGAATCCACAAAGTCCACCTGTGCTATTTTTTGTACCCTGAAGCATAAGGAAAATGCAACGTAAATGTTGATAGATGATGATACGATTTACAAAAAAAAACCACAGCATCTACACACGGACGACGACAACGACGAACGGTACACCTCCCTCTCTCCTCCCTTCCTTCCTTCTTGCTCTCCCATCAGTCCCTCACTCACTCACGACGTCACAGGGGCGAGACGCAACGTTAACTCTTCCACGGCACTCTCGGCCGCGCTCGCTCTCATCTGCAGTAGCCTAGTCTCGCTTACGATACAATCCACGAGGACAGCGACGGTAGAATGGTGGGAATTAGAGTGCTGATTGGCTGCCGGAGAGACAGATGGTGCGCGCATATCCTAGATAAATAGTACAGACCACCAACCCCCGCCCACCCCTCTGCCGCGCGGATGGCTTGCAGAGCGCAGGCGATGGAGACCAGCTTTTTTCCCCCTCTTCTCTCCCCTCTTGTGTGTTGTCAGGTTGATGTATGGACTCGCGCTTCCAATGTAGCCTAATATACTTATTTCTGCGGCGACATGATGCTGTTGTCACCTCTCGTTGAAATTCCATTACTGAAGAGACAAGGATCAGCGCGGCGCTGGACTTGGTGTTGTCACTGCGGGATTATCCCCTTTATTATTCATTATTTCAGCATTTTGCGTGCAAAAGCCATCCGTGGCAGGCGGCGCACGGAATCCCATCACTGCGGGCTTTGCTGGAAGTGAGTGGATGAGTCATGCTGGCTGAAACAAGAGTTCAGGCCAAAGGCAAGGCAGGGCGCGCGAGCCACTCACTCACTCACTGCACGCGCCTACAGGAAATGAAGGGATGAATAATTTCACGGTGTGAGGGTGACACCCAAGAGAAATTAAATGTGTAAAAAAAAAACACCAAAACATTCAAATGTAAGAGCAAAAGACACAATACAGGGTGTTATAATAGAAAAGAAATCAAAAGTCAAAACTCAGCTCAACATCAGGTATTTTATCATATCAATATAATATTAAACGTTTCAATATATTACAAATAATAGTTATTTGACCAATTTATTTAGAAAATATACATACAGTGTGACCCTTCTTAGTAACACAGTGATTAATCTCACAGAGAACAATCAAAACCCTATTTTGCCTAAAGAAAGGTTGATTTTCTGGAGAAATGGCTAGTGTGCTGCTGCACCAGCAACGAACCCTGGAGATTAAGTCTGAGCCTGCAGACAGAGGTCATTTTCTGGTCATAAACTTTCAGCCATTTTTGACCCAAAAAATGAATGACATTTCATTAAGAACAAATAAAACCTTTCTGAGAACTCTGGTGATATGATTAATTAAGCTTTCTGTAGTAGTGCTGTGCCCTTTTGTGCCTTTAATATTCAAATTTTTACTCTGACTCACTGCACATTTCATTTCTGATCGCCTAAAAAAAGAAACATTTAAACTTTTGCTTTGTGCATGAATGGATATGTAAGATAATGAATTCTTTGCAGTGTATTTCTAAGTGGGTTTTTTTTCAATGGACACTTTTGTTGAAGCAAGGCAGGAAAGCATAACAGGTTAATGCATTACATTTCTCAAACACAAAGGACATTTCTAAGGGCCCAGTATTGACAGAGGCCCCCTATCGAGGACACTATCCATACTGTCATTAACAACAAGGGGCCCCAAAATGGTGTTCTTTTGTAGGGCCCAAAACTTCTGACGGCACCCCAGGGTCTGTGTGTAGTCTATAACAGAGTTAGACTGACAACTTTCGCATACACACACACACACACACACACTCTCTCTCTCTCTCTCTCTCTCTCTCACACACACACACACACACACACACACACACACACACACACACACACACACACACTGCAGCTACTGATGTCTCAACCCCTGAGGTGGTGAACAGCAGATCTAACAGCGTGTCCGTGCCACTTGAGCTGTCAGCCCTGCTGTAGCTGACCCAATGTGCCTGGCTGCCTGCGGTTGTCTTTTTTTGTACCGTCTCACTGGCCCGGGGTTATTTGTACTCTTGTCTTGTGTTGCAATTGTTCCAGTGGACAGCTGTAGATGTCATAATGGCCAGTTGTCTATACCTTCACCTGCTCGTTTTCTCTTGTGTGTCTGCTTTTTTTTTCACTTGGTGTCTGGGGGCGACTGCAGAAATTTTGGGCCCTATGAAATTATACAATTTGGGCCCCAGGATAATTATTTTTTTTATAATAATAACAATGTCATCAAATTGCCTCCTGTCAAAGCTGGTCCTTTAGAATCATTCAAAATCCACACAATCTGGTTAGTGACACAGATGGCAATTGGGAAAACCTCAGCTTTAGAATGGAAAGTTTAGCAATGTATTGGTTTTACTTGTGCACCCGATAGGTAATTTGACAAATATAGTCCATTACTCTGGCTGAGGATGTGATTTATGCTAATTACAGTGAGCTGCTTTAATGGCAGGCTGGAACAAATATGTATTATAGATTTCTTTCCTCTCTCTGAAGCTAGCCTACCCACCTCTGGCCACTAAAAGCTGAGGAGACATACCGACACGAAGTTAAATGTACATAATTGCATGGCAATTAAAGCTCTCTCAACTGAGGAATTCTACAATGTTATAATGTTTAAAAGGCTATACGATTGAGGTTCACAGGGCATAGCGCAAACACCGCAAGTGGCCTTTAATGCTTATTGTCACCACCTACTAAAATCAATATGTTATTAAATGCATCCGAAAGCATTGAGAAAATCCCCACTGAGAATTACCTGTTTCTGTTTACCTTATCGGTGTTTATAGATCGATTATTGCATCGGGGGGGTTGTGCCTTGACAACTGGACAAGAAGCACTTAATGAGCTAATAAGCACATAATGGGGTGGGGGGGGGGGGGGGGGGGTGGGGGGGGGTAGAGAGCAGGAGAAAGGCAACCTTTGACAGTGTAATCATTTCATTAAGTTTCTTTCCTCTTGAACAGAGTTAAATACACACATCTATGTCTGTGGAGACTTTGTCTGTTTTCAGAGAAATGTGTTTCATGGTTTATGACATTTTTGCCCTATAGTCAGTGGCAGGAGACCAAGTGTGTACTACATTGTAGTAGACCTTATTACATCGCTCTGTTCCTTGTATTGAACACTATCATTGTAGAGCTTTTTAACAGTGGTCAGTCTCACTCTAACACTCCCAGTGGAAGACGCAGTCGCGTCGAAACGTTAGTTGTTTCTGCACCATTAAAACCTTTGTCTACGGAGTGCTCCGGTCTTGCTCCTTTTTACATACTCCCAGTGGGTCTTTAGAGTGACTCATAGCCCCCCACCCCCCAAAAAAAGGTTGGTACTATCCCTCCCCCACCCCTCCTTTTCAAAGAGATAGCACACCACTGTTTCCTAACTACATGAATCTGGAAGTAATTATAGATTCATGGCTCTGCACCATTACAAAGTACTTTTTATTGTGACCCAGTTTCATAAGCAACACAGTGCTATAGCCTACAATATGTAATAGGGCATCTCTTTGCCATGCCTCTATCAGCCAAAGGGTTCTTGGCCTGAAGAAATGCCACTGAAGACCTCTGCTCTAACTCAATATTATAACAACTTCATCCTTTTCCCAGGGGAAAATTTGGATCGAAATACCTAAAAAATGTGCCCAGTTGAAAAGAAATACTGCAGTACCCCTTTAATCTCTTTGATGATGAGGGGAAAAAAACGAGCTACAAAAATCCTTGTGCAAAAAAAGCAACCTGACTTCACCTCCGCAGTCCTCCACTCTCCTCTCCTCTCCTCTCCTCTCCTCCACTCTTCTCTCCTCTCCTCTCTTGTTGTTGTCTTGAACTCAGTGGGTAATCTGGTTTATATCCGCGTCTTCTGCCCTGCTGTATATTCCCTCCCATCCATCACGCAAACAGGCCTTGACCGTCAGCACCGCTCACAGCGGGCCTGAACCACAGGAGAAAGAATGAAGAGGGAAGAGAGGAGAGAGAGAGAGAGAGAGGTAGAGAGAGAGAGAGAGAGAGAGGGGTAGAGAGAGAAAGAGGTAGAGAGGTAGAGCCCTCAGCGAACAGGATAACCAGAGCAGCACACAGCACACCATCACTGTGCCTTTCAAAACATGTGTGTGTGTGTGTGTATGTATGTGTGTCCAGACAGAGGCGTAACACAGGCACCTGCTTGGGACCCCCAGGCCACTACAGGGGCCCCTGAGGGCTGACAACAAACATTAAACTACAGGAAGTGGCAATAGAGGAGAGAAATGAGCATTTTTGCTTGGGGCTCCAACATTCTAGAATCACCTCTGCGCCAGAACCCTGGGCTGAGCACGATCGAAGCGGACTGGACTGAACGTCTGAATGCCTTTTTTCCTCTACCCTTTTCCTTTTCACAGGACACAGTTTTTACACAGAAAGAAATTACTATCTGTGTGCTGGTGGGAAATTGGAAGTCCAACGACTCAACAAAAGGCCCCAATCAAGTCCCTCCATCTCTGTCTCTTTCTCCTCTGCCCGGGCCCAGCTGTCATGTTCGTCCTCTGCCTCCCTCCATCTTTTATTAACTCCCACCTCGGTGGCCCCGGGTGTAATCACTGTCTATCAGCCACTTCCTCTTCCTCTGCCTCTCTCAGCCTGGTCGACCAATTTCGCCGCTCCTCTCCTCACTTGCTAATGCTTTTCTCTCTTCTCTTCTCTTCTCTTCTCTCTCTTCGTCTATTCTCTCTGCCCTCAATCTTCCCCATGTCTCTTCTCATACTCTTCATTTGCACCTTTTTTCTTACACGTAGCTTCTGCTAAACTGCTAGATTTTCATTTAAATAGCTAAACCCACTCAATCACTCAGCCTCATTCTACCACCACCACTCTACTGCCAGTCGCTTCGTTATGTCTCCTCATCGACCCCTTCTCTTCTTTTTTGTCTGTCCCAATTGGAACCTGTCTCTCACTTTTCTATCACTGAGGGCTGCCCCCGCCCCCCCCCCCCCCCAACCAACACCTCACCTCTGGTGGTCTGGTTCTGAGGTGTAACTTCATCCATCCATCCATCACCCCTTACTTCCCCATCTGCCAACACCTACAGCCGGACCCCTGACCCACTCTACTCTGGCTGAAATTGCTATCGTGATCTCTGCCTGGATGCTCAATCACCTTTCCTACCTATTACACTAACCTGACATTTAGCTGCAGCCATTTTCTGTGTGTCTGTGAGTATATGTGTGTGCTTTCTTTTTCCAATCTGAGTGATCTGGGTGACAGAGTTGGAGCATCTTCCCTGCAGACTTTTGCAGGCCATGCTTCAATAATCCACTGTACTGGTAAACCTAAGAAACCTAAATTTTGGGTCTCCCCTCTACCATAATATTAATCGTGTCTACAATGTCCCCCTATGTCAACGATGGACCCTTAGAATTGTCCTAAAACAAGCACACACACACACACACACACTTGGTGAACCAGCAGAGTATCCTCTCCTTGTGACTGTTAAGTGCATGTGCAAAAGACAACTCATACAGACACGTGACAAGTGGAGTCTGTTCCATAAAAGTTTTAATCATCTGTTAATCAATAAATTACATCATTAATAAGTTACCTGTCAGTCAGCATAGTTCAGCATTATGGTACATCACCTGCACAGCCAACACACAAGTAGGTATGTACAGTACAGTACAGTACAGTAGCAGGGTTGTATGTACAGAACACTGGGACAAAGGCAAAGCAGTCTGGTCAACAGTGTGGGGCTCTGGAACATCGACAGGAGCAGGAGCAGGCGATCTGGGCTGTTGAGAACAGGATTCTGGGATATGTTGTGGCACGAAAGAGGGTCAGTGGGGGTCAATGTGTCCATAGCAAGAGGAAGAGGGGCCGAGAGTGAAGACGGAGAGCGAGCAGGGCGGGCAGTAGGAGTGCAGACTGAAGCCACGGAAGCAGATGGAAAGACATGAGGTGGGGGGTGGGGTGGTGGGTTGGATAAGACTTAATCCTGCATCGCGACTTAACTTAACAGCCACTTCTTCTCCAGCAGGTATAACAGGTGTAAGACAGCCAAACCAGTGATCTTAAGGACAGCAGGTCACTGACCGAGTCACCTTATATGAGCAGCTCTGTCAAAAGCATCATTGAAGTCAAGTTTATCACAGCTGAGGAAAAAAAAACAAAGAACAAAGAACAAAGAAAACAAAAAACAAAACAAAACCCTGTGCGCTATGGTACTTCATCATTTCAATAAGACTTGTAGTAATACAGCCATACCAAACCAGCCATGAGTAGACCACTCACTTGTCAGAATCACTGTGGCACTTGGGGAGACAGGGCCACTGAGGGTACCTGGGATGGGAGGGAGGTGTGTGTGTGTGTGGGGGGGGGGGGGGGTCGGGGCACAAAGTGGGGGAAGAGATGACAGATGAGTCATAAGATGAGGCGGTGTGGAGAGATAGATAAAGGAGTACGGAAGATAAAAAGAGGGGGGGGAGGGGAGGAGAGGGGAGGAGAGTGGGGGAAAAAAAAAAATCCAGCTCGTCCCTTTTAAAACTGTACATTTTTCCTGTGTCCGCAAAAATGACAAGAAAAAAAGACGTCTTTTTCTCCCTTCTCTTTCTGGCAGAAGTAAACAGCATAAATACACAAATAAACCTCAAAAGAGCGCGCTCACGTCCGACCTAAAACAGCAGGTAAGTGTCAGTAGTCTCAGGGCTCCCTCGGCGGGATGATTCAGAACCGCCGGGATTACTGCGTAGGCCACACGGCCATGACATCATCTGTCTCCGGCGGATCCTTTGATCATCGGCATCTTACAGAGTGGCTGTGTGTATTTGTATTCAGGAAGCGAGTGTGCAAGTGAGTGTGTGAGTGTGTGTGTGTGTGTGTGTGTGTGAGAGAGAGGGTACAGCATCCAGTCAGGTAGAATAGTGTTAGCAATCGTGCACGCAGCAAAGAAATTACACACACAGAGACACACAGACACACGTCTTAAGTGTGTGCATGTGTGTGCCAGCATTCACCAGAGCGTGCGTTTGCATGAGACAAGCCTAAAAAGTGTCACCTTCAGTGTTTCTGTGTAAAGTGCGGCATTAGTTTAGCAGTGAGATGATGATGCTGGAGTAGGAACAGCACTGGAGACTGGGGGGTTGGGTACGGTGGGTTGGGTTGGGTTCGATGCTATTCTATTCTTACGAGAGACTCCAGGATGTGCAGCGGTGTCCGTTTTCAACTACGGGGCCGATCACAGTGACCTTTCAGACAAGCCTGACCTTTCGGGCTGAATTCTCCTCTGACTTCTTCTCGGCAGAAGTGTACACCTCCCCTCCCAGCTCTCCTCAAACACTGCTATCTGTGTGGAATATGAAACCAGCTCGGAGACGAAGGATACAGTACCAACATCCCTCAGCACCATCCCTTCACATCAGCCACACGGTTTAAAGTGCGTTGTTTTATAGGCGTCTCTTTTGTGTGTGTGTGTGTGTGTGTGTGTGTGTGTGTGTGTGTGTGTGTGTGTGTGTGCATCTTCATTTTGTCAGTTGGGATAAGTTACTTCATGCTCACATGAAAATACCTCCACCCACACACACACACAGATTTGTTCGTGGCGGTCAACAATGAAGGTTTATGTGGCCAGATAGACAGTGTGTGTATGCGTGTGTAACAGTGTTTGTGTGCGTGTTTAAGACTGTGAGTGAATCTTAGCCATTCTGTGAGAGGTGATCAGTTGCTCTTCTCTTCAGGTGAACATGTCTCGTTTGTCTACAGCGACATGACTGACTTCTACACGCACACACAAATTTGTTCTTGACAGTGTTGTATGTGTGTGTGTGTGTGTGTGTGTGTGTACAGCTGAATGCAAATAAGCAGCTGAGACCAGAGAGCTGAGGATAAAATCTCTTTCCCCTCTCTGATGGCAACAGACCTCTGGCTACAATCCTTCAAAAATGAGTTTGCATGTGGAGAGAGTGGAGGCGTTGTGTTGTGCATGTAATATTAATGCCTTGGCATACGTGAGATGCGAGTACCATTACAGTGTGACGTCCCTGTGATATGTTTGTGAGCGTGTACATTTCTCTGTGTGTCATTGTGTGTGTGTGTGTGTTTTCTCACACGCTTATGATCCTGTGGTGTTACATCCCTGTGATGTTTGTGAGGGTGCACGTTTCTGTGTGCATCAGAGTGTGTATGTGTTTCTGTGTGAATTTGTGTGTGTGTGTGTGTGTGTGTGTGTGTGTGTGTGTGTGTGTGTGTGTGTGTGTGTGTGTGTGTGTGTGTGTGTGTGTGTATTTGTGTGTGTGTTTTCTTAGAGGCTTATGCTCCTGTGATGTTGCTTGACAAAACTCTGCTGCCTCTCCGCTCCTATTGGGCCTCTCTCCACCACCCGGAGTGGCCCCTCCTTGGCTGGGGCAGCAGCAGCAGCCCTCTCCTCTACCCCCGCCCCCGCCCCCCTCTCCTTCTCCTTCTCCCTCTGCCTCTCCCTCTCCCTCTCCACCTCCAGCACCCTCTCCCTCTCCAGGTCCTCTCCCAGGATGCTGCCCACGTCGCTCAGCTCCCCCAGGTGCTCCACGCTGTCGCACTTCTCCAGGTCCGACGCGATGGTCTGCAGGCTGATGACGGACATCGAGTCCGACCCCGCCCTCTCCTGCTGGCCCCACCCACTCTCCCGGTGGCGCTCCACCCACTGCCGGGTCTTCTCCGAGTCGGCCCACTCGCTGTCGGCCAGCGACGAGCCCACGCCGCCCCCGTACGCCCCGGCCTGGATAGGCTCCTCCCTCTCGGACTCGGCGCCCACGGGGGAGCTCCGGCCCTGGCACCCCCCTGCTCCTCCACCTCCTCCTCCGGGTCCTCCGGATCCTCCACGGGACCTTTGGCGGGCGGCCCGCACGCGGCCCCTCTGCGCGTGGATCTGCTCGCTGATCTGCTCCAGGTTACGCAGGGCCACGGAGTAGCGGGTCTTTACCTTGGCCACACGCTCCTCCAGCTGCACCACTTTGGACTTGTGCTCCTGGGGAGATGAGGAGACAGCAAGTAGTACACACGCATGCGCACACGCAAGCACATGCACGCACACACATGCACGCACATGTGCAAAAAATCAGTTATGGTCAATGGTGTGAGTAGTTTCACATGATTATGCACAGGAAGCATTTAGACAAATTAAAAAATGCTATTCAGTAACAATGTGAAAAGGAAAACACAGAAAATATGACCTTATTGCCTACATTACAAAATTGTGTGCTTGTTTTCAAAAGACTGTATTATTGTATGCAAGAAACACGTTGCACATTTCATGCACTGCACACATTGTACACTTAGCGGTTCTGACCAAAGGAAGGATATAGTCATTATAATACTTAAAGCAACACCAACTATTTTTTTCCTCTTCAGTCGCCCTACAGGTTCGAAGCTCCAATCCATTACCGATGTCGTGAATATTTTAGCCTACTCCAGCCATACCGTTGCATGCACACTTATCCAGTTTGTTTGCTATCGTTTACCCAACACCAGCTTTGGAAAAAACAATGTCCTCAGACAAGGTGGAGTAAGCCATGTTGCTTGATTTTATGAAAGTATGATATATAGCGACATAAGAATGAAAACAAAGTAGGCCTGTGATATCATTTGCTATTTCAGTCTAGCAATAGCAAGATATGTTTACACAAGGATGAAAAATAAAACTTGTCCCTGCTGTTCATCATAACTATCCCAACTGTAATATTTGCATTGTCCTTTGCAAGTCAATTGTAGTTATGTCTCTCATTCAAACCACAGAGGGAGACAGTCCACTCCTTGCTTAGTGCATTTGTTTGCCTAAGGAGGGCAGCAAAGCGAATTCAGAAGTGACTTTCACCCTGTTATAAGTTTATGAACCACTGATACGATTTTGGAAACATTATTTCAAGGTTAAAAAAAAAAACTACTTAGTGCTGCTTTAAAAACAGTCATAGTATTCTTACAAAGGTACATATAACATCTACACAAGTCCTGGAGGGAACTGCATGCCATTAAGCTAAGCTTAAGCTAAATGTAAAATTTAATTTCGATGATGAGGTGTGTGTGTGTGTGTGTGTGTAGGTGTGTGTGTGTGAAGGTGTGTGTGTGAAGGTGTGTGTGTGTGTCTGTGTTATACCTCGAGGATGTGGTTGAACTGGGCCTTGAGCTCAAAGTAGGGTTTGGACTTGATGATGACCCTCTTGAGGGCCTTCTGCAGTGTCTGCACGCGGGCCTCGGCCTCCTGGCACAGCTGGGTGACACGCTGGTGCTCGCGCTCGCTCCTCAGACGCTCCTCCTCCGCCTCGTTCACCTGGACAACCACACCAGGGCAACCACAATGCTCAGCACAGCAACCAGAACCCTTAGCACGGCAACCACAACACTCACCACGGCAACCACAACGCTCAGTACGGCAACCACAACGCTCAGTACGGCAACCACAACGCTCACCACGCCAACGCAAAGCCTCGCCTCTCATCAGAAACATCGGCTTCCTCAGCTGCCACTCCCCTTCTGCCCCCAGAAGACTACAGACTCTGGGCTAGATAACATGGCTATAACATTAAAATGATGATTTTAAAATGATGATACACATGGATAGCATGATTAGAACTCCAAAAAATAGGATAACAAATAGACATCAAACCTAATGTTTGGCAAAAAACATATCAGTCTCAGTTAACAGTAATATTACAGAGCAAGTTATTAGCTTGGGCAGGTATATGGCGTCTTGACCTGAATCACTCACTTTCCATTTGATCTGTACTTTGCTACTTCCACAATTTATAATGTGAGACAGTTAAACCCCAAATCTCTATATAAATATCTATAAAAAAATCTTAAATTTAATTGAATTCATACTGAAACAGAGTAAGGGCCTTTTAAGCTTTAAAACTCAGCTTGAACTAGATTCCTAAATGATAAAATGTTTATCCTACACTGATAAAATGAGGAATTATTAATTTTTGTGAAATGAATGCAACTCACAATCACATATCTCTGACATCTGCACATGAACCTTTTTGATATACTTTTCCATGGAGCCAACTATTGACCACAAACTTTAGTACATTTCCAACTTCATCTCTCACTCTCAGTTGATAGGTTTAAGAGATAACATCGCATTCCATGCAAGCCATTCATCACAAGCCAGTCATACAACAGGTTTTTTGAGAGTTAGCAACGACTTTAAAATAGCCTTTCCCAGAGTTCACTGCATCATTATCATATGTGGTCTTTGATGACAAAACGTGTCATATTCCATGATGTGTCTGCTAGTCTACAGAGTGATAGAACTGGCTGGGCCATCTTCTGCTGCAGCAGTAGGCCTAATTAGGTAACTGGAATATTCTGGTTTTGTTACTCACTCTCTCTCGTGTGTGTGTGTGTGTGTATTTGTATGTGTGTGTCTGTGTGTGCGTGCATGTGAATGACGTTTCTAATGAAGGCGCTTTGATTTCTTAGAACTCTAACACTCGGCTTATCTCAGACCGATTAGAGTTGCATCATCATGTCTGAGTGTGTGTGTGTGCATATGTGTGCATGTGTGTGTGTGCATATGTGTGTGCGCGTGTGTGTGTGCATGTGTGTGTGTGCATATGTGTGTGTGTGTGTGTATACCTTGGCGGTGGCATGATTGAGCATCTCCTGCCAGGTGGGGTCCAGGGTGTTTTTGTCGGCGAGGAGACCCTGTTCCGCCACGTACACCATCTCGCGTGCCGCCGTGTGCATGGAGACCGCCCGCTCGTACCGCAGCGCTGCCTTCTGAGTCTCCTGCTGTGCCTAAGGACCACAGACAACCATGCTAGGGGCTGGGCTGGGCGATACATCTCATTCATCACGACCAGTGATCGTGATAAAATTCAGGCAAATTATCATGATGAGCCTTAGGCATATTTAATCGATAACATGGCAGAAATGGCACAACAACTGCCAGCGGTTCCCCCTCATTCAAAAGGCCTCCCTCTTATCCAAAAAGCTCCTCTTATCCAAAAGAGGCTTCTTCAGTTATGAGCAGAAGCTGCCCTTTCGGTTGAGAAGGGAAACATATTTTAAGCATAAAAAGAACTCCAGTTGCCTACTACAACATAACACCTGTGCTTGTAAAACAGATGGCTGAATGAACTCTGAACTCTTGGACTGAAGAGATTAGTATGCTGTACTGAATAATGGGGACACAGTGGAAACATAATTACAAACATAGGCATTAACAACCAACATTGAAGAGTGAAGGCCAAAAATGCCAGCCCCACAGACCTCTTTAGCCAGCCTGCGGGCCTCATAGTAGGGCCTGGCCTTCTCGATGCAGGTGCCCAGCTGCGAGCCCTGAGCGTTGAGCTTCCGAGCCGAATCAGTGAGGATGCGCCTGTAGCTGGACCTGGCCTCCTGATGTTAGAACAGAAAAGAGGAAGAGGAAGAGGGAGAAAGAAAGAGAGAGAGAGAGAGAGAGACAGAGACAGACATGAGGATAAGGACAAAAAGATCCATTGTACTATTGTGTATAGGAATAGGGGATTGTACACCAACCACTCCTGATTTTCTGATAGCTCTGATGTAATGACAAACATTTGTTACCAGTGTACAGATAAACAATAATGCTTATCCAATCAAAGTTGAGTGGATTTACTTCTTTGCACAACATGCGAGCTACATCACTAACCACATCCGTACCTGACATACTGATAAATCAGTAGCATCACTGGATATTTTAGGTCTCGTTACGTCAAGCAGTTTTTTTTTTACTCACGTCCAACTGCAGTTCCAGACGATTGATTTCATCACTGGCCTGGTTTAGATGCTCAAGCTCTTCCTGTCGGGGAGAGGGCCCACCAATGTTATAAACACTTAAACACCTTTTTACAGCTGCTCGTGTACACTTTCCGTCACAACTGATAGTATCACCGGGTGTCTGTCACAATATGACCGAAACGACATAAAAATGCGTCATTTAAATGGTGCAAAACCAACTAAGTTAAGAAATACTACAGACTGACCACTATGCTGTTGGTGCTCTTCAATGTTACTAAGAACGCTAACATTTAACAGGCAACGTTTGCTAGCTGTCGTTAGCTGTCTTACCTGGATCCTTGGATCCAACTCTTCCTCGTACGCCTCTGCCTCCTCTTCCACAGATTTTTCTTTTTCAGGAGCACCACTGTCTGCACAGTCACCCTCCACTTCTTCGACATTTTTGTCGTTTCCACCATCTCCACCTCTGTCTTTCAAGTCCCTTTCCCTCTCCTCAGCCTCCTCGCCCGGTGTCTCTTCTCTCCAGTCTGCCGATTCGCTCACTCCGGAACCCGGGGGATTCTCACGCAAGCTCCCTGCTTCCATATACGGCCTTGACGTCGAGCAGGTCGCTCGGTAAAATACAACGTCAATAAATGTACTTCACAGCGATATTTGAAATAAGGCATCTAATTTTTATGTCATTACGCCGACATCTCAGAACGTTGCACAATTCTGCAGGCAAGAAGAAACAACGCAGACATTTTTGTGTTGTTGTTAGCAAGTGTTCTGTTAGCCAGATGCTAGCAGTAATGAAAACAGCAGCATTAGTTTCTAACTGTTCAGGTGATATTACATCCCTGGCAAATGCACTCCTTTAAAAAACGGGTCGTTGAAATCAAACGAAATAAATTAATAAAAAAATAACCCCCCCACACACAACAATATATTGCGCATGGGTGGGTTTGTCATGGAATGTCTTCGGAGATGGTAGTTCCCCCACCCTTTCCAGCACCAGCCACCAGCTCTCTTCCACAGCTGGGCTGACAGGTTCACGTTTCATCAAGATCTTCCAAAGGGCGCTTTGACGAGTGGAAACAACACAAGCACAGGAATCCATACACTGAATATACATTTCCAGATTATTTATTTGACACATTTACAAATACAATTGACAATAGTAACAAAAATACAGCTGAATGAAATTTCTCACTCTTTGAGGTGAAAACGATAATAACAAATATTTCCTTACTCCCCCATAAATGTCCATCATTGAGGGTACACCCACGTCTTGGGTTTCATTATTATGCCACTCTTCTACAGTCATATTTAAACTGATAACTAGTCATAAGGTAATTAGGTGTTTGCCCTGTCATCTTCACCATCTTCCTCCTACAGAATGAACCTCAAGTGTCATTTCTTCACCCTTCTACATTTTCCTGTACATATGCGTGTCCTTGACTCCCTTTGGGGTTAACATGAAGTGTGAAGATGTGCTATGTCTGTTAAGTGTGACTCTTCTGTCTCTTCCAGAACCTCTTGACTTCGCTGTGGCCATGGGGTGTGACGACCATGACCCTGTGAGCAGGATTCTGCCATACCAATACCCCCAAGCCCTGCAGGGGAGACAGAGAGACAGAGAGGGATTTGTGAGCTCATTCGTACATCATCATTCGACATACTGAGTCTGTCACATTCAACATACTGAGTCTGTGTTGCCATTGACCTTGGGAATGGGCCATGGTCCAAGCACTTAGAATACTAAATCTGAGTTTCAACTCAGAGGCTCACATATCTCACTTTTATTATAAGCACACACTCTCACTAAGGAGGATAATGTACTGTAAGGTCATGTGCTGTCTGACCCCTGTGTTATAAAGCAGGCCAGGTGTTCGGCCCAGGGAGAAACAAAAGGACACACAAAAAAGCAAGAGCAAGAGCAAGAGCAATCACCTGTGCTCTGTCTCGAAGCACCTCGAAGTCAGCCTGGGAAAGAAACTGATTATACAGCACTCCTGTGGGGTAAATGAAAATGAAGAACAAGTGTGAGAGATATAATCAGAGAATGAAGACAAAGACAAAGCCAAAGACACATTGGGGGTCAAGTCGAAGGGCATCCCCCCCTTAAAAGGTCGACTTTGCAAACCGGCAGCCAAATCCATTTATTTCTTTAATTATCCACCCATGATACAGAAGATCCTACCGCCTTTAGAGGAATGGCTCACGCCCTGAGGCTGAAATCGCAAACAAAACACCCACCAAACACAAGGCAAGGAGACTAAATGGTGCTATCACATGCTCGCTTCAAATGCCAGTGAATTAATTCCTACACAGGTGACCTTTCGCATGATGGAATGAGAAACAGCTTTGACAACCCGAGCAGCCTTATCAAGGCAGTTCAATTATATCATTTATTTCTTTCCATTTAAAGCCGGCCTATCTAGGGGGGACACCAATAAATACACAACGTTGTACACACACACACACACACACACACACACACACACACACCTTCAGTGAATTGCAGTCTGTCCTTTTCAAGCTCCCACAGTCTGATTTGATCTGTGATGGTGGGAGGCAAAACTGGAGTCTGTGAAAGAAGCACAAGGTAAAATGCCAAATGATGAAAAGACCACATGAAAAATGCAGATCAACTTGAAAATAACTAAATTATAAAGACAGCTACACAAGGGATTGCATATCAGAACAAAGTAACAGCTATGGGGGGGGGGGGGGGGGCTTGACAGGGTACTTTGACATCCAGGTTGTCAAATCAGGTAGCTAAGACTAAGCTTGGCCATTCTAATTAGGTATGATGTA
Source organism: Setipinna tenuifilis (assembly GCA_030347295.1). Classification (NCBI taxonomy): domain Eukaryota; kingdom Metazoa; phylum Chordata; class Actinopteri; order Clupeiformes; family Engraulidae; genus Setipinna; species Setipinna tenuifilis. Next base: position 10,355,391 of record CM059283.1, on the reverse strand, counting down.
AGCATCTTTAAAAAGGGGTACGTCCAAAGAACGGGGTACTCTGTATGGCGATTATTTAGAATGTACATCACCTGTTAAATTGATGAGATGTAATAAAAATTGCAAATCTGACTTTTATATATATATATATGTATATCATATGTCAGATTAGCGTTAAAATATAAAATATGTCATAATGGATGTTTAAAAAACTAATATATTAGGTGTATTATAATTAATTTGTGCAAAAAGAAACAAATACATTATAACAGATATATGAAAAAGTTCCAACATCTTGAATACATTTAATGTTTTAATATGTCTGTTCATAAAGAGACCCAAGTGTCCACATGGGCAGTACCTGTTTAAGCATGATGGGGTGTGCTCTCGTCCGCAGAAAGTGTATGATCTGGAAAAATAAATAAATAAATAAAACCTTGCTCAAGGGCACTTCAGCCATGGGTTAGGTGGTACAGGAGAGCACTAGTCATTTCCTCCCCCACCCCATTCTTCGCTTTGAACAAGGCATCTAACCCCACATTGCTCCAGGGACTGTAACTGAAACCCTGTACCTAAATAACTGTAAGTCTCTCTGGGTAAGAGCGTCAGCTCAGTGTAATGTAATGTAATGTAATGTAATAAAAAAAAATAAAAAATAACATCACTCAATCAGCCATCAGGAAGTTTGTATGTACTCCAATTTATCTTACTTGCAATGTTTTTCACAGTGTTGCCGTACAACAAGGAAAACAAACAAAAAGCTGACTTTGCCCCTTAATTAATGATTATAATAATTCATTTCCGTACCAACCTATATTCCCTCCTTTCAAAATAAAAGTCTCTGTAGAGTCCATGCTACACTGGTAACTTAACTGAATACAAAAATCCTGGATCCAGATGGTTATCCGGATCACCACCAAAAACAAATCAGTTCTAAGTTAGCCCACTTCTGACCTATCCTGAAAATTTCATCAAAATCCAGTCATAACTTTTCGAGTGATGTTGTTCACAAACAAACAGACAAACAAACCAACGCCGGCGAAAACATAACCTCCTTGGCGGAGGTAATTATCACCGTTTGTTTTTCAGGCCTTTTGTCATGAACTAGCCCAGCACTGTTTTAAACTAATCCCCCTTTTTTTTTTTTTTTTTATTTATTTATATGGACGGTGCATATTTGTAAACATTTCTGCAAATGTACCAGTGTGAGCCAGCAGGGTAGTTGCTGTGAACCACTATACAATGGCTGCTCTGTGTCAAATGTTTATTTACAAAAATATCTTCATGCACAGCTGGAGGGCAAAACGTGTCCAAAAAAACCCAAACCACAATCCCATTATGATGAGTGTCCACACACTTAAAATTCTTTACACAGACATTTTGACCACTGGTCTTCGTCAGAACTTGGGAAAACCAAGAATGGCAGACAGTAAAAAAAGAGCAAAAAGGATTTCTGGACCCGACTCCACCCAACCCCCCGGCTACATGCAACCTGCTTGGTGCCGCTGGGCGCACTTAAAATTCTTGCGGTTCCACAGAATGACGTTTTGACTGCTGTTCTTCCCCAGAACTTGGGAAAACCAAGAATGGTCAAAATGTCATTCTGTGGCACTAAAACACTAAAAAACAGCAAAAATGATTTCTGGATCTTCCAGGATTTCTGGATTTCTGGACCCCACCCAACCCCAACCCCAACCCCAACCCCAACCCCGGCTAGATGGTACCTGCTGGGCTGTGATGCCGTTGGCGATGGCCTGCTGCACGGATTCGCGGGTGACCTGCGCCACCACCACATCAGGAAACCTGTAGAGCATCTCGCTGAACAGAGCCACCAGTGCTATCTGCAGCTCAGAGTCTAGGAAAGAGGGGGGAAGGGGAAGGGGAGGGGGAGGGAGAGGGGGAGAGATTTGAGATTTTAAATGTGTTCTTTATTTACAATAAAGCTCAACCAATTACACTTTTACAATTATAAAGGAGGATGAGAAAATATGTCACACTGAATACATAAATATATACATACACAAATAAATAGGGAGAGGGAGAGGGAGAGAGAGAGAGATAGGGTGAGGGAAAGAGAGAGAGGGAGGTAGGGAAGGAAGAAAAAGAACAAGAGAGTGCAATAAAGTTAAGTCAGGTTAGTTTTATTGTCATTTCAGCCATATACCCTGTGAAATAAAATTGTTACGGCAAGACCAACTAGTGCTACATAAAAAAGGGTCATAGTCACATTTCTTAAATACCTGTAGGGATATAGATGACATGCAGGTACTGCATAAAGCAGCACAAAGACAATGGGCAGGGCAGGACAGACGGGTAGCAGACAGACACAAACTTGTGTAGACAGACGCAAACAGTGTACTAACTTGCTGTTGACCATGTTTACAATATGAAAGAGAAAGAGAAAGAGGAAGAGAGAGAGAGAGAGAGACAGAGAGACGGAGAGACGGAGAGAGAAAGACAGGTACTGCATAAAGCAGCACAAAGACAATGGGCAGGGCAGACAGACAGCAGACAGACACAGACTTGTCACAGTGTACTAGCTTGTTGTTGACCACGTTTACAATATGAAAGAGGAAGCGAGAGAGAGAGAGACAGAGAGACAGACAGGCAGACAGACAGACAGAAGGGAAATGAGGTAGAGAGCTTAAAGAAGAGGGCCAGAGTAAGATACATAAGCGGAAAATGGACAAAGGGTTCAGAGAGTGTGGGAGAGGGCTGAGTTTTTTTTTTAAAACCTCAGTTTGCCATGCTGAATATGGTAATTTAAATAGTTTTGAAATTGTTTTTTGATCCTAAAAGCCCTCAGAGCAAGAAAAAGAGTGGATACAGCAGTGCGGGTGGGGTGTTGTGTCAGCGCAGTCTCTTATGCCATAGGAAAAGGAGGAGTTTGACATTAATGTCTCATTATTTAGTGTGATTGCTTACAAGCTCTCTATAGAGATAGGACTGACTCACAGAGTCACGCTTGAGTAACTCTCTCATGATCATGATTTTATGACACCTTTTTCCCTGGTGACAGAATAGATGACATCTCAGATGACATCGGTCTGACTTCCCCCAAATGTTATCTTTTATTATTATGCGCATCCACCCAATCACAGCACCCAACAGGTCAAGTGTGCAAGGCGTCCTTGGACGTGCTTCAAGTATGACTATGACATTGTTTCATTAAGCTAGTGCAATGTCACAGGGCGTGTTTGGGTCAGAGTTGCGTTAATTTGTCTCCCAAAGGTCTTGCATTAGCAACAGAAGAGTCAAACCACCGCATGACGTCTTTTCCACCTAATCCCCCATATTGAAGACTGTCAGTGGTGTTGATGTCGGACCTCTGTTATGGCGAGACATGTGAAAATAATTATCTTTTGGCTAAATCTGGCATATTTGCAGAGCCCATGTGGTTGGGCATGTTACTAATAATGGAAAACGTATGTGCACGTGTGTGCAATAACTGTGTCACTTTTATCTAGAAATTTAGTCACAGCACCTGTGTTGCCAATAAGTAGTCGTTTTGATCCAATTTTATTGACTGCATTAGTTGGCTAAGCTATTTTAAACAGTGGTCAAATTCGGGTACAAGTACCCCTGGAGGTCTTGCTCAAGGACACTTTAACCTAGTCGGGAGGAGCTGGAATCAATCCAGCAACCCGTCGATTGCTGGTCAACGTCTTCACCTCCTGAGCTATAGTTGTTCTGCCTCAATTAACATGTCATACATTCAGCCAGGCAAATATAGACGGTTTCTTACGTACTTGTGTAAGCATAGATACGATAGTTGGTTTCAACAACAATGAAGCCAGCATCTCCTGTGTTGGGTGTGGGCCCAATGCCGGACGTAGCACTGCTGGAGGAGTTGGTGCTGATGCCAGCAGACAGGGTGATGGCCAAACGGGTCGGGTAGTACCTCCTGGACTTTCTCTACAGTTGAGAGAGGGACAGAGAGAGACACACACACACACACACACACACACACACACACACACACACACACACACACACACACACACACACACACACAAATAAATGATAATTTCCAGGCAGCACAAACTGTGTCAGCAACTGTAGGTGGTTATCTACTGACAGTCACTCTTTTCAGTTCTGTGTCACATGTGGTTTGCTGCTGGCAAACTTGAAACTGGAATTTCACACACACACACGCATGCACGCACGCACACACGCATGCACGCACACACACACACACCTACACCAACACTGCCTACCTTTCTCTGGAAGACGAGACCAAATTCACGCAGGTGCTGCAGGAAGGTGAGCAGTGACTCACTCATGCCCTCCACCGAGTAATCCTGCAGCAGAGAAGTCAAGTCAAATCAGTTTATTTATACGCCACATTTTAAAGTTCTTGATGAAGAATAACAATAAACAATAATAACTACGATGACAAAAATAGTAACAAGACTTTCTAGACAGAAAGTGCCGGTCAGATTACACAATATTAGCCATTAGTCGTAGCCGATATTTCCCTCACACTTCCCCTCGCACCCGACTTTGAAAGGTCAAGGACGACACTGATCAAGGAATGAGTCTTAGTATTTTATATAATTAACGGCCTGTAATTTCTGAGTAATCACAGTTATTGATTTCTGAGTGGCAACAAAAAATGTAGCAGGAGTGTAACTGTAATTTAAATATAATTAATTAATAACTTGATTGAAATAATGCTGCCCAGGTCCCTGTGATCGCAACAACGTTATGTAATAGACATGACTGTCTGTCATTAATGTAAATGTAAATTATTTCCACAGAATATGCCTTCTTAGAATGTTCTGATAAGAGTAAACAGATTGTGGTTAGGTGTGTTTAATCAGGGAGAGTCACCAGGCTATATACAGTACTGATTTAATGACTCAGTGTGACTAACCAAGACCAGAAATGTCCAGTCACCATGAATGTCACATTTATGTTCTTTCAACGACAAACCATTTTGTTTATATAAACGGATCAAACTAAAATAGCCCCGAAGGTAAATGTGGGCTTTTATATAATTCAGATGTTGCTCATCTCACTTTTGAGCTTGATGTCAGTGATGAACATAATGTACATTGGACTGCAAAAAATGACACGATTATACTGCTGTGGGACTAATAAAATCTGACTTACACCGTGTCCAGAGTACGCTCTGAAAACTCTTGGAGTGTGAAACTCTGAATAAACGAATTAATTTACAAACAGTTTAAAAGTGCCAGTGTGTGCTCCGAGCACTCAGAGTGGCAGTTTACGAACACACCCTTAGAATCTTACAGTACTGTAGAACCAGAACGCATTCTTTCACAGAACGTTCAAAGACCCGCACCCTAAGAAGCTACTCAGCATGTCCGGAGTGGACACACTGCAGTGCACTCACCCTTCCCAGTGTGGAGAAACTGAGCTGGAACAGGAAGGACAGGATCTCCACAAGGTCCATTCCCCTTGACTGAACATGAAGAAGCATTAAATCATTATTAAATCAATAAACACTATACACATCCTATATTACACTGTCCACTATGTGTGCTGAAATGACCTTATTGTCCACTGAAGCTCAGTACATTTTGTCATCTGTGTGAAGCAACCCGATGTTGAGCTACTGCAGGGTGATTTCAGTGTTAGCCAACCTGGGCAGTGGTCTGTATTTATTTACGTATTTATTTACAAGCTTTACTATTTATTGTGTTGTGATGTGTTTTTATTGTATGTGTTTTTATTGTATTTGTCTGCTGTGCTGTAAGACAAATTGCCTTTTTAAGGACATTAAAGCTTTCAAGTCAAGTCAAGTCTGGGCAGTGTTAGGGGTATTGTGGTGGGGTGAATTTAGTGTTGACTGACCTGGGCAGTGTTGAGGTACTGCAGGGTGATTTCAGTGTTAGCCAACCTTTGGCAGTGTTAGGGGTATTGTGGTGGGGTGAATTTAGTGTTGACGAACCTGGGCAGTGTTGAGGTATTGCAGGGTGAGATACCAAAGCTGGGAGGCCGTGTCCAGCAACAGGAACTGAAAGCCAGAGGAGGTGATACAGGGAGCCTCACCTGTCTCACTGTTATAGTGGGATGAGTGAGGAGAGGATGGGAGAGAAGAGGAGGAGAGGGGAGGAGAGGATGGGAGAGGATGGGAGAGGAGAAGAGGGGAGAAGAGGAGAGGAGAGGATGAGAGAGGACAGGATGGGAGAGGACAGGATGGGAAAGAAGAGAAGAGGGGAGGAGAGAAAAGAAGAGGAGAGAAGAGGAGAGGAGACAGTTTGTGAAATTTGTATTTGTACTATTCCAAGCACAATGACCATAAACCCCTACACATCCTGCACATCCCCAGTAATGTGGTTTGATCACAATCAGAATAGGTTCCAGTTTTTCAAAGGTAAGTCTGTAACTTTTGAAAAACAGGAACCTATTAACAGAACTAATGACGTAGTCTTCAAACCTGCAAAAAGATGACGTGCCAAAGGTGTCAAAAGGATAGATAGTGGTGGTGGTCTACGTAAGGGAACAAAGTGAACATCTTCTTCTCTAATCTCGACCCATGCTGTTCCTCCAACCCACCTCTCAGTCAGTCTGCCATGGAGACCTCACGCTAACAAAAAATGTAACATTGTCTTACTTCCTCTTCCTAGCTCTATCTGAGCCTTTCCTTCCACCCACCTCTTCAGGGTCGGCTGTCCATATAAGGGAACAGGTTAAACATCTGTTTAACTTCCTAACCTGCTAACCTGTTTTACCTGCAAACTATATCATTACTGATATGATGGAGGTGTCAAAATTCCTAATTAAGGATACAGGGTGGTTGACTATATAAGGGAACAGGTTAAACATCTTCCTGGATCCTACCTCTCTCCCACCTCTCAATGAGTCTGCCATGGGAAAATCACGCTCACTAAAAAATTAACATCGTCTTCCACCCTCCTCCTCCACCCTCTCCTTGAGGTTTTTCTTCCACCCTCCTCTTCATGAGTCCAGCCTGGATGAGTAGCTGGTCATTAAAGTACATCATTACTGAGGTGTCCATATAAGGGGACAGGTTAAGCATCTTCCTGGATCCTACCACCCCACCTCTCAATGAGTCTGCCATGGGAAAATCACGCTCACTAAAAATTTAACATTGTCTTACAAGGATGTAAGGATACAAGTATACATCCTCCTTCTAGCTCTCCCTCAGCTTTTCCATCCACGCACCTCTTCATGAGTCCAGCCTGGATGAGTAGCTGGGCGAGGTCCTGGCTGACGGCTGCACTGGGCGAACCCACCATGAAGTGCAGAATGACCTCCCAGCGCTCCGTGGCGTAGCGGTCCAAGCTCTCCACGTCCCGCGCGTGCCGGTCAGGACCCAGGCTGCTGCCCTCGTCCGCCCAGGCTTTGCCGCTGCACGCAAAAGGGACAGGGGGCAGTTTGTTAGCCTTAAATACTACTACTATTACTACTACTAATAATAATAATCTTTACTTGTATAGCACAATTCATACATACTAGATGCAGCTCAAAGTGCTTTACAGTTTGACAAGGTCACAACAAGACAACATTTCTTGCAGTCCAGTGACACCGGAGCAAATGAACACAATAGCGAAATGACGCAATGCCCCGTTAATGCAAGGTCACAACAATGCAATGGGAGTGTTTCTATGAACTGAACCTTACTGTAAAGAATTACACCATGCCCTGCCTAACATTCACAAAAATATCTGTAAATGGGTTCCCAGCTTTCACCAGCATAGAGCAAAAGTGCAAGGCACAGGGCAGGCTATCCCCAGTACAACCCAATTGCCACTGCACCATACTCATATGTGTTTACATTTTATGCAGCTGTAATTAGACCTAAACAAAAAAATATTCACAGCAAGCTGTCCATGGTGCAGAGAGTACTCGGTAGGACATAAAAGTGTCTCAGGGGGAACACAGCAGTGGAAAGTCTGCGAACCACTGCCCTCAATCACGAAATGATCGGTTGCTCATATGTGTGATAATGAAATCAGTAGTCAGTCACTCGTGAGAGCATTGATCATGTGGTCAGACGCAACCAGAGATTCCAGAAAGCATATTGGCCATTGAACAAGTTTTTTTGAAAGCCAAATCAAAGTTTTAGAAAACATGGGCAGTCCAGCGTTCAGAAGTTGAACCAGCAGCCAGAAGGTCACAGGTTCAATTTTTTCCTCACCAACCCCATGACCGAAGTACCCTTAACCAAAGCAGCTAACCTCCCACCCTGGGCGCTGCGTGGATGTAGCTGCTTACTGCTCTGGGTGTATTCACATGTGGTCACCATTTCATTGTTTGTGTGGGTTGTCCATGGGTTACATGCAAAGGACATATTTTGTCAGTGGGACTCCTTTTGATAATAATCAGATTATGACAAATAATCACTGACAGGGGCAAAGTGAAGAATATAATTAGATTATATATAATATATATATAATTAGAATATCATGAAAAAACTGATTTATATCAGTGATTCCATTCAAAAACTGAGATTTATATTATATACATATATACACTTATATTATATTAATAACTGAGACATATATTATATACATTCATTACACACAGACAGATATATTTGAAATGTTTATTTATTTAATTTTGATGATTATAATTGACAACTAAAATTCAGTGTCTCAGAAAATTAGAATATGACTTAAGAGCAATACAAAAAAAGATTTCTGCTATTGCTGGCATTGGTAACTTTGACACTGTGTGCAGGTGCCAAGTCCTGCTGGAAAATGAAATCTGCATCTCCATAAAGTTGGTCAGCAGCAGGAAGCATGAAGTGCTCTAAAACTTCCTGGTAGATGGCTGCGTTGACCTTGGACTTAAGAAAACACTGTGGACCAACACCAGCAGATGACATAGCACCCCAAACCACCACTGACTGTGGAAACTTTACACTCAACCTCAAGCAACGTAGCTTAACGTTAAGTTCAGCTTTAATACCAGTTTCTGTTGATTTATCGTTTTTCCTGATGGCTTACAGCCTATCCCACAGTTCCACCTCACATCTGCATTCTGGGAGTCTGCTATATGTTTTTACTCAGAAACACTTCAGTTTAATTTCAACATAACAGACGACTCATCACATCTAAGGACTTGTCAACTTCTCCTTAAATCTGAATCAATACACTGATTCACACGACCCAAAAGATTGAGTCATGTATTCATAATGAATTCAGACATTACCCATCTATGGATTAGGTAGCAAAGGTATACATAAATAATGCAGCCTTTGATTCTTTTACACTAACAGCCTCCCCACACCACAGACCATGACAAAGACACATGACAAAGAATGACAGTATTTAATTGAAGCTTAGGGAAAAGAAAAAATGTGAACCATGTTGTTGGGCAATACCATGTCTGATCTGACGTATTTTCGTGTGTATGTCCAGAACAATTTGTGTGGAGTGAATCAAATACAGGGCTTTGCCTCTAGGAAAGTGCGGTTAGATGCCCCCTTGCTTAAGGGTGCCTTAACATGCTACCACAACCATCTTATGCAATTATGAAGAAATAAAACATTTAGTCAGTGACAGAAAAAACCCCAAAGTAAACATAAATGATATGCCGCAGTCTTAGTCTATCATCTGCCTGATTTCACGAGTCTTCCAAAACTTTCCATGAATTTACATAATTACGTGCCTTGTCTAGACCTGGACAATGGGCTTTTAAAATGGACTTTTCCAGGTTTTCCATGACCATAGGAACCCTGTACATTAACAGGCCGATATGTCATAATACCAGGTTTTCGCCAATTGCAATATGTCACTTTTTTAAAAGAAAATATTAAGGTTTAACAATTCTGTTCGACATGATCTGACATTTTCTTAGTGTCTCTCTCCAGAGTACCTTTTTTTGTATCTTTGCTGTGGTATTTTTCAGATGACTAACGGGTAGACTTAAAGTACAGAAGAAAATCAAATTATTAGTCTAAATTATTACTTAAAACAATTAAGGCGATTAAAATCTGTTAGGAAAATATGCAAGTGTTGTACTTTATTCGGTTTATTTTGATTGCACTTTAGCAAGGGTCCACCCAATTGATTACATTCAGAAAATGTTAAACCCATTTGTTTTTTTTTTTCTTTACAAATCATTATTTTCAAAAAAATGCTGCCAACAGTGGAAGGGTGCAAAATACAGCCACACAAAGGTCTGTGTCCACTTTGGCTTGTACAACATTTACAGCACAAATGAAATCAATAGCTTCGACCTTCTGGCCTCTGCTCTTCTCCCTACAGTTGCACAAATATTGAAAAGTATCATATGTGATTGTCTTAAAATAACCGTCAGTAGCATCGCTAGTGGTTACCGGATCGCATAGCGAGTAACCCAGCGATTCTCACACCTACTCAAAAAGGGTCCATGACACTTAACACCCATAATATAAAACACAACCTTTTTGCAGCTACAATGACCTTCATAGTCAGGAGATACTTCTTAAAAGGCATGCAAATAAGACAGACTACTGCAGAGTTAGCCTTAAAGATGCAAGAATGCACACGAATGCACATGAATGCAACCAGCGAAACACACATAAACAGAGCTCCACAAACAGGTACACACACACACACACACACACACACACACACACACACACGGAGGCATAACTATCACTAAGTGCTACTGAGTGTCTGTTGAGGTATGAAAAGCCAGTGAAAATAAATAGAAGATAAAAGTAAAAAAAAAAAAAATGTCTTTAAATTATTTAAAAAAAGATAGCAAGAGAAGACTATTGCTATATATATATATATATAATTTCCATCTTTCATTGGCAGTTCCATGGAAACCAAGCCATACAGAAGAAGCTGAGAGGCGTGAGACATGTAGGTTTGGTCATGCCACAATTGGTGAGAGAATATCTACATATGAATGTTTCTTCTGAAAAACGTCCCTGTTGCTCCAGTGAGCAATCACACACACACACTCACACACTCACACACTCACACACTCACACACACACTCACACACTCACACACTCACACACTCACACACTCACTCTCTCACGCTATGACATCATTCCAACCACACAGCTTCCTCCGCCTGCAACCGTTGCCGAATCAAATAAAAACACAGACAGGCACACCATGGCCTCACAACTACTCAGAGTCACCTGATGATCAAAGCTTTGGATATCTACCAATCCAAAAAGCCTTATCTAAGAAACTAAAGAAACAGCGTAATAAGAAGCAGAAGAATGGGCCAGGACTGTAAGAATGTTGCTCTGGATCTGGAGGTCGGTCTGGTGGGAGCTGAGCCCGTGGAGGAGCTGAGGAAGACGGACACCTCGCAGCCCTCGAGGGGCTGGAGGATTTATTTGGCTCTTCTGGCCATTGGACTTTGTGCTGCTGCTGCTATCTTCTTCTCCGTCCACAACCTGGTAAGCCTCAACATACAACAGCACATACCTGACTTAAAAAATGTTTGATAGGTGATATAACTATTTAATGTATGATATAATGATATAGTGAAAGTCATTTTACATCTATATTACCAAGTTTGCCTGTTATGTGAGCAAAGGGTTTGGGGTTTAACTTAAATGTAGGTCATGTCTAATGTTAAAATCTCTCTCTCTCTCTCTCTCTCTGTCTCTCTCTATCTATCTCTCTATCTCTGTCTCTCTATGTCTCTCTCTGTCTCTCTCTGTCTCTCTCAAAACAAGAAACAAGACATCTCAATGGAAAATGTAGGTGAGTTCTGGTTTCCATTTATGCTTTCCTGACCCATATCATCCGTGTCAAGTTGTTTCTTTAAGCTGTGTCCTTTTTACTAGTGCCTAAAATGTCTCTGCCTTTCTCCTCCTCAGACCTGAGACACACTTTGAGACAACTCAGACAAAATCACGAAGACAACAATCAGATAGCCATTAATCTAGAAGGTGAGTAGCCTGGTGGACCAGACCGCATCACTTCGCTCCACACACATACGTTTACTTCGTGGTGGAGTGGCACTTTGTTTGTACTTTAAAATATGTCACCAGAGATTAGGATAACATATGTAATTGAAATACTGATTTCACTGACAACAGGCCTAGTACAGCCATAATTTTTGCGTTTTAAAATTTAATTTACAACCCACATATTCTGTTTATATTTTGCCTCTTCTCTCTAGAGGGGAACCAAGGGTTTACAGTATTTAGAATTTGATTCCAGTAGCAGTTTTGACCACAATCCTACATATACAGTAGCACCTTTGAGGTGTCTGAGTGAAGATACTACCCAGTGGAAAAAGTCTACACAACAACTTCCCAAATGGGACAAGACAAAAATGGTTGACAGTCCGACAAGTGCTATACTGGGATGTATTTTAATAAAAGAAAACATACGATAACTTTTTACCCTTTCTCTCCCTCCCTCTTGCAGGACAGTACAACTCCTCCTTCTCCAACAATACTGTGGAATGGCGAGATGACCGAGAGCTTTCTTACTTCAGTGGGGGGCTGACGCTAGACAGGAACGAGATCGTCATCCCCAGGAAGGGCCTGTACTTTGTCTACAGCCAGGTGTCTTTCCGCATCAACTGCCACGAGAACTTCCACCTGGTCTCGGGGGAGACCCACTACCTGAATCACAAGGTCTTCCGCAAAACGAAGAAGGTCGACAACACCAAGATGCCACTGCTCCACGCCGGGCGGTCGGGCTGTAAGCACGAACCTGCGCAGGATAGCGGGAAGCGTTGGTACAGCACCTTAAACGAGGGAGCCATCTTCCAGCTGGAGAAGGGGGATCGGCTGTGGACGCAAACAGAGCCCCTGTCCCATGTCGCTGGAGAGACTGGGCAGACCTACTTTGGAGTGTTTGCCGTATGAGGGCATGGAACATTAAGCTATCACCATGGATACACTACACACAGTGTAAGATATAAGAATATGGAGAATGCTTTATACTCAGACAGCAGCTAGACAGACCTGAGCACTAGTTTATGTTTTTTTATTATAGTTGTTATATATATGTATTATTATTGTTATTATTATTATTTACACTGATTTTTATATGTTTAGATGTTTTTATTTATGTGTTTATTTTTATATTATATTATATTTATATTTTATTAATTTTGCTGATATTTCTTAATAGTTAATGTTAATTGATATTTGATATTGTTGATACAAAATATTACATTACAAAAAATGACCATATACATGGAATATACATGATTATTTAAACAAATGACGATACACTCACTATATACATAGACACTAGGGGTGGAAAAAAACTTTTTCAAAATGGTAAAAATAAATTGTAAAATGTACCAGCCATTCAACACTAAATCATTATTTTGTGTCTGAAATCTACCAGCCACTTCCATATTTTAACACGCATTTGGCTGGTGGCTGTTGCAAATTTCTATCCCTAATACACACACCTTCATACCATCTTCCTTATGCATACCTTGTGCCTAGTAATAAATGTTATTGAGTGTATTCTGTAATACCATTTACAACAACTCACTTCCTTCTTTGAGGTCCCTTCCTGTTTTGAACAATTCCTACATACAAGGAGATGTGTCTAAGATGTGTCTAAGTAAGTTTTCCAGAACAAGGACACTACAGACACATACTTCATACAGAGTGGCAGAGCTGTCCATGATCGTGTCTGCTTTGGTGAAAGCACCTTGGGGTGAATCCCTTGGCCAATACAGGAAATGTTATGACACTGCACTCCATGTCCACTTCTCCTTAAAAACAAGACTGTTGCTATGCGGCAAGAACTCATGTAGGACCGTGTCCAATCACAGCATCAGAATATCTGATTATAGCGGAATCCTGTGATCCTTTGTGGATTAGTCACCAAGGTCTACTGGGGTGCATTATTGACCTGTTTGTCACTTCCTGGGCCCCTTGTGCGGTGAATACCACAAAGCCAGTCAAGATCATTTCTCATCATTGCTAGGAATGATGGTGGGAGAAATGTGAATTTAAAGCGAAAAAGGCTACACATGACATGCCATGCCAGGCAGGTGTGTGTATGTGTGTGTGTCAGTTACAGATGGGTAAAAACACAAAAGATCTCCGGTTTCAGGTGTTTCGCAGGTGGGCCGCAGGAATGTATAGAATAGGCAAGTAAAAAATAAAACCACCACACACTGAATTACACTTAACAGTGATTATGTTTATCTTGAGCTAAAAAGTAAGTGAGGGAGTGAAGTCTATTTCAGTGCACAATGGTTTATCTAAATATTTGCTTTTCTTTGTGTTCTTCGCTTTTTCTGTGTGTGTGTGTGTGTGTGTGTGTGTGTGTGTGTGTGTGTGTGTTCATCACTCACCCTCCTAAGAGTGCGACCCTCAGGTTGTCCTTAAAAACTGGGTTGAGCACGTTGCCTTGGAGACCACCTTGCAGATGCTGAGTATGCCACAAACGCAGTCCCGACAACACAGACACACACCCGTCATGGTCTCTGACAAAACCCACAGAAATACACACACACACACACACAAACAAACACACACAAATCATCTGAGAAAGTGTTCAAAATCATAATATGTGCAAACTCAGAGAGAAACAATTCTAAAGTGCTTAAGAACATTTCTACTGGATGCTTGTAAATATAATTCATATATATTTACACACATTAAGCCAAACTCATGGATAGTTAAGTTGTTCCTGAGACTCAACAGATATTCGGAGACAAAACACTGGGCTCACTTGACTTTGGCTGTCTGTGTGGCTTAACGTGACTTAAAACATCTTTAAAAAAATATCGACTGTCAAATCAGAAAGCAGCTGCCTTATTCTCCTCCAAACATCAGACAGTTAAACCTCACAGGAGAAAGAAAACCTAAACCGGCTGTTCACCGGCAAATCTCTGGCATATCCTGTCCAACCTCGTTCGACATAATGTTAAGACAGCCAGGTGGCCAGCCAAGGAAACCAAGACAAATGTGCCCATTTATATGCAGAAGTAAAGGCCTACTCACTTTTGACCATCTTTCTTTACCCACAATGCAACAGCAGCCTGGGGTAGGGGCTGGTCCAAGAACAACATGCGCATCACATAGTTCTTTGCCAGTGCAGGTAGCTCCCTGTATACAAAACAGTGAGTGTGTATTAAAAAATGACTGCACAACACCACTATCATAAAATGGCATGTGTACCTGAGCTGAAATGATATCTTAAGAGATGCAATTAACGCAGTGATAATAGGAAGTGAATGATACATAAATGCTTTGTGAACAAGCTTTGTTTGAAGCCTAAACTAATGCTACATGGGCACTTACAGGCTACTGCCCAATTCACCGCACCAACTTAGTCATGCTGCATAAATTCAAGCTCGTTTTATCCCGGCTCGTGTGCAACTCTACCTGTAGACAGCCAGACAGGTTGCTGGGTGGTTGTACAGTCGATCCAGAACATCGGGACTCAGTTCTTTTAGATATTCATGGAGGTTCTTACACTGGAGTTGTACACGCAACTTCATCTATGATTAGAAACAAGGGATTTAATAAAGTGCAATGTCAGTGTGCAGAGGGATTCAGATAAATCTCTGAGAAATCGGTAATCATAACTTTAGTGATATATTCTCACGTAAGATGAATAGTAAAGGTTGTTGACTTGCCATGTCCAAAGTAAGCTAACGTCAAAGCTTGTGTAACTTCAACGTGAGCTGGAGGCAGTGATGCACTCATTTAACGTTACACACTCTCCTTTGACGTATTGCCACAAAAGGCAAAACAAAGAGCACCAAAAAATGTATGACCAAAAGATATTACCTTAAGTATACACAGATCCCGGAATTATAAACACACCAATATGTACAGCTCCAGATTACAATGAAAACTTCCAAGACGCCATGTTGGATGATCATGTGACAGAAAGATGCCACGCGATTGGTCCTGCCCAGATGGCTAAGGTAGATGGAAACGTGTGTACTGTATTTCTTCAACTGTCTATGGTACTGTGTCTATATTGTAACCTGATTTGTAAATCACGCAGTTACATTTACAGACATAGAATACAATACATATAACATTAAATGTATTATATGTTTATAGTTTAATCTATCTCAGTGATAATCTACAATCCTTTTGCAAGTTCTCAGAAATATTTTAAGGCAATGTGTAAATGTTTTTGCCATTGTTGTTTCAATCCATTTTAAAACATCATCTTTATGGTCGTCTGAAGTGAGGTAAGAATAACCACAAGGACTCAACACATGTTATAACAATATTGAGTTTATTCCTGAAAAAATATCCATCATTACTATAATGACTTGTTTTTCATCACAGTCATAAAGCAACACTTGTATCAGCAATCAGCACTTGTATCAGCAACTGATTTCGTTCAATAAAATAACACAGTAAATAAAGCAGTTCCATAAATTCAACCAGTCAGTAGAATCAAAATATAAAAATATTTGGAATATGGGTCAAAATATTTGCACATTCCATGCCAAACAGGCCCTTCTTTCAGGAGTCTTCTTTCTCCTGGTACCTGTGATCAAATCAAAGAGCAATTCATTAGTTCACATGCAATATTTGTTTGTATTTGCTTGATGCAATATCCTCTGAATGTATAAAGATGATGGGAAATGGGATATTGGCCTACCTGCAATGTATACAGGTGAAGAAGACTGTCTGCCCTTCGTCAGCTGACCTCATCTGCCGCGTGTGGTAAACCATACCCTCTTTGTTACATCTGGAGCATCGCCTGTCAATCTGGAAGTGACAAGAAAATGACACCCGAAACGTGTGTCAATGTGTAATGAAAGTGTATATGGGGTTGATCAAGTTACCATCACCATGCCATTCTCATAAGAAAATATGCAACCAGAAATCCTATGCAAAAATGACATGTTGTTGTTGTTGTTGTTTGTGTGTGTGGATCATAATGTTGTATATGTATACACTTGTATCAAATATGTACAACAGCAACAGCTACAAACTTTCCTATCGCTCCATACATCAGTGTTCATAACCAATTCCCCAAAACAGTCAAAAAGGAGTATGCTCCTCGATGAAACTTGTCATGCTCACCACTGGGCCTTTCAGTTCAGAATCTTCCTCAGTCTCCCCTGTGCTGACCAGCAGTTCTAATGGGTTGAACACTACTGATGAGGTAATTACTTGGTTGGCCAATTCTGGAAGAGAGCATTTTACAACAGTTTTAGGTACTCAGTCATCATCAAAAAGTTATTTCGGGACGATTATTTCATCCCAATTGCCAAGTGTTTTATCTCACAGTTTCCAAACGTAGCATTAAACACACATGTAACTAACCTTTGACAGGGATAATAAATTCACAGCGGGGGCATTGGATGGTGTCTGGTGCTCCAGGTAAGGGAAGGACATTCCCGCACTCTGGACAGAAGTTTGGGTCTCCACTAAAACAAGACATTTCTGTAACAAGACAAAGGAGTAACTTATTTGCTTTTCATAAAAACCCAAGAAGTAATTCAACAATCAGCAATGCGATCATATGCTATTCAACAGTATTGAAATTCACCAATTTCACTGCATGTCCCACTCTACCCAGTATGTCTATGCATGTGTCAATAAACCATCCTTGTATCGTTGCAGTATGTCGACCTAACTAAATATCAGTAACAGTATGTTATCATCGGCAGTTAGGTTCGTGCACATACAGTAAAGTGGGACCACCAAATAAACCAACTAAATAAACATCAGGTATGTTTTAGTCCTCACCACAATTGTTCCGTAAGTTTGTTTTGGGTGCTTCCCTTATTCCTTCGTTTTTCACGTGGACGACACAAACAGGCAGCAGACGCGCAGTCCTACTCCAAAAGGTCCTTGATATAGAGTGGCGCATATAGATGACGTTGTTAGATACGCATCAGATGAAAAGTAACCTGATACGAATTGCTGCAAAATTTTAAGGTAATATTCCACATCATGCTGTCAATGTAGATATGTAGATGTATTTCTTTAACGAACTGTTTTTTTCTCATGAATATCTACTGAAGTTCGTATATTGAAATTTTATTTCCCTTCTTAATTTTCGATTAGATTCTCGATGCGGGTTAGCTATGGGGTAAGCTAGCTAACCAACTGTTTGAGCCTGCGGGACTTGTCACTCCTTGACAGTTGAATAATGGCTGACTGTAACGTGGAGTTGCACTTACTATGTGCGCACTCGGAATGGAGAGCTGAAGACCTCTGTTGTCTTTTGCTCCCTTTCTAGTTGGGTGGTTTTGGAAATAACAGTTGGCCAAGACATGCAAGTGAGCATGCTAACAGATTAAAATGTGGCTCAAAAACTTAACCGAACAAGCCCAACTGAAGTAATATTGCACGGTTATTCAAGTTAGTAGCTTGTCAAAACAGGTTGCATTGAAATTGTTTTACAAAGTAGAGATTTCACTCTTCGTGTGCACTGTCAGAATGGCCGAGAATGATGTGGACAACGAGCTTTTGGACTACGAAGAGGATGAAGTGGACACTGCGGGGAGTGTCGGCGACGGAGGCCTGGTTGGAGGAACGGGGGACCCCATGTCCATCCGGAAAGAGGCAGTAAAAGGCTCGTATGTGTCCATCCACTCGTCCGGCTTCAGAGACTTTCTGCTGAAGCCCGAGTTGCTGAGGGCCATCGTGGACTGTGGTTTTGAACACCCTTCCGAAGGTTAGCCGCCGCCTTGGATTGGCTCTGTTTCACCTAATTGCAAACAGTTTATCAAGCGTTTGTTAAAATTGAACATTTCTGACTGCTGTGTAATTTTTTCCCCCTTTTCATCTTCTCCTATTCCCTGTGTGTCTTTAGTTCAGCATGAGTGCATTCCCCAGGCTATCTTGGGGATGGATGTGTTGTGCCAGGCCAAGTCTGGTATGGGGAAGACTGCTGTCTTCGTCCTGGCCACACTGCAGCAGTTGGAACCTGTTACGGGTCAGGTGGGTGGGAGTCAGGGGCGAATCTAGACCATTTTTAGGGGTGCCAAGGCACCCCCGTGAAACTGCTCGGCACCCCCTGGCTCAGTGCAAAATGAATAATATATTATATATAATAATAGTGTTGTGTGATAAGCACTGGGGGCCGGGCACCCCTAAAGACCAGATGCTAAAATCGCCCCTGGTGGGAGTCATTTTCTGTGTCTTTTATTTGCATTTCTAAGACATTGTCAATATTTTTTGTGTGTAACTTTATTATTCTATTAACTTGTTGAAGTTTCTCCTTTGACAGAAATAGGTAAATGGTATATTCATCCATTGCACTGTTACTGTTACAGGTATCAGTCCTGGTGATGTGTCACACAAGAGAGCTGGCCTTCCAGATCAGCAAGGAGTACGAGCGCTTCTCCAAGTACATGCCCACTGTCAAGGTACAGCCAGCAGAGGGCCCTATAATTCAGTCTGTTTACATAGCTGAGAGAGAGAGAGGGGGCAGATAAATGAAAGACACACATAAAAAATAATACTGATTGGTTTTGTCCCTTGTATTTCACATGATTTGTGTCTTTTTGTCCTGTCGAACAGGTGGCGGTGTTTTTCGGGGGTCTGTCCATCAAGAAGGACGAGGAGGTGTTGAAGCGAGAGAGTCCCCATGTGGTGGTGGGCACTCCGGGGCGTATCCTGGCCCTCTCCCGCAACAAGAGCCTCAACCTGCACCACATTAAACACTTCATCCTGGATGAGTGTGACAAGATGCTCGAACAGCTCGGTGAGTCAGAGGAATTGATCACATACGGAGTGGATCACATGCTAGTAACTAAAACTCAGTTTAGTTAGCAGGAAATGCATCAACTAACTAGTTAACCTTTTAGAAACCACATTTTCTCTCAATAAACACCTTTCACTAAAACTAATGTTATGTGACATGTTAGGAAGGAATTGATATAATTTTTCACCAAATGACACTGGAAACTCTTTTTTTTTGTCCTCAGACATGCGTCGGGACGTGCAGGAGATCTTCCGCATGACCCCCCACGAGAAGCAAGTGATGATGTTCAGTGCCACGCTCAGCAAAGAGATCCGCCCCGTCTGCAGGAAGTTCATGCAAGATGTAATTAAGCCCCTCTTTCCCGTGCACCATCTGCCGCCTGCTTTCTGGTGGCCCCGCCCCCTCGCCAGCTCCGCCCTAAACATGAGACGGGGCGGGGTTCTCTCGCCTGCCCGATCACGTTGAGGGAGGGAGAAGGGCCTCCTCACTGAAAGATCGCCAAAAAAAAAAAGCCATAGTGCTCTACTCCGTGAATGAATCCACCGTCGCTAGGTGACAGTCGCGTTAGCATTCATCAGTAACGCTACGTTGCAGACTAACCGAGTCGCCCGCTTCGACATTCTGAAGGCCACGTAAAAGCGTTCCGTTTTCTGTCACGCTTTAAACTACGCTGCGGGAACATCTATAAGCAATAATTAAAGCAGCACAGCCACTGCTTGAATACTTAAACCAAACAACAGTTTGGTTTGTTGTTCAGATGTTGA
This sequence comes from Setipinna tenuifilis, assembly GCA_030347295.1. Classification (NCBI taxonomy): domain Eukaryota; kingdom Metazoa; phylum Chordata; class Actinopteri; order Clupeiformes; family Engraulidae; genus Setipinna; species Setipinna tenuifilis. The sequence continues at coordinate 10,335,077 of CM059283.1, read as the reverse complement.
GAAGCTCGGATAGTTCCTGTCGAGCCACAGAGAGAGAGTTCAACCTAAACCTCTGCTGTATAAAAGCTGCCACAACACACATCATCTCTAATAATAGGAGCTCGCCCCACTGATGGATCGCAGTCCCAGAGCACTAGAGCGCCAGTCCACTTCAGAAACAAGAGGGCGGAGCTTGCACATGCCTGCACTGAAGCTGTGTTGATATTAAAACACCCCGCTGGCCAAAGTACCTCTCCAGAAAGTGTGAGGGGAGATTGCCATCCTAAATAGCTCGTTATGGCCATGAACCTCGCAGCATCCACTGAGGCCTTACAGGCGCAGGCTTAGTGTTTTTAGTTAATGTGTTAAAGTCTGTGACCACAAAAAGCATCCGATGTCATCATGCATTTTTGATGAAAATTTTACTCAAACAAGTAGTAAAACTGCGTAACTTCAACTGCACTGCTACGCAAAAGGTCAGAGAAGAGAAAGCAAAATGGTGTGTGTCTCGGTCAGGAAACCTTAGCGCTACCGTACCTGTTATTTTAGAAATGAGCCATGAAAGCACAACAGCAGTCAACTGAGCTGATCGTGAAGGAGCTGACGCGGGTCAGAGGGACAGAGAGAGAGGGGGAGAAGAGCTGCGGAAGACCGTTTCGGGAGGGATGGAAGGATTAAGAAAGAGAGGGAAAGATCTGCGGTCCAGCGTGACAACAACCAAGGCACGGATAAAAATCAAAGCTGGCGAATAATAAATCGGTAACTTAACAGCGCAAGTTGACGGTCTGATACAATGGTACGATGATAACCTTCAAAGGAATCTATCAATCGCTTATCGGGAATCAAAATACTACAAAACTCCAAAAATATATTATAAAACAAATGTGGTTGTAAAAAAAAAGCACATCCAATTTCCCAGCCTGCTTATAGAAACATCCACACAGAGGCATCCCCACCACCCACCCACCCCACAATGCACATTTCCCAGAAGTCAACGTGTCCTGCCCACAAGTGGCCGCCTATAGGCAGCCATTAGCCTCTGAGGAGTACAGAGGGGTTCAGGAGGGTGAGTAACGACAGTCGGAGTAGACAGGGGTTTGAGGTAGCCCACTAGGTCTTAAGGGATGCCTGACAGATAATTGGCTGGGTATCGAGATTGTAGCTGTACCCTGTTTTCAGATCAACAGTAGCGGGGATCCCTTACGGAATACTGATCGAAAGACAGACCACATGTCAGTCAGCAGCTGTTGAGAACTGGGTTCGGTCAGACCAGAAGCATTATATAGGCAGTGTCTGGGGTGGGGGTTGGGAGCAGGATCAATGACCTCTGGGCTTTTAGGTCAGGCTACATACAGACAGGCTACATACAGGGTGGTTGACCATGAGGTAAGTGCCATCAGCCTCATTTAGCACTGACATGGATGGACAGAGCCTCCATCCTAATCCCCAGTTAATGTAACATTGGGCTCGTTCGATTGCAGCTGTCTGACTGACCTAACATAACGGCACATGACATTTGCTGATGGACAGCTGTCAAATCAGGGGGAAAAAAAAGAAGTAAGCATAACCACGTCGAAATGTTGTGGTATTCAGTGATAAAACCTTGCAGGCACAAAGACATTTAATATTTTATTATTGATTTGCCACCTGTCCACCAGCAAACCTCGTCTGGTCTCGTTTGACATTATAAGCCAGCAATTCAAACAGCGAAGTCGAATAAGCCCACTGCCCACTAGTCAGTTGTGGACACTGGATGAGGCTTTTAAAAATCTCATCTGCTAACATCATTCAACTAACAGTTCACCCTTAGGTGCAACTTGGGTGTGATTGTTCTGCTACTTATTGTAGCTATACTTACTTACTTCAACCCCATTTAAAAGCCTGTCCATACATTGCTAAATCAGGTACTTTGAAGAATAGAAAAGAGTGAGAGAGAGTGTGTGTGTGTGTGTGTGTGTGTGTGTGTGAGAGTGTGTGAGTGTGTGAGAGAGAGAGAGTGGGGTACTGAGTTTGTTTGTGGAGACCTATCAGTAGGGATAGTGTGTGTGTGTGTGTGTCCCTCATTGAAATAGACCTGTAGTTGCAGTGTCCCAGTAATGTCATGAAGAGGGGCAAGACGAGATGTATCAGTGCAAGGGTGAGAGGCTGTGTGTGTCTGCATGTATAGGTGCGGCATGGCTGTGTGTGTATGTAAGCGGAAGTTTCAGTGCATAGAACTGCGTGTGTGTGTGTGTGTGGATGTAGGGATGTTTGTGTCAGGCTGCATAGAAGGACGGGTGTGTGTGTGTGTGTGTGTGTGTGTGTGGTGTGTGTGTTTGGGATGGGATGGGAGGGGAGGGTGTGTCTAATTCCCGTCCCCTCTCTCTTTCTTTTCCATCTCCCTCTGTCATTTCCTGGCTTCTTCCCTCCTCCTCTGCTGAACTCTCTTATCTCACTTACTCATGTATTCTTTCTCTAACCCATTCATTCATAAACACACACACACTCCCCCTGTCCTGACACTGTTTCACACACTTGGACGATCCTCACACCCAAATCACATGCCTTCAACTGCAACCACCCCCCCCCACCCCCTTTTCTCCCTTCTTCTCATCTTGCTCTCTTCTCGTTGTGCCCTCCTTCTGTCCACCTGCAACACCCGCCCTCCCTCCCTGTCACCGTCCAACCCACCCACCCCCACTGTCCTACCCCAACCCATCCCACAACCCCCCACCCCCACTGTCGTATCCCCACCCGTCCCGCAACCTTCCCCCTTTCACCCTCACTCTCCTTCCCCCACCCCCCCTCAACCCTCCAACCCACCCACCCCCACTGTCCTACCCCGACCCCTACCACAACCCACTTACCCCCACTGTTGTACCCCCACTCCTCCCACAACCCTTCACCCATCACCCTCACTCTCCTCCCCCCGCCCCTCCCACAACCCTCCATCCCACCCACCCACCTTCACTCTCCTACCCCTACCCCTGCCCATCCCACAACCCCCCACCCCCACTGTTGTATCCCCACCCCTTCACCCTCACTCTCCTCCCCCACCTCTCCCACAACCCACCCACCCACCTTCACTCTCCTACCCCCCGCCCCTCCTGTCCCCGGCCCCAGCCGATGGAGGTGTTTGTGGACGACGAGACCAAGCTGACGCTGCACGGCCTGCAGCAGTACTATGTCAAGCTGAAGGACAACGAGAAGAACAGGAAGCTCTTCGACCTGCTCGACGTGCTCGAGTTCAACCAGGTAGCGCAGCAGCAGCAGTAGGGGTGAACACAACACCAGAGGGTGAACGCATGGGTGGAGGAGGACCACTACTGGACCGACCTGGAGGAGACTTGGTGGTCGGAGAAGGAGCACCCCACTGGTCCTAGTGCCCTAACGTTACTCTTAGGGCAATAGTCAGCGATTTCATGGCCAAATACAAATTTGTTTGACTTTAATCATTAATGGAAATGTGTGTGAGAGTGTGAGTGTAAGTGATAGTGTGAGAGTGTGTGTATATATGTGTGTGTGTGTGTGTGTGTGTTGTATGTAGTTTTGGTGTGCGCTCACACACACACACACGTGTTTGTGGCCAGGTGGTGATCTTCGTGAAGTCGGTGCAGCGTTGCATTGCTCTGGCTCAGCTGCTGGTGGAGCAGAACTTCCCAGCCATCGCCATCCACCGCGGGATGCCTCAGGAGGAGAGGTATGTCACGTCACGTCACCTCACCTCACCTCACCTCACCTTTGTTCTTCAGAGGTACATCTGCAATGGTGCCTTTCTGACCGACTGCACTCTGTCTGATCACATGTTAGTAACTAAAACTCTGTTTAGTTAGCCGGAAATACATCAACTAACTAGTTAACCTTTTAGAAAACACCTTCAATTCCTTCCTAACATGACTGCCACGTGACACTAGTTTTAGTGAAAGGTGTTTCTTTCAGAGAAAAAATGTTTTCTAAAAGGTTAACTAGTTAGTTTATGTGTTTCCAGCTAACTAAAAAGAGTTTTAGTTACTAGCATGTGATCAGACAGAGTGCAGTCTGTCTGGAGTTTACCCTCTGCCTCATTTTGGAGGAAGAATGTTGCGCTCTCGAGCTCAGAGAACAAACGGTTACATTCATCATCAGAATATTAGCATAATTATTAGAAAACAAGAAAATCAAGAAATATTTTGGGTCTAGCTCTAGCCCATCACACAGACACACACACACACACACAGACACAATTGACAAATGGTTGTCTGTCGCAGGCTGTCCCGCTACCAGCAGTTTAAAGACTTCCAGAGGCGTATCCTGGTGGCCACCAACCTGTTCGGGCGCGGCATGGACATCGAGAGGGTCAACATCGCCTTCAACTACGACATGCCCGAGGACTCCGACACATACCTGCATAGGGTAACACATACACACACCCGCATAGGGTAACACATACACACGAACTTAAACTTAAGACCAAACTGTTCTCAGATGCTTTCTGCTAGTGAATTACCTTTAATTCATTTATTGTTTTACCTGTTTTATCTTTTATGTTTACCTATTGCTTTCTTCTTTACTCTGTCTTTTAATTATCTTATACATATTTTACACTCATCTTATCTTTTATCTTTTTGCTTTTAATTTGTCCTTTGCTTTTATTTTTGTTAAGCACATTGAACTGCCTTTGTGTATGAAATGCGCTATACAAATAAACTTGACTTGACTTGACAAACACACACAGATCAGGACATAGTTGTCAAAGGCACTCTGCAGTAGTAAACAGTGGTTAAATTGGCTTTTGTAAAGAGGGGGAGCCCTTGTTTACTCACAGTGGTCAATACCTCCCTCTATTGTATTACTATAAATACTGTAGCAGAGGGAGCTCAGCTCTGGCTGGCTGTATTGTAGAGGTGAGGAGGCAGAGCTGAGCTCTGGAGGGCTCCGGCCCAGTTTAAATTCTGGTAGTAAATGTGAAGCCCATAGCTTGCCCAGCTCCTTGTCAACTGTTTTTAGTGGCGGTTCTACAGTGTTTTACTCCCCGGGCAAGAGCACCTCTCCGCTCTGTTTTTTTTTTTTTTTTTCCCCAAGCGCTCGTGGCACCCCCCACGAATTGGGCAGCTGCCCTGTTCGCCCGTGCCTAAAGCCGCTACTGACTGTTCTCGTGTATCCCTAATTTCCCGTTGATTGTGTCTTTCTCTGACCGTAGGTGGCGCGTGCCGGCCGATTCGGCACGAAAGGTCTAGCCATCACCTTTGTGTCCGACGAGAACGACGCCCGCATCCTGAATGACGTGCAGGACCGCTTCGAGGTCAACATCAGCGAGCTGCCCGAGGAAATCGACATCTCCACCTACAGTAAGTAGAGTCCTCTTCGAGAACTGCCAGTTTGACCTGTCAACTCGGTTTAATGACCCCAGTGGTGGCCTATATGTATTCTTTCAATGGGTTCATAAATGATGACAATGGCATATGTAGAACCAGATTTTACTGTAAATATCAAATATGAAAAATATAGGTGGAACATTTTTTTTTTTTTTTTTTTTAATTTGGAGTGAATAACACGTTTTGCTAAGCACTTCATCAAGTTGCCTTTGTTCGTGCTCTGGACAGAGCGAACCTCATAAAGCGCTTGGTGAAACATGTTGTTCGCTCCAAATACATCAAATCAGGTTAATAGTGATCAGTGTGGGCGGATTTCGATCCGTCACTCACGGAATATACTTACCTGCCTTACCTGCACCTGTATCACGAAAGGCCTGTGCACACATTTGGACACCTTTGGACTTTGATGAGTTTAATGACCCTTTATCATGTGTGCTCAACCATATCTGTGTTACTGTGCACTCTTAGTTTCACTTTTTAGTCTTTTAGTCAACATGTCAACATTTTGGCTCCGTAGCCTCCATCAGAGCACATGCTGCCACTCTGTCCGTGCACATACAATAATCTAGGCTGAAATATCTGGGAAAAGAAAAAAAAACAACAATCATAAATGAACCTGAATAAATCTAAAATCCTTTCGTTGTCTGTGTGTTTGCCCTGTAGTTGAGCAGAGCCGATGAAGCGACGGAGCGGACGAAAGGAGATGTGCGGAGGAGAGGAGAGGAGAGAGGAGGAGTTGGCTGTGAGCCCCGGCTGTTCTATCCAGTTATACTAACTCTGTTGTGAGGGCACAGACATGAGTATTGACATGAGTGTTGGCCGGAGTGTTAGCCTGGCTCTTGGCTGGGCTATAGTGATGTACGTTAGTAGGATTCCTTTAGGTTCCCCTCTACAGAACCCTGCCGTTGCCTGGGCAATAGTAGTGCGCTTCTGCCATGATGTGATCCTTGTGTTTGTTTACTGTTGTGGGAATTTAATCGTTATGAGCCGTGGCATTTTGTTTTGGTTTTTGTTTTTCCTTTTTCCTTTTTTTCTACATCACTCTTAAGATGTTTCCAGATGTTATCGTAGTTATGTACCTGTGGCAGACTCTGGTGGCCGGTGATAAAATCTCCGTCTTTGTAGTCGTTTGTAGCTTGTGGTATGCATCACTTGCTTGACACAGAATAAATAAAAGTGTTTTTGTCTACACGTTTGACTGCTTATTATATTGCACTGCAGCCACACTCCTGATGCGTCTGTAAGGAACAAAGCCTGGCAGATTAGGTTGTTTATTTGCAGAGAGCTCTATCAAAACCTGAATTTAAGTGAACAACAACACATAAAACCCAATTTTAACCCTAATTTCTGAGTCTAAATGATGCTCATGCATTCACTGGATCAAGTATTTCATCATGTATCTACCTATATAATACCATGGCTAACATCCTAAGGTAACTCTAATTTCAAAGTTGAGTTTAAATGATACTTATTTAATCACGAGATTGTGTAAGTAGTTTATGAGGTATCAAACACCATGGGTAAGTAGGATCTTTTGGCTGGTGAGGTCAATGCTACCTCTCCTCATACGGTAGCTTTAGTTCATGCATTAGACACAGCTGACTGGCTGACCCCTCGCATCAATTAAATGAAGGTTCATATTCTTGAATAAATAATTACGTCTGCCGGTACAGCAACATCTTACTGTGAACTTAGAAGTTTGCTTGAGAAAAGCTTGACATTTCTGCTGAAATTTTTATTTGGTTTGTCGGTTCGGATGAGTAGGGGATGCTTTGATGAGTACATTTCAACATGTGAAGGCAAGGGCAAAAGCAGTATGTGTGTATGTGTTCTCCATGGGTACATCCCTTTGAATAGGTGGCTCTACAGTGTTTTACTCCCCGGGCAAGACCACCTCTCAGCACCCTCCCCCCACCCAAATCTTTTTTTTTTTTCCCCCCAAGCGCTCGTGGCGCCCCCCCACAAAATGGCGGCCTGGGCGGCTGCCCTGCTCGCCCATGCCTAAAACCGTTACTGGGCAGGAGTGTGTCAGTGACCCGTGAACAGCACCTGGTGGGTGTGGGTGGGTGATGTGTCAGACACACACTCCAGAGTGCTCCAGTGAGCCCAGTTCCCTGGTGTGCAGCTTTGATCATGAAAAATATATTCTATAAAATATATAAATATAATATATTTATTAAAAACACTTCCATGTAGGGGGAGATGAGGTAGCCTGGTAAACCAGCCAAAAAGAAGTGAAGTCCGAGGGACTGGTTTATCAGGCTGGGGATGAGGTGCAAGCCTGCCCTTCTTATGAACGAGTGCCCCCACAGACCTGGGTTTGATCTGAATTATTTCCCTAAACCCATGAGATTGTGATTAGCCTAATTCTTCCACCAGGTAGGTGAGAAAATTTGTGAAATTACCCGTGTTTTGTTCTTTAGTATAACCAATATATTTCACTCTCTTTTTACTGACCTCTGCTTAAGACTGAACCACATTCCCCTCGCGTGAAAGATACCATTATCGAGATATGTATATATACTCCATGAGACTATGATCATTAGACAAATATCAAAATAGTGGATTTTATTCTCAATGTATTAAAGTTATAAACATGTCAGGCAGTGGTTTTACATGTAATCAGAGCAACTTCTGATCCAATCACACGTCAACAGAGCAACTTCTGATCCAATCATGTCATCAGAGACACCTCTGACCCAATCACACATCTCTCTCAAAATCTCAGTACAGTATATGTAATTATATTACCATTAATCTCTCATCTCCAACAACATAGATAATCATCATCATCTTCATCATCATCACCATCCTATGAATTGAAAAAATAACAGAGTAACAATAAACAATTGGTTTTGCAACAAACCAACCTTAATGAGCTTTTTTTCTTCTTCTTTCTGTATGCAATGGGAATTCACCAAGTGCCAGCGTTCACATGAGGGCTGGGGGGTATTCCAGAAAGCAGGTTTAGTCAGAGAAAGTGGTAAATCTAGTAATAGAAGAACCCTATGGCTTTGTTTTGCTAAGAAAATAAAGCCATGAGACCCTTCTATTAGGAGATTTACCACTTACTCCGAGTTACCTTAGCTGGGTCACTAAACCACTGACTTTGGAATACCCCCCAGGTTTACTAAGACCGGCGTGATGTCACACACGATGCATAAAGGTGATGAGCCTGCCGCCTCTTTGCATCAGAGCAGCCATTATCAAAAGGGCTTGGGTGATAAAATTTCTTTTTTTTTTTTTATTGTTTTGATTTTTTTATCCCCAATACATTAATCAAAATAAACAATAATCATTTACTTCATAGTCATATGTTTATTTATAATAATATTCAGTTTGATCTAAATGGTTTGAATCCAGCTGGGTGTCTATCCCAGTGTGCATGTGCATGTTTGTTTTTTGTGTGTCTGTGTGTGTGCGCATGAGTGAGTGTGTGTGTGTGTGTGCGCGTGTGAGTGAGTGAGTGTGTGTGTGTGTGTGTGTATGTGTGCGTGCGTGTGAGTGTGAGTGTTTGTGTGTTAGTGTTTGTGTGTACGCATGTGTGTAAATGTGTTTGGTGGTGGGCCTTAGGAGAGCAGACCTCTCCTTTCCAGATACTGTAAGAGACCCAACCCTTAAAGAGAAGCTTCATTAGAAACAGCGCTGTTCAACAGAACAGATTTAGGCATTAGAAGACCAGTCAGCCAGGTGCACCACACCTGTGCGGGTAGGTCTCCTACGAGTTCTCAGAATTCACTGGTTTCCAAGTCATGCCCTTGGTCAGAGCCACTTCTCCTGTATTTATTTATTTATTTATTTGTTTGTTCTTCATACATCTCTCCCCCAAATAGCCGCCATTATGCCTTCTGTTTCTCTTATGTCTTTTTTTTTTCATAAGCTTAAAAACTTTAATATGCCACCACTCATGTCTGCCACTAAGAGTCTCTAACTGCTTTTTCTCTTTGGTTTGAGAGGCGAATTTCTCCCGCTCTGAGGTCCATCGTCACACGCCTGTCGCCATAACAAGCAAAAAAAATGTCACCTAAATCCCGCCCTTCTGTCCCCCGCTGACCCCCCCACGACCCCCCCTCAGCTCCAGCTGGTGTCGTAGTGCGTCCAGCCTTCGGGGGGCGCCAGATAGATCCTGCGTCCGCGGGACATGAAGCTGACCACGCCCCTGTAGCCCGCCCGCGGGACCCCCGACTTGAGGTCGTCCATGACGCCCAGGTTCCGCGCCAGCGCCTTGAAGCTGTCCCGGCTGGAGTACTGCACGCGGTACGGCCCCGCCCCCTTCAGGCCGCCGCCCCCGTGCAGTTCCTCCAGCTTCACCAAGGGGGCGCTGTACACGTCCTTGACGAACTGCTCGTCGTAGTGCTTCCTGTCCAGGTGGGACAGGTCGCGCGTAGTGAAAGGCACGAATTCAGTGTTGAGCTTGATGTAGCGCAGGTACTGGTCGAAGAACTGGCCCAGGCTCACGCCTTTGCGTCCGAACGTGATGGTGCGCGAGATCTCGGGGCGAACGCACGAGCGATCCCGCCGCTGCTCGGGCTGGCGCATCCAGTCGTCCCAGAATGCCTTGGGCCACTTGGGCTCCAGCTCGTCCCAGAGTTCCTTCATCAGCATCCAGCCCAGGCCCGGGAAGAAGTCCGTCCGGTACAGGAGGTCCGGCCGGCCAGGGTCCACCAGACCGTCCCGTCCGTTGTCGTTCCAGGCCGAGACGCACCACAGGGTCGGGTCCGAGCGCAGGAAAGGGTGGAGAGCACGGAAGTACTCGAAGAAGTCTGGCGCCACCTACAGGGAGGTGAAGAGAAAAGGGAGGGGTCAGGGGAGTTCAGGTAGGGAAAGAAGACCAAAGAAGGAGAGGAGGAGAGAAGAGGTGTGCAACATTTACGGGACCATCTAAAAAGTGTTGCCTTCAAACTCGGCCTGTTTGAATGGAACACACCCTATTGTGACCAGCATGACCCCTGTCCCAGTTAAGCTCTGTTCTAAACTCCTCTATTTACCAGACTCACCAGACAATAGTGGTTACTTTCTGGTTTCACAACAAAGCCAGAGTTGTAAGAACCATACCCCAGGCCACATCCCTTCTGCCAGACATGGGGTTGGTCATCTGTCATACACACTAGATCATGAGAAGACTACATCAACATTATCGATGCGAACTGTACCAGCGATCCAAATGAACCTGGCTCTGAACAAACAGCTTTAGCATCAGGCCACCCAAACGGTTCTTCCAAATCTCTCCCCTACCTGTGCTAAGGCAGAGGAAGTTGGGGGGCGGGGATGGATGGGGGGGTGGGGGTCATGCCAGTGCACTGCAGACATATTCTAGAGGGGTGGGGGGGGGGTGGGGGGGGGACTAGCTACATAATTGCCTTGTGGCAATTTCACACTGTACTGAGCACCGCAACACGTCTTGCAAACAGCATCACCTGACAAACAGCCCCTTTCCAAGGCAATACTCTTTAAGTGTAGTGCAAACATGCAGCACAACCGAAAACAGAAATGTTGCTGACTTGATGTCTAGCTTCCCTCATTGGTATAATTGGGTGGATTTTCTTTTCCTTTCAGAGACTCTCAGAGCAAGTAAACAAGGTCAACCACATATCCCGCTTTTACTACAAACGGTGAGCAGCAATGAAACCCACCATTTTGTCATATGTAAGGACTTCTGGAGCACTTAAAAAAAAAAGAAAGTACTGAAACTAAATCCGTTTTACTGAAGCTGTGGCCATGGACGAATATTAGGGTCAGCAATCACAACAGTCCTCAGGGCTACTCACAAAAATCATCAGCCAGCAGTGTCTAATTAACTTAAAAGTAACCTCCACAGATGTTTACATTAGACACGACCTTTCAAAGGGATGACTGTATGTCTCCAACTAAGCAACATCTGACCACTGTGCAGCTGAGAGAGTAAGCAATTGGTGCCTGTGCCTTCAGTATGTTGTAGTGTTTTTCCTGGTGAGTAGAATCGAACAGTTGAAAAAGTATCACAACCAAAAAAAATGACCATATTGTGCTTATTACTTATTATTTCAACTTTCTTTTTTTTGTAATCTATAGTCATTATTTCTTTGGAATACTCTTTTTAACCTCAGGGCATTGCTGTGCATTGCTGACACTCTTGTGCTCAGTCAATCTCCCCAAATAAAGAAAGAATAAATAAATATATGAAACATTTATTGATGCTCACTGTATACATTATTATATTACACATTAGGAAACTCCACCTCATCCACTGTGTACCAGTCAGACATGTGGTCCACCCAGCTGGTGGCGGCCCCTGAGGGAGAGTCTATTTGGGGTCTGAGGGGGTCACGAGGGTCCCCCTCCTGTGGGGTACCCCCCGCGTTGGTCCCTTCTGTGACCGTGTGGCTAATCTGATGGGGTAAACGTGCTAATCTGGGTGCCATGCTGAGATTACAGCTGTCGGCAAGATTTGGGACGGGAATAAAAAAAGTGTCATCCGCTAACCATTTTAACGCTAACCACACTGCCACTAACCACACTGCACTTTTAACCTGTCAAAACCTCACTTTGTTGTAATGGCTCATTGAGGTCTTTCTTTGTAGCATTATTGTGTGCGTGGATGTTATATGTCTGTGTGCCTATATGTATGTATGTATGTATGCATGTATGTATCCATGATGTGAATATGATGTGTATATGTAATATATTTTTAGATGTGTATGTGATGAGTGTAAATATGTATATCATGTTCATATCATGTGCACATCATGTGCATATCATGTGCATATGCTAATGGACACCTTCATTTTCTTTCAGGATAAGTAATTATCTTTACTCTACTCTACCAAACATAACTCACACTCATTGGGCTACTTCTGTAAACACACACAGAGCACTCATTTGTGCTTTTATACATAAACATTTAGTGCTCGTGTTCACACAGACACAGCTGAACTGTGCTTTCACATACAACTGTTTAGAGTCACATTTATATTAACTTTCACTCACTTAGACTTACAGACAGACACACACACACACACACACACAACACAAAAACAACATACACTGAGGTCAAACAGGGTAGAAGTCAGAGAGAGGACTGTGTCCCAAGAGGAGTGAGATGTACGTTAGCGGTTAGCCACTCGCTACCCCCTGTGGGACGCTCCCTCTGTTAGCTTGCTGCTGCCAAACAGACATCTCAACTGTAACACAAACTCTCCCTGCCAGACTTCTGACAAGCCAGCGAGCACACAGAGTGCAGTGTTTGGCCAAGCGCCTTTCATCAGGGCTTGTCGATAAGGAAACCTCCCGCCCTTATTAATCTTAAGGGACATTCGAGACCACCACTGATTAAGACAAACGACTTGAATGAACACCCAGCCATCAGTAAAGTCACACCTCTCATATCTCCCTGACAACTCCTAACGGTCATAACACAATTCCAAGGGCAGAGAGCAACAGCCGTTTCTGATTCTCAGAACTCACACAGTCATTGTTAAGATTAATTTTACATTTTTCTCAAGAATTACTTTCAACACAGAATCCCATGTACAGCTCCAGGTTTTTGCCCAATTCTCATTACTGCACTGTTACTCATTCGTGCTACTCACATCACAAAGCTAATATGGCAACAGTCTCGGTCCATCAGGTCCCATGCTAGTCACATGGTTAAGTGGAATGCAACTCCTAGTTCAGCACAAGTGTGGGGGTGGGAGATACTGGTGATTTTGGTAGACTGCGTAGTTAAAAAGGAGGAAATTTAATGCAGGTTTACATGATACTGACATTACTACACTGACCATGAGTAAGATTCTGTGATACCCTTTCCTTATTTTTTGCTTAGGAAAGCCCCCCCATTATAAGCCAGTCATCTATAAATGGAAGCAGAGTGTGTGTGTCTGTGTGTGTGTATGTCTGTGTGTGTGTATGTCTCTGTGTGTGTGTGTGTCTGTGTGTGTGTGTGTGTGTGTGTCTGTGTGTGTGTGTGTGTGTGTGTGTGTGTGTGTGTGTGTGTGTGTGTGTGTGTCTGTGAATAAGTGCCTTTCTTCAAGATATCTCCTGCACCACTCATCTAACCTACTTCACACTTGGCAGGTGGCTTGGCTTGCTTCAGGCACAAGTCAGAGCCGTGTCGGGTGTGACATTTGGATAAGAAAAGCTGAAGACATCAGTAATATACCGCGGTTACATCATGCACCTGACCGACTGACTGCACACTTGGCAGGTGCCTTGCTATGGGCACAGGTGAGCGCTCTGTCGAGTTTCTGAACGAGTCGACTGAACACGAAACGCAGAAGACTGAAGTACAAGAGCCCTTTTTATCGGCTCTTGCTGGTCCACGGAGCACTGCAGCACTAATGTGTCAAATGTGTCACAGAGAAAAGCTGTTACATTTCACTCTCCCATGCAAGTGACAACGAAAGGCTCCAGGCCCTTGCCACTAAACCCTGAAGTCCCTCCAAGAAAATTACCCGCAATAGCACATCAAACATCCCAACCTGCAAAATTTCCTCATTTCAGGGAGGTATTTCAACCCCCACACCTCTACCCTCATTCACTGTTTGATATCACTACAACACATTACTTTTTTAGGTACTAAAAAGAGACATTAATATAACATAGTTATAACATAGTTACAATCAGAGTGTGACCCCCCCCCATAATTGGGGGGTACTATGTTTTATGTTTTACATTACTAGCATTAATATATTGGTACATTTTTGTCTCTTTGGGAGGTACTCGGTGTTGATTGTAACCCCCAGTACCCCCTGTAATTCAAACTATGGTTACAATGTTTAACTCACCTCAACATGTCTTTCACACTTCCCTCCCAACATGGTGCTAAACTCAGTACAGTGTGTCACACCGTCACTGTTGTGTGCACTCTGGCTGACTCAGTCTAGGTTGCCCGTTATTTTACCCAACTGCCCGACATCAGGGAGACACTATTAGTATCCAGGGGGAACCCAGACCTTCTAGGTGACTCAGGATGTCTGCAATACACCAGTAGCAGTTCTTCACCACGATAAGAAAAAAGATGTCATAACTGATACAGTTGATGCCATGTTTGTGTATGTGTAAGCAAGTAGGCATCACACATGCATCACAAGAACAAGCATGTGTTAATGTAAAGCTTAAAAATATGTCATACTTACTATATATTCATATGCCTCTCAAGGCTGAAAGCTGATGCGAGTTGTGACCAGGAGTAGTGAATCATAAACTATTTTTACACACTGTGATTGCCTTGCCAAAAATACCATAAAATATTGCAATCCAGTGTTTCGGTCTATATCACCCATCACTAAACTTGCCCTGAGAGAGCTCTCAAACTCTGGAGTTTGCACAAGTAGGCTCTGCTCTGCCGAGATGCTTGTGTGGAGAGCTGAGTGTCTCGCCTGGGTGACAGGCCTCTGCAGCCCAGCACAGACAGAACCCTCATTGGAGACTCTTCAAACACTCGCTTATCAACCTGTGCTCGAAAGTCTGTCTCCACTGAGGCAGGCAGGCAGGCACACACAGACACAGACACAGACACACAGGCAGACACACAGGCAGACACACAGGCAGACACACAGGCAGACACACAGGCAGACAGACACTGACACACAGGCAGACACACAGACGCACACACACAGACGCACACACACAGACGCACACGCACACTCTCTCTCTCATTCCTGGTATCCACATACCACTGTATCACTCTCATTTTACATACAGTACACGTAGTGCACAGACATGGAGGCTGCCGGTGGTATAATCCACCACCTTATTTCCAAGGCAATTACTGCATGCTAAGTGAAAAGTTCAAGCTGGGGTACGCTGTGTATTTTAGATTCTTTTTTTCTTTTTTCTTTAAAATTGTCTTTCCATCTCGGTTTTGCAACTTAGTTTTGAAAAGTTGTTTATGAATAAAAATTATGAGTAAGGTATTATATTATTAGAACTATAAATGTATTAGATCATCTAACAACAAAAACAACACTGTCCATTTATCTTTTTGGAACCAACTTAAATAATAAGATGGCCTGACCAGCCCATCTATATACCGTTCTGCTTCATAATTACAAGCCTATTACATGTATTAAGCAGAGGTGTAAAATCCTGGGTTCAGAAAGTAAAAACCCTGCCACAAATTTGATCCAACCAGCTCTGAATCAGCTGATCATAATGAGCACTCAAGGCAGGTAGATCAGCTACTTAGTGAAATCACCTGTGTTAGAAGGAAAATGTGGCAGGGTTTTTACTTTCTAAACCCAGGATTTTACACCTCTGGCATTACGGAAAGAGGAAGAGGTGGAATATTTTCCATATTATTTAACAACATTTGCAGCACCACTGCTACTACAGGGGAAACACTCTGATCTCACCTCCAAGTCGTCCTCCACAATGACCACCGTGGAGTGGCCGAGCGTGTTGAAGACCTGGTTCAGGGCCCAGTGGTAGTGGCGGGCGATCTTGTAGTAGCCCTGGAACTTCCTGTGCTCCGGCCGCACCGGGATGTCCGATAGGTCGGGCTGGCTGATGTGCTTCACCTGACTGCCATAGGAGCCAATCACGCGAGCCGTCTCGGCGTGCCCACAGTCCTGACTGACTATGATTGGGTGGAGCTCTGCAGAGGGGCGGTACTGGATGAGCTTGTCCAGGCTCCTCCTCACGGTCACGCGGTCGCAGGCGATGACGAGGATGGGGATGACCGGCGGCGGGTCGGACTTGGTAGGATCGCCCTCGCTCTTTCCCGGAAGTTCGTTATTCTCGGCCTCGGCGTTTGGTTTGTGTTCGGGGGGCGGGGTGGCCTCTGGGTAAAGGGGCTTGTGTGGGTCGGGTTGCTGATGCTGTTGCTGGTGCTCTGCACCGTTGGGTTTCTGAGGAGGCTTGGGGGCCAGTGGAGGCTGGACTCTCTTCTGCTGCTCCTCCTTCCTTAGTTCCTGTTCTAGCTGCTCTGACCCTCTCTTTTCCGACTCTTTCTGCTGCTCCCACAGCGACCGATGACTTTGAATTTGTTTTAGGAGCTTCTTCTGGGTCTCCAGCTCGGATTCCACCTCCTCTGCCAATCGGATCACCTCTCCAGCCAGGTTAGACCCGCCCACTTTCCCCTTGCCCATGCCCCATTCCTCCCCGCCCCCTGGTTCTGCCCCGCCTCCTCCGCCTAGTCGACCAATAGGAGGCCGGCCCCACAGGAATAGGAGGAGCAAGGCGTTCCAGGCGACGAATAGGAAAGCTCCACACAGGATGAGTGATCCTCTCTTGCGCAGCATGGCCCAGTGACACCACATCAGGGAGAGCAGGGAGGAATAAACTGCATGAGAGAGAGATAAACAGAGACAAAGACAAGAACAGGGAGAAAGAGATAGAGAGAGAGAGATATCAGACTGGCTCATCAAAAGATTCAAAAAACAAAAATTAAAAAGGTTTCTGTTGTTCCGCCCTACAGATCAAAGGAACTCAAAACAGAGGAAGAAAACATAACAATTGGAAAGTTTTAGGCATACGGAGCCCCCCAAGGACCCTGACTGAGAAGAACACAAGAGATAACACAAGAGATAAATGTCTCAAACTTCACAGAGAACAGGGGTGGGTAGGTGTGTTGGGGGGAGTGGAGGGGAGGGGGTTACCCAACGTAGGCACCTGGACCTCCACAGACCCAAAATTACGCTTTGAACTGAAAGAGTTTAACAACAGAGACGGAGATAGACTAAACAGTCAGATGTTTCATCTTGTGCTGCTGGTAGTCTGTAGAGAGTCACATGCAGGGGAGGGGTAGCGATTACAGTGGCAGTGGAGCATGCAAACCAAGAGCATGTCCTCCTCAGTCCACTGCCCAACTGCAGCTCCCAAACACTACATGTATGCTCACACAAACTGACATCCGAGACTCAAACTACAAACGCTGTAATTCCACACACACGCGCGTGCATGCAGACGTACACGTAGACACAGACACAGACACACACACAGACACAGACACACACACACACACACACACACACAAACTTTCTTTCACACAGACACACACACATACACATACACACTTTAAATTTTCAAACCTTCACAGCTTCCAAACAACCAATTTTGAGCATCTCGAAACCCACCCTTGCTGACAGACTCAAAAGCTCTTGCTGGCCACCTCAGGCTCCGTGGAGCAAAGAAAACAATCCCACAGCATACGTTTGGTCAAATTGCTCCCAGTCAGTCTGTCGTTGGCTGTTTGTTGTTCAGTTTCAACGTCAAGAGCCTCTGCGATTACAAGAGTCACGCCGACAGGCCCAGGCGCAGGCCAGGAACAAAGCAAAATGCCTCCACAGGAAACATGCAACTCACAGACTTCCTGTTGTGTTTCTCGACACATTTTTTAAAAAGGCTACGCCAAGCAGATTCTGGCTTTTCCCTCCCTAAAAAACAGGACATGACACATCAGTGATCACTCACTGACTGACTGACCGAACAGGGAGCTGGACATTTTCAGCAGAAGCCCAAAGCGTTTTCTCTGGTCACATGAAAAATCGAAAACCAAACTTCTGACTGGCTGTACAGGGCCTAAATAAACAAAAACAGACGTCTAGGAAAGAACACACCCAAAGACAAACACACATGTGCAGAGTCACACACACTTACATGCACAAACACACAGAGACCCAGAAACACACACTATGCACAAACACACGTGCATACGTCTAGCAAGAAACACACCCAAAGACAAACATGCACATGCAGAGAGTCACACATACTCACACAAACACATGCACAAACACACAAACACATACAGACGAACAAACACACAGGCACAAACACACAGAGACCCACAAACACACACTATGCACACACACACACACATGCACACTTGTAAGTATGCAGCCTACAGAGTCTGGGCTCCACACTGGCACCCCTACAGCTGGGCAGTGAACTGCAACCTCAGCACATTCCTCAGTTAGACAGGCTACTTATACGATCCTGTCTGACTGTATCACGCTAAAAACAGCTCTTTTTGGCTGCGAAGGCTGCGAAATAGCCAGCCATTCTCCATTAGGTCACCCCACCGCCACCAACTTTGAGTCTCACTAGAGAAAAAGCTCACCTCTGGCATTTTATATTTAGCATATATTTATTCACTCAGCCAGTTGCTGCTGAACTACAGTAAGACAATAGAGAGAGGCAACAAACTTTACCAAAAGTGTATTAAAAGTTTAAGAGTGCTAAAACTTTTAAGTATACTAGATGAAAGGTTCAGAATTCGATTTAACATGACTACACAGTGAAAAAAGGATATTAGCCTGAGTGTTTGAATACCAGTTTTAAGGTGGGGTGGGGGTGCATATGAGATATTACTTTAAGTGTTTGAAAACGAGCTTTTAAAATGGAGTAGGGGGGATGGATGGGGGGGTGGGGAGGTAAAGTTTTCCATACAATTTCTGGACATGTAGTCAGAGAGCTTGCCAACTCTCAGGTTGGCTTCCCCGCTGAAACAAAACTGTTAACATTAGTGTGACATCTCTGTCACCAAAACAGCTGTAACCCTCAAACCAGACCTCACAGTACACTACAAAAGTTTGACAGGAAACATACCACCTTGCTGTTCCATCTGATGACAAAATGAAGTGAAAGACAAGCAAGTAAGAGTGTGTGTGTGTGTGTGTGTGTGTGTGTGTGTGTGTGTGTGTGGTGAGACAACACTGATTCGGCCACTAAACCAAATAACCAGTGGATGATAAGAAATAATAGGAACAGGGTAGAGTAAGAGAGAGTAAGGGAAAGCAGAGGAACCCAATGAACCATAGGTGGGAGGAGAGGAGAGGATAGGGATTTGGGGGTGTTGGTCTGGGGCAGAGGTAAGACAGAAAACCAATACGAGAGGAGTGTAAGCAGATGACAAGGGTGCCCAAATCTGCTGAAAGAGGCTTTGACTGCGTTGTGGGACTCCTGGAAGTGGTAAAAATAACATTGCTAATCTGCTGCGCACACACCACACGCTAAAACCAATGCTTAAGGCTACAATCCAGTTAGACAGGCTGCTATAGGAATCTTTTAGCAGCTCAGTCCAGTAACCTACTGCTACCTTCTTTACACACACACACACACACACACACACACAAACACACCAACATTTATGAACCCTATATTTACACTAGAAACACAAACACCATTGCAATAAACTTATTGTGTAACAGTTCAGGTAGACAGACCAAGTTTCAAGTGTGTAGTTTTGTGTACACAGAGTGTCTGCTGCACACAACTTTAATTACCTGGACGAAAACATCCTTATAAAATTCTCTTTCTCACTTCAGGCTACATCAAAAACACATGCTCAGGGAAATGAGACACACAAGCACAGACTGAAAGCATGTTTTGCAAACACTGGCCAAGAACTGATTAAAGTAGAGCTGGTCCACATTGAGACACACACACACACACAGACACAAACAGTCTGTCCCTGTCTCACACACTGTCTCTCTCTCCCTCTCTCTTACAAACGCACAACATGGAGAAATTATGGTTACATTGAAACTGAACTCAGACTAGATCAAAGTAACTTCAAATCGCCTGTAACTTGCCTATTTGCAGCATGACGAAACCAACCACATGCCTATCACATTTGTTTATGCTTCTAATCCAAACCACATGTGTACACAATGTGGTTTGACATGTGGCTTAAAATCGGTGTCTGGGTACATCAAAGAAAGGTAGGGCGGGTGGGCTGATCACCAGACATCACGAAATTAACCAAAAACACACAAGGATCACTGCTCCATAATATACTACCTGTAGTGGATACGTCCTGCTTCTTTACGTTTCTCCTCCTTCGCTTAAACAGCGCTGGTCAGCGTACGAGAAACAGAACAAAGGCAGAGGAGAGGAGAGAGGGTCGCTACATTTATCTATAATAAAACTTTTCATCCCCTTCGTGGTCATTTCCGCTCTGAAACGTGTATCTATGTGGTAGGTCATTTCAACAGTAACAAAGGATCAAAGTTCAACACCTCTCTCAACAAACTTTGAAGCTCTGCCATCATGTAATCTGCGGGACTTCATTACTCAACGACAACGTAGGACCTTATAACGAAATAAATGTTTTGCTCGCCACTGTTAAAATCATTTCCTCCGTTGGCCTACTACAGTATCAGCGCAACAGCCAACGTTCGGGTGCTTCATCCTCAAAAGTGCCTAGGCAACCCGTAATTATGTAGTTAGTACCTTAAGCTAGCTAGCAGACAGGCTGCAGCTAAGTGACTGACGTGGCGTTGTGTGAGGGGACGGTGGGAAGCAAGTGGTTGGAGGCGATTTAAGAATGGCATAAATGTCAACAAGATCAGGTCAGACCAGACATGGTCCTTTGAGAAAGCTTCCCTAGGGGGTATGTGTGGAGGCTGCCAAACTGGCTCTGACTTTTAGCTAGCTGGCTGGCTAACTCAGCTAGATCCTAGATTGTGTGCTCTTTTTATGTAAACACAAGATGTACATGCAGATGGAGTCACGTTCATATGCACAACGGGGTCAAATGCTTGTTAACATTTCCGTCAGTAAAATAATTAACTTTTTGTGGAAGTGGTAAGAAGTTTTCGAGTGAGGTACAGCCGATAAACACACCACCTCTCTGGCTTGGTTGTACTTGCTGTGTTCTCACGCTAACGTAACATTTGTCATGCTTTGAACCCTGAATGCAGATACAGGTTGCCAACCAGCAGCAGGACTATCGTAATGGTATTTCTCACCTCTTTTCATGGCGTGAAGGCAGCGGGCAGGCTAAGTAGTGACAGGTCGCCTCGATCCTTCCGTCTTCACTCTCACCTTTCTACTTTCGCTTCATCAGCGCCTCTTCGCCGGTGTCTTCAGCCTAGGATCTCTACCCCGCTCTCCCATTCCCCTATTCTGCTCGCTCTATCTGGGGTCCGCCATTTAGATAGGCGTTCTGTAGCTAGCTAGCTAGCTACCTCAGCTAACCTATGCTGACTTATGGGTCTCGACATGTGGCGGGACAAATACACGACCAGCGTTTCTGTCCTTGCTGAGGAAAAACTCCCAGAGATTTCGTGCGTGTCAGTGTCGGCGTTTCACTGCCTCTCGACAGCAATTTTCATCTGACACAACCGAACACACAGTCACACACCAAAGTGATCCACTTCCGGATTGACTCATTAAGTAGGCACCGCCCCTTGCTACCCTCCTCTTTTCCCTAGCAACAGAGTATCCCTTGGCAACGGTTGTGAGGCGGTGGCGCATCTTCACTTTCTGTGGTTACCACAGGTAAATGTGTTCTCAGTCTCAGTTTGCATAATGTCAAACATTATGTCTATGACTGCAATATCAACTTTCTCATTGTGAAGCTCCCAGTGTAAGACAACACAGTAGTCTTTAGACTTTTTCTTTTTTCAGATACATTTTATAAGGGTTGAAAAAATTAAGTCGAAAACTCCTGAAAAGTGTTTGCATTCCCTTTGCAGACCACAACATACTGTAACGCACCCCCAGACCCCCAAAATAGGACACGGTTACATTAGGCCTTACTCTAGAAGGAAAAGCATGTAATACAAATACAATCTCAAAGAGAAATAAGATGTTTTATTTAACATATTTACAAACACAGCTCAAACCAGCACAAACAAGTTATTTTATAGCCTATTCACATTCCTTGTGGTCCAACAACACCAGTCACGGACTACTGCTTGCTTTGCTTCATTTGTTCGAGTGCCAGAACTTGCTCTTCAATGTTCTTCAGCTCCTGCTTCAAGGCTGAGATCTACATTCAATCACAAAAAGGACAATACAGTCAGCTGCCAATTAGTCACATGATTTGAAGTAAACCCAATTTAAATGCAAATTATTATTATTAGACTTAAGTGGTTAACAATGATTTTATTGTTCTAAACCCCATACTTCTAAACTAGTTTTATGTGTTTTCTTCTTTCTTCTTTTTATTTTTTAAATAAATAAATTAAACTTTTATTATCTTGAAATGGCTCTGATCCAAGAATGTAATTTCTGGTAATGATCTACCATTCTCATCAAGTACTTGACAGAAAATCTGACACTTGATTTAACCTTTTTGGGTTAGTCCGAATAGTCCAAATATGCCTTGCTTCTTCCTCCAAAGGCACATACACACTTAGCACACCAACACACATATGCAAATACAAATGCATGCTTATTTGCATTCACATTTTCTCACACACACACACACACACACACACACACACACACACACACACACACACACAGATCCATCTGTCTGACACCTCACCCTCTGTTCCGTATCCAGCCTGACATGTTCCGGAACTTTCTCCAGAAATCCAGGCATCGCAGTGCGGCTGATCAGCTGCTCCAGCTTGCGCAGTAAACGGCCTTTGCGTTCCAACAGAGATGCCACCTGCCTGTCAACTGCAACGTGTTGCTAAGAGAAACCAAAACGAGACAAAAAAAAAAACAAAGTTAAGAATAGGTATGGAAACAGATACAGATGTAGAAACTGAGATGGTGCCATCGGGACTCTAACAGAGGGACAGTAAAGGGCAGGAAACATGAATTTTAAAAGGTCCTATGTGTAGGAAACACATGTACTACAGGAAGTAGTTATAAAATGGCCCTGATATGTCACCACAGGTTAAGGAAACAAACATGTTGAACTGTAATACTGATTTCACTGACAACAATAGTACAACCAGAATGTTTTCATTTTGTGTATTGTCTCTTGCCTCCACAGGGTAAAAAATGCTTTACAGTATTTTAAGTTTGACTACAGTACCAAGTAGAGCCACAATCTTGAGAGTAGGCATACATAGTTTTCTATTTCACAGAATTTCACAGAGCTTCCTAATGTTTAAGGTTACCTGCACATCCAGGTGCAGATGACAGGTGTGGTCAACGACACCCACAGCACAGCCCTGAGGAGGGGGTGGGGCAGATGTGGGCAGGGCAATAGCGCCCTCCTTGTGTGGGCAGTGGAAGTGCAGGCCAGAGATGCGGCCCAGTGTCTCAATAGGGGCAGAGAAGGGCAGCAGAGTCTGAGCCTGAGCTGGAGTACACACGACCCACACTAAAATATATACACACACACACACACACATGCGCACACACACACACCCAGACAAACACACACCCACAGAATTTAGTAAGGGTGTTAATGTACTTGATAAAATGTAACCACAATAGTTGTTTGTAACTGAGAAAATGCATAAATATTTGTGATCAGCATGTTCAGACTTTACCAAGTATAATACGCGACTTACACTGAGGTTTCTCTTTGGTCATGTGACACTGGGCTCTCAGCGACCTTGCCACACGGATCACTTCCTGTGCCAACTGAAAGTCTGCTTCCTCTTGAGGGAAATCCCAGTTAGTCTGACAGGAAGGGGATGAAGATAATTAGGCAGTGTTTATGAGCAGGGAATGGCAGTTAGCTTCACAGTTGCGAAAGATCACCACAGAAAGAGGAAAGAAGTATAAAAAAGGGGTTCATTCAGTTCATTCAGGGAACCATACCTGCCAACATCTGAGCAGAAAAATCCAGACGATTTTAATGCTATTAATGCTTTAATGGAATTTTAATGAACCCGTTTGGTACCCATCAGCTACACGTAGCTACGGTGAAGGTTCTTATTCATTCAGGTCATAGTCGTAAAGGCTAAGTTGTAGTTTGAAACTCCAAACAGAACTCCAGTTGCCCAAAACTAAATACTTATGAAACTTTTTGTGTGTGTATGTATGTATGTATGTATGTGTGTGTGTGTGTGTGTGTGTGTGTGTGTGTGTGTGTGTGTCTGCACTAACTCTTTTATTCTCACCAGCTGAGAGGACTGTGGGTAGGGCTGCACACACAGACTAGTGATGTGCTTGTTGTTGGCCTGTGGGTTGTACAGCTGAAGCCTTTGCCAGAGCTCCTCTGTGATGAAAGGCATGATGGGATTGAGGAGGGTCAGCGAGACACAGACGGAGTGATAGAGGAGCGAGCGCGCTGCACGTCTCTCCATCTCCACCTCAGTCCCAGCATGCACTCTGCTTCCATTGTTCTCTGTGGCCTGCGGGCTCAACACTGGCTTAATGCACTCCTGCAGAAAGTTGAAATGAGAGCAACAGAGAAACGGAGGAAAAGGTAACAAAAAAAAGTGAGTGATGGACAAAAGGGAAAAAGAAATAAAGAGAGAGAGAGAGAGAGAAGTAGTAGGAGAAAGTAAGAGAACTTCACCAGATAGACGTCGCAGAGGTCGTGCAGCCAGAAGGAATGCAGAGCCGCAGTGACGGCATGCAGCTCGTAACTATGGAAACCATCTTCGCATTTCCGTACTGTGCTGAGCATTCGAGAGCAGATCCAGCGGTCCATACAGGAGACAGGAGAAACCTACGAGGGAGGGGGGGCAAAGACAGCATGAGGAGATCATATGAGAAGGGTGACGCTCTGTTCATTAGTGACACTTCCAAAAACTCCCAAGGATACAAGGTTACATGGATACATGGATACAAGGTTACAAGGTTACACGGTTACACGGATACAAGGTTACAAGGATACAAGGATTTATTGTCACACGCATAGACATATTGGGTAGGGTAGGACATGCAGTGAAATTGGTGAACTCACACTAATAATAATAACAACAGCACACAGCCACACAGCTGACACTCTCTGCACTGTACTTACATCACATTTTTCAGATTATTACACTAGTCATTTAGCTGACATCCCTATGCAGACTAACTGCTTTCCACCATCGGAACAGTTTCAGTCTTTGGATCATGGGACCACAACGACGCTCACCCCAATTCACACCTTGAGGGGAGACTCATGTGACCCTTTGTCACATGCTCAGAGGTGTAGCTTACAGCTCCACCCCCAGTGATGCAGAGATTTAACTCCTGGTTCCCTACCATCATGGCAGAACTGAAGAAGCCTTTTGGATGAAAGATGAAACGTCTTCAAGCTGCTAAAAAAAGTCTAGTTGCTTACAACTTAGCTCCTTTGACATCCCTATGCACAGTGACCTACAGAGAATTAGGTGCAGAGACAGTCTCCTTGCTTACTGCTTCAATTACTCACTGAAGCACTGATTCATGAAGCCCTGATTGATTTACTTACTGCTTCATGAAGCACTGATTCAATTACATACTGATTAATGAAGCACTTACACTGTTTCGTGAAACACTAATTCAGTCGCTTACTGCTTCATTTATGTACTGTTTCATGAAGCACTGCTTTACTGTTTCACTGCTTCACTTACTTACTGCTTTATGAAGTACTGCTACATTTGCTTACTGCTACATGAAGCACTGCTATTTCTTTACTGATTCATGAAGCAATGCTTCAATTACTTACTGCTTCATCAAGCACTGATTCACTAACTGCTTCATGAAGTTTTACTTTTACATTTACTGCATCGGAAAGCACTGTTTTATTGCTTCACTGCTTCATGAAGCACTGCTTTATTTGCTTACTGCTTCAATTACTCACTGAAGCACTGATTCATGAAGCACTGATTTAACTACCTACTGATTCATTAAGCACTGATTCATTTACTCACTGTTTCATGAAGCACTGTTTCAATCACTGCCTCACTGCTTTATTTGCTTACTGCTTTAATTACTCACTAAACACTGATTCATTTACTTACTGCTTCATAAAGCATTACGTTAATTACTTACTGATTAATGAAGCACTGATTCATGAAACACTACTTCAATTACTTACTGTTTCATTTACATACTGATTCATGAAGCACTGCTTTATTGTTTCACTGTTTCATGTACTTACTGCTAAATGGAGCACTGCTATTTCTTTACTGATTCACGAAGCTTACTGCTTTAATTACTTAATGAAACACTAATTCATGAAGCACTGATTTAACTTCTTATGGATTCATGGAGCACTGCTTCATTTATTTACTGCTTCATGAAGTACTGTGTCAATTACTTACTGATTCATGGAGCACTGCTTCAATTACTTACTGATTCATGAAGCACTGATTCATTTGCTTACTGCTTCATGAAGCACTGATTCTCCTCCTGATTCACGAAGCACTGCTTCAATTACTTACTGTTTCATTTACATACTGATTCATGAAGCACTGCTTCAATTACTTACTGATTCATGAAGCACTGATTCATTTGCTTACTGCTTCATGAAGCACTGATTCATTTATTTACTGATTCATGAAGCACTGATTCTCCTCCTGATTCATGAAGCACTGCTTCAATTACTTACTGATTCATTTACATACTGATTCATGAAGCACTGCTTCATTTACATACTGATTCATTTACTTACTGATTCATTTACATACTGATTCATGAAGCACTGCTTCAATTACTTACTGATTCATGAAGCACTGATTCATTTGCTTACTGCTTCATGAAGCACTGATTCTCCTCCTGATTCATGAAGCACTGCTTCAATTACTTACTGTTTCATTTACTTACTGATTCATTTACATACTGATTCATGAAGCACTGCTTCAATTACTTACTGATTCATGAAGCACTGATTCATTTGCTTACTGCTTATTTGGTTATTGCTTCATGAGGCACTGCTGGGAACAGCTAAACCGGCCTATTGTAATGTCATAATACTCAATGTTAAATGTATGGGAAAAATTGGACTGTTTTTTAAATGAATATCTCAAAAACTATAAATGTTACAAGAATGTTACATTCATTTTACAAAAACGGTTAGCGGAATTAAAAAAGACAGAAAGAAGAAGACTTCAAAGAACAGTACAGTGCATTTTCATGCACTGTAATAATCCCTCTCCTCCTTCTCATCAACATCATTATCATCAAGATCATCATCATCACCATCATCATCCTCATCATGTGTTGCCTGTACCTGGTGTAGAGGTGTGATTGGCTCATTGCTGTCCTGTAGGACCCCCAGTGTAAAGCGCACCGTCTGCCACATCTTATTGCAGAAATGCCTACAGCTCAGCACATGGGACACGGACATGCTCACGTCCTCACCTGGACGTGCCACAACAAACACAGACAGTAGACTCAGCGTTAACGGACCACACACTCACACACATAGGGGTTACACACTGTCTGCCCATCCCAGCATGAAAATCTGGTGTGGTTTGCCCTTGCCAGGATTGCTCAGTATGTGACTGTCTACATCGTAAAAAAAAAAGTAAAAAATAAAACCAATTTTTCAAAACACTGTGCTGCATGGATATTTTTTTTACGTTGGTTTAACTTGCACTATTTTAACTTGCACAAGACTCATAAATACATGATAATAAAATAGTGCAAGTTAAACCAACATAATAAGATCCATGAAGCACGTTGCCAGTATTTTTATTTTTATTTTTTTTATTTTAAGCTTTACTTTTTACAGTGTAGACAGTACTGCAAGTACTGCACAATCCTGGCAACAGACACCGCACACCAGATTTGTATTCTGGGATGGGCAGATGCCTGAATGATTCACCAAGTCTTTCCTATCGAGAGGCACGCACAGATCTTATTGCCTCAGGAAGAAGCCAGGGGTGAGCATGTCACAGAGCCCACCCTTAGTGAGTACAAAAAAAAAAACCTGGCACATATTTGATCCAGACATTTTCTAAACCTGCTCATCCTTTTGAGCAAACAAATTATCAGACAGATAGATTGGGTAATTAGTGAAGCCATCTGTGTTAAGTGGGAAGGCAGAAGGAATACATGGGCGGGTTTTTACTTTGTGAAGTCGGGATTGACACCTCTGGCCTGCCGTAGCCCCAAGTGAAAACCCCTGTGATGATGACACTCACCTTGTGTCCTGTAGGAACAGAGAGCGAAGCGGAGGGCATCCGTGCCACACTCTGGGATCCCCTGAGGGAAGTCTTTCCTCTAAAACAAACACACACACACACACACACATAGACAGACAGGAAGAGAGACACACACACACACACACACGCACACGCACACGCACACGCACACGCACACGCACACACACACGCACAGACACACACACACACACGCACACGCGCACACACACACACACACACACACACACACACACACACACATACACACACACATACACACACACACACACAGACACAAACGCACAGACACACACGCACAGACACACACGCACACGCACACACAGACACACACGCACACACACACACGCACGCACACACACGCACGCACGCACACACACACACACACGCACGCACGCACACACACACACACACACACACACGCCATGAGATCAGAGGCAGTGATGCATCTTTCTCACACACATGATACATCATAGATGGACGTCACTCATGGGCCACTCTGACAGACCTGTGCTTCCATGGCAACCACACTCTCTCTGGGGTCCAGGTTCCCCTCTGTCACCTTCTCCTGCAGCCGCTGGGGCAGACAAGTGAAGGACAAAAGGAGATAGATATGAAATTGCAGAAAAGGCCCAAGAGTAGGGGAAAGAGGAAGAGGAAGAGAAAAAGATAAAGATAATGTAAGAGTTAGTCCAGAGGAGGATACAGAGAGAGACCTGTGAATGCTGTTCTTAACACTGTGAGTCATATCAACTCAAGACAAGCTAGCCTTTAGAGCTTAATTATGTTCAAATCTGGTTGCAGATATCGATTTCTTGCAATCCTATTTGCCAACTTAGGTCACTTGCTGGTCACTAAAGGTCTGATGTAAGAGTTGTAATAAGTGAGAACAAATGTATTATTACATTAATTTAAGCTGATGCTGCTATCCAGAGCAACTTACTGGAGCAATGTGGGTTTAGATGCCCTGCTCAAGGGCGACTCAGCTGTGGCTGATAGGGCAGAAGAGAGCTGCTTACTCACTCCCCCACCCACATTGTTTACTCCCATTGATACAGGACGCAAGCTGTGACCCTCTTCTCTCTCCCTAACTATTAGGCCACAGCTGCCCCTGGCGTAGTACTATTAAGCTTCCTGGATAATTAGAAGTTGCTACAATTGAACAAGATGTTGTGTTTATAAAGACAATTTACAGCACTGCAGTACAATTGTGACCTAATAAAGTCTATCTGAGTAAATAATAGCTCAGCTACATTTGTGTTCGTATGTGTGCTTATTGTGAGTAGTACACTAACATAATAATAATAATAATAATCAGGGGCGATTTTAGCATCTGGTCTTTAGGGGTGCCCGGCCCCCAGTGCTTAGACACGCAATGCTTCTCATTAAATGAGGCGAACTAGTACATTTATAAATGTTGGAGTTGTATTCATTTTGCCAGGGGGTGCCGTGAAGTTTCACGGGGGTGCCTTGGCACCCCTAAAAATAGCCTAGATTCGCCCCTGATAATAATAATAATAATAATAATAATAATAATAATAAAACTGTATTTGTATAGCACAATTCATACAAGATGTAGCTCAAAGTGCATAAAAAAGCAAAATGTGTGTCCCGCACACCTCTAGAGTAATTCCATGTATGACATCCAGTGGGTCAATGACGTTACCCAGAGACTTGCTCATCTTCCGCCCATACTTGTCTCTTATCAGGGAATGAAACAGAACCTAAGGGGAAATATATATGGATGAGGAGCGGTAAGAAAAGACAAAGGGGTATGTGAATGGATGTGGAAACACAGACACACACACAGACACACACACATATACACATACATACACACATACACACACATACATACATACATACATACATACATACACACACACACATACACACACACACACATACACATACACACACAGACAAACACACATACACATACATACATACATACACATACACATACACATACACACACCTGTTTAAAAGGTAGCTGACCAGTCAATTCAGTGCCGAGCATCACCATCCTCGCAACCCAGAAGAAGATGAGGTCACTTCCTGTTTCCAGTATGGAGTTGGGATAGAACTGCTCCAAGTCTGACGTCTGACAGTGACGTCATTATGAATACACACACATACAAACACATACACACTGAGCAGTGTTTCATGACTGTCATTCATAAGCACAAAAAAGAAACACACACACACACACACACACGCTAAAGGTACCTGCTGTGGCCATCCCAGCATGGCAAAAGGGAAGAGAGCTGAGGAGAACCAGGTGTCCAGAACATCAGCATCTGAGCGGAACATGAAGGTACATCTAAGCAGGGAAACCCGAAAGCCTGTTCAACATATATGGGCTGGACCTTAAGGGGAATACAGGTTATCAAGGGGCTATCCTATTGTAATCCCCTTCATTGGATTTTGTTTTATTTATTCCAGTTTATTTGATTCGTCTTTAGTAGTACTACTATATGTACTACTAATACTTCCACTACTACTACTACTAAGGATATTTTATTGATTTATTTATTCCTGTTTATTTAATTTGCCATACTATTACTCATACATACTATTCTACTAGTACTATTCATACTACTTTATGTCATTTAAATACTACCACCAGTACTGGCAGCACTTCAACTACCACTACTGCTACTTCTACAGTATCCACCATTTTCTCCTGGGCACTTTTATGAAGGTGCAGTTTAGGAATAGTTGAAGTTGTCAGGAATGCTAAGGTGTTTGTTTTGTTGACTCACCCCGAGTTAGAGAGATTTTACTCTGTGTTACTCCAAACTTGGCAGCAGCACGCTCAAGAGCCTCAGTCTCACTACGGCCACACACCCACAGCTCTTCCTGAGAACACACGGCATTAATACACACATCAAATCACACTGATAGAGTTAGGGTTTTATTAACCTGGTCATTACTTGTTAATTACCTAGCTGTAAATACAACCCAACACCATTATGTAGAAATACAACAAAACATAACACAATACATAACACAACAGAAATACCATAAAAACAATAATAAAAAAAAATGCAAATGGACATCTCAACTCCTTTACTAAAGTACAGTTTTTATAACAAGGATGACAGTCTTAGATCTCTAAAGTTATAATTTTTTTGTGTGTGTGAAATAATGATTGTTTTGACCAGATTAATAGTCATTACATTGATTGCTGGCGTAGTGTAATAATTAGTTAAACCCACCTCTTGGGTATTGGTGTGTGGCAGAGACACACGATAGGCCGGAATTTGATGCCCCCACCACAGCTGCCTGGAGATGCACCAATCACTGCAGACAGTTCACAAGTGAATGACACAGACAGAGTCAATGCTCACCTTAATTCCTTAATGCACAAAAAATCACTAATTTCACTGCATGTTCATAAATTTCACTGCATGTTTACTAATTTCACTGCATGTTCACTAACTTCACTGCATGTCCTACTCTACCCAGTATGTCTATGCAAGTGTGAATAAAACATCATTGTATCCATATATGTAACATACCTGCAAGGATGTGACAATGACATCCATTGAGGCCACATGGCCAACCTTTTAAACTAGCTACATTTGCATGGCCTTACTGTCTGCTTCTGATAGTGTGGCTCTGTCCCGTCCTTTACTACATAGCGCACTGTATAGTGTGTGGGTTACATTGTTTTGTTCCCTACATAATGTACTATATAGGTATTAAAAGAACATTTCAGATTTAGCTACTGTCTCAGTTTTATAGTGTGATCAGTGATGTAATAATTAAAATGTTTTTTTTGCTTTTTTTTTTAAATAAATAAACATTATGTGCAGCTTTTAAAAGTGAGCAAACTATGCATGCCCTTAACTATGACCATCATAATTACTACTATGATGTACTACACCTCTGTTAGCTCATGTCCTCCTTTTTGTAAGTCGACATGGATAAAAGCGTCTGCTAATTGTAATGTAATGTAATTTTTGAAGGTAAGTCAACAGTGTTTATGTGTGCCTCCTCTTGTCAGTGCCGCCCTGAGGACACCTTAGCTGCTGTTTGTGCTATCCTGCATTGTACTGTGTCCTTGAAAAGCAGTTTCCTCAAGGGCTTAGGACAGACGTGACTTATGTGGAGCAGGTGTGGTACAACCTGATCCACTTATTATAGAAAAGCCAGTTCTTCTAGGTCTTTGTTTAAAACAGGTGTGTGTGTGTGTGTGTGTGTGTGAGAGAGAGAGAGAGAGAGAGAGAGGGAGAGACAGGAAGAGAGATAGGGAGCGAAAGACAGAGAAAGACAGGGGGAAAGTGTGTGTGAGTGTATGTGCACGCACGCAGCCATATCCACCTGATGTTAGAGAGCCAGTTTTTCCAAATCTTTGTGTAAAGGTGAGGCTGAATCTCAAGCTGACCTTCATCCACAGCCTGGGGGTGTGTGAGAGAGAGAAAGAGATAAGAAAAAGAGAGAGAGAAAGAAAGAGAGAGAGAGAGAAACAACCAGACATACAAGATTTTACAAAGGTAAAACACTTCCCTATATATCCACAAACATACTGGCGCGCACACACACACACACACACATGAATGCACATACCTGAATGGCTTTCTTGGCCATTTCTTCACATCTCACAAACCACTGTCTCTTCAAGAGTGGTTCAATCACATCTCCAGAACGACTGTGAAATAGAGAAGCAATTTAAGGCCACTCGATTTAAAGTCATCCTAGTTACACTCTACTTTCATTACAACACACTGGACCAACAGGAGAAGATGTTAAAAAGTAGGGATAATGGTAGAGGGTTACATGCATTCATGCCAGTAACAAAACAACAAAAAAAACACAAAAGAGACTTCACTTGAGATAAGATTACACTACCTTTATGTGAGCTTACAGAAGTTTTGTATTAAACGAGAATAACAAGTCATCTTTCTACCGCCCAAATGATGTGATCACATAATATGGAGTTCCAGTGTGCATGCTTATACAAAACTATAGAACCCCAATTAAAAACCACATGGAAATGCGGAACAGATCAGATCCTGATTCAGTTAGCATTTGTATCCTGCCTACAGAGACAACACAAATACGGCATCCATATTCATGGATACCATGAATCCATGCCAGTTGGAAAGGGAAAAAAGCAACTGGTTTGCATTTACAGTTCAGCGTTCGGTGGAAAACGAGTCAGCAGAGAGTAAAAGACTAAAGCAACAGATGCCGTTATTTATGCATGGGCATCTTCAGTATGCAATGTTTGGGCATGACATTCTTTAAATTAAGACATCTTAATCAAGGCATGCCTTGGTCAGGAGTTTTTGTTTCCCTTTTTCTTAAATTGGTTACCGTGGACCAAAGAGCACCCAAAACCAAGAACCAGTGAAACAACCTTGAGAACTGAGCAAGCTGTCACTCATTTAGAATGTATACAGTAAAAGATGTTTTTAATTACAGACCTACAGATGGGTAGAGCCATGGGGTGCTCCTTACTTCCTCTAAACAGCTTCTTCTCTATCAAAGCCTCCAGCACTCGTACCCGCGCATCAAACCGCTTCAGACCCTGGGTACAGAGGGTCAGAAAACACGAGAGCCCCCAGAATAAGATGAAAAGGTTCACACAGTAAAAAAAAACAGGCACTTTGTTATATTGTATATTGTTATTACAATATACTTTTAGATTTTTTATAGATTTTTTATTATATTACACCCAGCAGATGTTTTTTTATCCAAAGCGACTTGCAGGGGAGTGAAACAACCATTTCTTCAAAGTTTTTGTTCCTAACAATGCAAGTCAGCTAAAGCCTTTCATCCCAAAATTAAACATCATACACTCAACAGACCTCTACATCATAGGGCACACAGAGTCAGTGGTCAAACTAGAGCATCCAACCATATCCATATCCATATCCATACACACACACACACACACACACACACACACACACACACACACACACACACACACACACACACACACACACAAACACACAAACACACAAACACACAAACACACAAACACACACACACACACACATTAAAACACACACAGAGTGGTGCTCTAGTAATGAGTCTTTACCTCCAGCCAGTTTCCACAGAGGGCAGTCATGAGCCCGTCTCCACCAATCACAGTCAGTCGAGGGAGATCATGCCGCTGGGCAAGCAGGAAATCAGCGTGGTCGTGGGCTGGAGTAATCTTTACAGCTCCTGAACGTGTGTGTGTGTGTGTGTGTGTATGTGAGTGTATGTGTGTATGTGTTTGTGTGTGTGTATGTGTGTGTGTGTATGTGTGCGCGTGTGTGTGCGTGTGTGCGCGTGTGTAGGGAGTGGCAGAGTGGGGAAAAAAATCAGATTTGCAGAGTACAGCAACACAACAATAAAAAGTACAATTGTACAGCAACTCCAAATAAACACTATAATCTCCACTCCAATCTCCCTCACTATGAGCACCCTAACCCCAGACCCACCTGTGCCAAACTGCATGTCCACTGATGGATCAGAGATTATGGGTAGGAGGCGGTCAGTAAAAGGATGTCTGCACTGCTTGCCATGAAACTCCTATTGGGGAATACACAGCATAAGTATTACTATGGAGCAGACGTTTCAAATCAGGGCCAATTGTAGGTTAATATTATGTGTCTATTATAAATGGTCTACCCATACAGCATAAAGAGACAAATAAATCACATATACTACAAGGAAGCCTGTGTGATTAATAGATTTACATAGTACGCTTGGAAGAGGTGAAATCCGGTTCAGCTGGACTTGCTTACTCTGTTCTCCTCTACATAATTGTAGCTTGATTTGTGTCCTCTGTTGTAAGTGGCTTTGGATGAAAGCATCTGATGAGTGTAATGTGATGCACTAATGTAACGGATGCACTTACTGTGTAGCGTGGGTCGTCAGGGTGCACAGCCACACACACATCTCCCAACATGGTCTCTGGACGCGTCGTTGACACACACAACTCGGCCTCTAACGCACATACACAAACACACGGGTAAATATACACATAACTCTTTTTAGAGTTACACAGAGAAAGATTCTTTGTACATTACATTACATTACAGTACAGTACACTTAGCGCACGTTTTTATCCAAAATGACATAGTGAATGAGGACCATCAAGCTCAAGTAACATAAGAAATTACAGTTTAAGTGCAGAGAGAGAACACAAGTAGGTGTTGGTTAGCTGGTACATGTGATAGATTTGTTAGGATGACATTGTAAAAACATTGTAAATACCAGCCACTCACCTTGTCCTTCCACGGGATACGCAAATGTAACTATCGAACCAAACTCAACCTGCCGCTCATAACCAGGAACGGACAGAAGAGTCCTTCCAGTCAACTGCTTAGAGTCTACCTAAAAATAAACACATTTTAGACATATTTTAATACATGTTTAGTGTAATGTAATGTAATGTTTACACATATAAAAGAAGATTTTTACCATTTGAATCGCACACTAAAGTCAGTGTAGACAGTACAGACAGACACAGATTAGGTGCAGGTAGCCTACAGTTTCTTCAGCATGCATAGAGATGGATCTACCTCGATATCAGATATGGTGGATTCCAGAGCACAGCTCCAGTTGACCAGAGCTTCAGAGCGGTAGATGAGACCAGAGTCACTCAGACGCACAAAGGCCTCCGTGACAGCACTGCTGAATCCCTAAAATAAAACAAACAAACATGACATGCAGAGATCAGACATATATTGGTCCAACATACACTCAAATCAGAATATAGACAGACACAGCTGCCACGTGGTCACATGGAAATCTGGTCCCCAGTGAACATCCTTACTGATAGTAATTGTGCACAACATTGCAAAAAAATGGCACAACAGCAATAAATGGAAATCAAAATCATTAAGGGATGGATTCAAAATCTCACTACAGTATTAATCAAAGTGAAAATATGTTGGAGCAATGTGTGTATGCATGCGTGCGTGCATACGTGTGTGCATATGTGCATGTGTGTGTGTGTGTGTGTGTGTGTGTGTGTGTGTGTGTGTGTGTGTGTGTGTGCCCTTACTGGGTCCATGGTGAAGCAGACTCTGGTCCAGTCCAGCGAGGCCCCAAGTTTCCTCAGCTGCTCATAAATCTCAACTCCTTTACTAAAGTTCAGGTTTTTATAACAACGACAAAAATAGACAGAATTAGTTTAACTGGTCATAAATACCAGTAAGGAGAGCTGTCCAATTCAACACATAAGTAGGTGTGAGTGGGAAAAAAAAAAAAAAACAGAGACTCCCGCTAAGCTAAACTAACATTTTTTTTATTACACATTATGCCTCTTTCCCAGTCTGTGGAAAAACTGTCTGGCATGAAACCAGTTCATGGAACAAAAAAAAGTAGAGGACCCCTGCTGTACAGCACATGAATAAGAATGAAATAAAAACTGAGGCTTGCTTATTTTACTTAGGTTCAACTTTTCATAAGAAAGACATAATGAACAGAAATTAGTCCCACTGATCCTAAATGTTATTAGGGAAAGCGGTACACATGAATAGGAGTGTGGGAAAAAAAAACAGGCACTCACTCATTTTTCCAGTTCCACACCTCCTGTAGAAACTCCTCCCTGCTGTACTCTTGCCTGCGTTTCCCATGTTTCCTCAGCAAGCTCCTCTCTACAACAGACTACCACAAACAAAGACATACGGGACATACGTTATGTCATTTTTTTCTCATTCTAAACAGACAAAAGACAAATGCTTCGTGAAACAATAACATTTGCAGATACCTGTGTTGCAATCCCAGCATGATCACAGCCTGGCACCCACAGTACTTTGTAGCCCTGCATCCGACGCCTAAATAATAAACATTTCATCACATTACATTCAGCAGACTCTTTCATTTCAATGTGTAAAACAAGTAGGCAACAGCAATCACAAGAGAAGAACAAGAATAGCTAGGAGAATAGGTAGAGAAGTGTAGGTAGAGGTAAGATGGAGAGGTTAGTGAGTTCAAGTTTTTAGGGGGTTAGTTCATGAGGCAAGTAAGACAAGCCAGGAAACCTGACCATCGTGAGAGGGTGTCTTCTATCGCCACAGTCAAGGCATGGCCCAGATGGAGAGACCCGGTCACATTGGGTGGGGGGATGCACAGCGAGAAGGTCTCATTGACAGCATGTGGCAGCTTTCCCTGAAACACACAAAACAATTAAGTAAATCAAACTAAGTGGAATAACTGCAGTAGTGGAACAACAATCCTTAAGAAAAAATATCCCATAGAGCTCAGACTTGTTGTGGTAGCGGCATTTAGTGCAATGTCGTGTAGTGTCAACTTTCCCTTACATGGTGCTCTGGAGTGAAGAAACCTTCTTTCTCCCACCACTGGTACCAAAAGGTTTCCACAAACTCTGGACTGTAGGCCTGAGGCAGAGGCACACTAGTGTCTGAGGGGCACAGAACAAAAGAGAAGTTAAGAAAAAGGCAACAAAGAGAGGATTCAAGAGCACTGCAAACTGCAAATAACTTACATTCAGCTCAAGTGGTGGGCGACCTGGCTTTGGAGAAAGTACAAATCCACAATATATATATATATATATAATAGGGATGAGACGATTACAGACTTTGATGGTACGATTATTATATATAAAACAATCCAGATTATACAATTATTACAAGTCATTACACATAAAGTCAGCACTAGTTACTGGTCACATCAGCACCACTACTTTAGTTTAGTAACAGGGAAAAAAGGACTAAGGATCAGACCTTTCTTGCATCCTGGTGTTGTTGAAGCACTGTATACTATCTTCTCCTTTTCAGTCCATTTTACCGTTTCATTGTCTGCACCCTGCAAATGTTACAGTGAGTCATTAAGCTGCATGTATACTGATGACATAAACATCAAACATACTGTAATATGGATACCATGTAAATGGAGGGGTGAAAGTTCATTAAAATATCATTAACGTGTGTCCATGAGATGAGAAGTAGGATGTGGCAAGTTCACAATTAATATGAATGGTTGATAAGAGTGATGGGTGCTTGCTTGGTGAACTGAGAGGTCTCTCCAGGTCAGTCACCTTAGTAAGGATGGCCTTTTCCCTCTTGAGCTTTCGTCTCTGTTTCTCAGCCTGATGTCGCAGTGTGGCAGAGGAATCTTGAATGGGGGTCTTGGGGGGTTTCACTGAGCTCTGGGAACAGAGTCTGCATCCCAGCACACCCCACACTTTGTGCCCCCTACTCTGTCGGACCCCAAGGGGCAGGGTACACATGGGCTTCCACATTCCCAGACACCCACTGCATTTGGAGAGTGAGAGAGTGAGCGAGTGACATTACACTTTCATTAGATGCTTTAGACAGGAATCTTCACTGCACTCACAGTCATGCCGAATCTAACTTCTAATGGTACCCTCCATCATATAGTACATAAGCGACGAGGAGCAGATTTTTTTCTTTTTTATATACTAAAAAACTGACGTTATATAGACTACAAGTAACTCACAGGCAAATATGACTCTTACCTCCTCGCAGTGTTCTTTAGGGCGCAGACATGTTGGAGGAAGCTGTCATTCTTGGAGAAGCATTTTGAAGCATAATTCTAATATGTGAAGAAGACTAATTTATGTGTGAACTCAGGTTTTCCTCTGAACAGATCCAAAACATCAGGAACAGTCCTGCCTTAGTCGCGAATGTATATTACGTTAATATTGATGTAGACATAGAAGCCATGCTTATTAGCGCTGTAAAGTAGTACAATATAGTTTGTAGCAGGTCGAACACAACATTGAGAAACACTGTGGTTGTAAGCGGAAGTGGTCCGACAGTGAACACTGTCCGATTAGCAGCAAAATTAAGCGCATAAACAATCAACTCATGCAGTACAGCTGCCTCGACGCACCGAGGACGTGAGATGGTACAGTAGCGGTAGGAAATTGTGGGAATCGCGTGTTTTAAAGCAACTGGTGTGGAATATTTTTAATTTCTGATAACAGAACACGTTTCAGAACCGAAGTTATTTAAAAGCAAGAACTAACGTTAGCTGGCTAACGTTAGCAGCTATGGCGGAGGTCCCAGGTACTTCTAGTGAAACGATAACGGAGACGGTCCAGACCAACACACCGCCACCGCCCCAGCAGGTACATAATGTTATACGGCCTTAGACAGTTGACTGTCATGTGCAGTGTATTACTCATGTTGGAGTTACGCAGCTAATGTGACATTGTTGTCAGTATAAATGTTGTATTTCTCGTTAGGTATTTCGTTAAGATTACCTTGCTATCATAGCTAACATTAACAGAGCGAGTAGCTAACTAGCTTAAGGCTACTAGTTACAACCTGTCATGGCCATCTAGCACGCCCTGAGCAGTGATTCCTGTTATTTCTTAAACACGTTCATCTCACAAACTGTAATATTATTTACGTATCATTCAAATAAGTATTTTATTGTCATATTGCTTGTATATTTTTATGCTGTTTTGACTGGTGACTTGTTCAGAAAAATTATGTAACTAGCTGCTTGACCATCTTCATTGTAAGTGGTTGTCAAGCCGACCGAGAACAGTTGCAAGAACAGTGGGAAAATAGACGTATGGAAAATAGTTATAAATAGATTTCTTTTGTAATTGTCCTCTAAAGTTTTGTTCGTTTGTCTTTAAGAAGGAAACTTGGGCTTATCGTAAGTGAAAATATAACCCTCGTGATGAGGGAAGTTGGAGATGTAATTCTCGATATACTGTCGTGCAGGAGGGTCGAAGTCTGACCATAAAACTTAGAAAGCGGAAAACGGAGAAGAAGGTGGAGTGGTCCAGCGACACGGTTGACAACGAACATCTGGGCAGAAGGTCATCGAAATGTGAGTGTGGCTGGCATTTAATCTCTTTTCCTGTATCAATGTAGGACGAGAACAGGTAGTTTGCAATACACGCAACTCGATAATATAAATGCCTGCTCTCTCTCTCTCGCTGTCTCTGCAAAAAGGCTTTCAGTTCTGTAGTCAGTCATGTGGATGAATATATAATAGGAATGTATTGAATTATGTTTGTCTTTGTTCGTGCTTCTTTATTATGTGGCACAGGATTGTTCAGGCACAGTTTTATGACCTTTACATGGATACTTCAATGAAATAATGTGACGTGTTTTTGAGTCTGGGTTTACAGACAGCATTATCAGCAATCAAATCCATTCATTAACCTAGGCCTCCTATGTTATGCCCCCGACAGGGTGGGCCATGAGTTTTTAACATATTCTCTTTTACGTTTCAGATACCCTAAAAAGATGCTTTGACTTAAATGTTTCCTGTGTGGAAATGTATGGCCCATAATATGTATAATGTAAAATGCTGTTGTGTGTATGATGTTTTCCACTGTTCATGTGGATGCCATACCTGCTGTCCATGTCTCTGTTCAGTGTCCAGCATTGCATAAATGTGTGTGTATGATCTGACCCATGACCTCTATGTGTATGTCTGATCTGCAGGTTGCTGCGTATACGAGAAGCCGCGTCAGTTCGGCGAGTCGTCCACGGAGAGCGAAGGGGAGGACGACGAGGGGTGCGGGAGCGCACACTGCATCATGGGCCACGGCGGCCGACACAGAGAGGGCGGGGGAGGAGGTGGTGGTGGTGGAACAGCGCCCCCTAACTCTGGGGGTTCCCATGCCCACTGATGCATCCCCATGTAGCTGGTGGCCAGTGGATGGTGTGGTTTGCAGTCTGTGACGGTCATTAAGATAGCTCTACTCACCCCCTCATCTCACACAGTCACTGCATTCCTTGGAGAGAATAAGAATCACTCACAGACATAGGCTCTGATGCAAAAGAACCAAACTTTTTTTTTTTTTCACAATCATAATGCTATGGAATGGATGGATATGCGTAGCAGGGATGGGAGTAAGGGTGAGGCGTGGATAAATAATTGTACATATTATACATATCAGTTTTGCCTCTTTTTACATAGTCGAATTCCCATTGTTATTTATTTGTGTGTCTTTAATATTAGCTTTAAATAGAGTGTATTTTTTAGTAATTTCATTAAAAGGTGTCATCAGTGAGTGAGTTTTCATGCTGAACACTTTTATGCTTGAAACGGTTTGGGTTGCCTTCTGGCTAAGTAACAGTGTCACTGTAGATACTTTAAAGTGTTACTTAAACACTTTATAACTACACAATAAGACCAGTTGAGAGATTTAAATAAAAAAATACTCTGAAGAACATTAACATCACTACTTTAGTTCATAACGAGTAAACTTGAGACCATGAAGAAGTGACCATATTTGTGAACTTGCCAACAGTTCTGCATGGACACAAGCCATGGCAACCTGCTGCAGACTCTGTAATTCTGACAATCTGTGTGCTGGCTGGATTTGAGTGTGTGGCCCAGCTTATGGCTAGTGTGTTAAAGGTGTGCAGCAGTGCTGCACCTGTTGTGAGTATATAAGCATTCGATTCCCGAAGTACTCATCTGTAATCTGATGAGACTTCTACCCCCTACCCAACTCCAACCCCCACCACCACCACCACCACCCCATCCCACCGAAGCAGAAAAAAGCCTGAATGGCTGGCACGCATTTAACCAGCCTGTAAGACAGTGCTGATGTTGATTCTTTTGCATTCCTTTTTCTGGATGAGTAGGGGACACATCTCCGCTTACACACGCATTCAGGAACACAAACCACAGCATCTCACCGACCACACACTTGCATACCCATGCTTTTAAAGGCAAAAAAAGGCTTCTGGCAGACAGTCTTAAAATTTCTCTCTCTGACTGATTCAGGGGGGTATTCTAGAAAGCAGGTTTACTCACATACCTGGATATGTTCAGCCAGAACAAGTGGTAAACCTCCTAAAAGAAGGGGTCTCGTGACTTCATTCTGCTAGTTCAACAGCCACAGGACTCCTTTACCAGAAGGTTTAGTACTTACCTTCAGTTGATTACATCTGGGTCAGTAAGTAAACCAGGCACTTGGAATACTCCCCTTACTTTGTCTCACAATATTTGAACCTTACAGTCGGAGAGCATCGCCAAGCTGAGTTTTGGGCCAAGTAACTACGCTATGTGCATGTTGTTGTGAGCGTGCCCCTGCTCTTCACCAGACACACACTATTGGTGTGTAAGGGTCAGAGTGTGTGTGTGTGTGCGCCTGTGTGTGAATGTGTATGTATGAGGCTGGGTGCATGGCTATTCGTTGTCTGAATCTGCGTGTTTGTGATTGATAAATGATGTCTCAAATCCAGCTTGAGCTGGACTCTGCCGCCTGGTCTTCTGTGTTCACCATCTGACTGCTTGTGTTCACGTCATGGGAATCTCCTAGCAGTGTACTCCACCATTTTCTACTATAAAACCTGCAGTATATACGTACAAGGATGTTATTTAACTGATGCACATGCGTGTATATAATGAAAAACATAACAGATTTAATGTGAATAAAGAGGTTTGACCTGTGATTGCAATGCTGTCTCTTTTAATGGCTTCTAAATTATGTACTGGGTTTGTAGCTATTTCGGTAAGAACAAGGTTTAGATTTTACTGAATAAAAGCAGCTCATTGCATAACAGCTTGAGCCCCCATCTACCACATTAATCTTTTAACAGTGCTATCGGCAATGCTGGCAGATATTATGTTGGTTCATTTTTGTATTTGTTTAAATTTTAAAGCAGCCACATTTGTCTCCCGCAACTATATTTAGATTTCAACCAAGGCTTAAAAGGACCAAGCAAAAAAAGTAGCATACTTCTACTGTAATGCACTATAAAGGATGCACCCTGTGTTGTTTGTTTCTAGTTCATGGAGTCTGTAAGAGGGCAGTGTTTTAATAGCATTCTAAGGAAATGGAGACCCAGGCAATCATGAGGTGACATTAGCTAAACATTATTTAAGAAGTTACAAGTGTTAACCAAACACTTAAAACTACTGATGCTACCTTCAGGGCTAGTTTGTCTTAACTGGATAACATCTTCGGTGCTCAAACACAAACACATGCCTGTCTCCAGGGCACTGTTGGTATAAATAAGTCAAATAAAGAGTAGCCATGCTCAGGCACATGGCACATGTTTCGTAGCCATCAGCATGTTTATTCCAGGCGGGTTGCCTGACAAGCGCAGGCAAGCAGATCCCAGTGGCTCACCACAGTCACTCCCTCAAGAACTCCCTCAAGGACTCACTGGGCTCTCAGTCAGACCCTTGTGTCAATGACAACAATTTTCTGTTTAATTTGTTCTTAGGAGCCATGAAGTGTCCGACCCATCTTCTTAATCATTACAACAAAACAATACTTAATGAGGATAGGATCCCTCATAACCTAAAGAATGTGCTGTCTGTTTGGGCCTTGAGCCAACAATCAACACTTTTCAACACTGAATTTGAAATGGGCAGCTGTGGCCTAATGGTTGGTCTTGGCGTCAACAGGTCACAGGTCCCATTCCTCTACCAGTAGAAATAAATGGGAGTGGAAGAGTGAATGATCAGTGCTCTGCTGCACCCACATTTATGGCTGACATGCCTGTGAGCAAGGCATGTAACCCCACATTGCTCCAGGGGGGCTGTCCCTAAGTCACTCTGAAAAACGTCATCTAAACGTAATGCTGTGTAAAAAGTACGTTTTGTTAGGCTTGAGAGAT
This sequence comes from Setipinna tenuifilis, assembly GCA_030347295.1. Classification (NCBI taxonomy): domain Eukaryota; kingdom Metazoa; phylum Chordata; class Actinopteri; order Clupeiformes; family Engraulidae; genus Setipinna; species Setipinna tenuifilis. Next base: position 10,291,523 of record CM059283.1, on the reverse strand, counting down.
GCCATGTAGTGCCAGACTAGTCTGACATAATGATAACCTAAAACTATATTTGTCTCTGTGAATCACCAGAAACCGATTCAACCATATCCATGCTGGAGTGATGCTAATCTTTATTAACATTCAGTCCTGGACACAGCTGGGCTTGTGACATCTTAGAGAGTAATGTGATTGGTCTCTGGCACCACCTCTTCATCCTTACCCCCCCAATCACACACATACACACACCCACACAAATAAATGCTATTAAAACATTTCACATCTGTGTACCTCTTCAATTTAATCTGAGCAGTTACTCTGTAGTGATTACACAATTTACATTGTGATGGCATATGATGACAATAGTACAGTTTTTTTTATCCAGAGGTTTCAGTACGTTTAGAATATTACAACAATACAAGGATTACAAAAGAGTTTCGGATAGAAAAAGAGTTTAAAGCTTGGTTCTGTGCACAAAACAGCTACAACAGCCCTAAACATGCATAGAGGTTAGATAAACATTAAAGCTATATTAAAAAGTACATGTGCAGGAATCAACAGTAGAAAAGAGACAGTTTACTGGTTACAGGTAAAGTTTGTGAACTGTACACATGGTGATACGACAAAGTCATCGAATGACTGAACATTTAGTGTAAATATATCCTGAAATGATACCAATGCAACACTGCAGAGAACTGCTGAACCAGCCTGTGAGGCCATTCTATTCAAAATGGAAATTAACATGCAGACAGAATGAAGACCCTGTTTTTTACAAATGTCAGTTGATATATTACATTTTCTGGTAAATAAAATCATGTCTTCTATTAGTAAGCTTTGAATATATTACTCATTCTTGTGTGTCTGGCTGTTAGTGTTAGGACATGCAGATGAACCTATGGCACATGAACAAACTTACAACATTAGGAACTAAACCCAACGACGCCATTTGCACAGAAAGAAAGAAAGAAAGAAAAAATAAACAGTTAAAATATTTCGTAATGATGGAAGCTGAATACAACAGAGCACTGCAATCTTCCATGTCTGCTCTGGAAAAAAAAACACGTTTTCACAAAAGCAGTGAAAGCAGTCTGTCAGAAGGTCATCAAATCACAGTCCCTCTGTCCAACTTGCCAAAAGGCCAACTTTTTCCACAGGGAAACAAAGAATGAGGAAGTGGACAAAGCAGCAGGCACACTGGCGGACAAAGAATGTGAAATGGGTCAAAATCCCATGGCAATAGCAGGACAAGACACATGCAGTCAGTGGTTGCGTCCTCTTGTTTTCACTAATGGTGAAAAAAAATCTGGGGAGGTGTACGCAATGACGCAAGGGGCTTTGCATGGGGGGGGGGGCTTGCAACAAGGCAAGGGACTCTGCCTGTCTACGGAGTCAGACGGCCATAAATAGCAGGCTTTACACACCTACAATGGAGTGTATTGAGTCTTCTACGAGCATTCAGAAATGAGCTGCTGGTACCACAGGATTTCGAGGGAAGTTTTTGTAGGCGCTGCAAATGAGGAGGCTGTAGTATCCCTCGAGTCACTCGAGCATTAGATCAATGCCAAAAGTCAATTTCCCTTCTTCGAGAGATGTCCTCCTCGTAGAGATCATTAGTCCGCTACATGAAATAATCATTCCACCCTTGTGGATACAAACTGAAACTACTTTCCAGTTAATGATTTCATTAGATGGTAAATTTCTTTCAAATGTAGGCTATATGTAACATGAACCTGATAAGACTCTGGTCTCATCCAATGTTTCATTAAAAAAAAAAAAAAAAAGGAGTAATGAACTAACTTTTGATGAAAACAAAATGTGTGGAGTGCTAATTCACAGTTTTGTACAAAACACCTTGGTTTGGTTCAGGAAAATTAGAAAATACCGGTAGGTAAAAATGGAAAGTTGCTAGTAAGGGGTGAGGTCATCTTGAAGTGTAACAATCCTACTCTCTGAGCTAAAAGCTCCAGTCAGGGGTTGGGTTGGGTTGGTGGAGGGTGCTGAGGAGGTAAGTGGAGTGCAGGTCGTGTATAGCTCTGGGGCAAGGAGGCCTCAAGATGGAGCATGTGCAGAAAGCACTGGGGTGGGAGTGCGGGGGTGGAGGGGTCCAATGAGCCTGTAGAGACACGCACGGACAGGAAACACGACCATCTGATTAACAGAAAACTCCTGAGGCTCACGGGACATTCACACAATCACATCATCTATTTCAGTTACAGTCCGTCAGTCCTACATGAGGAACAAACAAGAGCACAGGTTATGGGATAACTCTGTAGTGCTGTAAGGGTTGGCTGGGTAAAAAAAAAAAAAAAAAAAAAAAAAAGCATAACTGCTTCCCTCAGTTTGTTAATCCATATCCTCCAATTTCTATGCATATGATTTAACAATCTGTGTAAACTGTGAGCTTGGTTTGGTCAACAAAGTTTACAAAACTGTGGGCACTGTTTTACACCTTTGAGGCCACAGATGAATAAACTGAGTAGAGCAAGCAGATGATTTTTCTTCTCCCACCTGATCCTAGAGAGGCTCTGTGGAAAACTGCAGAGCAGACAGTAAGCAAAAAAAAAAAAAGGCCCCTGTGCAAATTTCAGCCACCTGCCTCTAAACAGTCTAAACAAAGTGGCTGCTTAGAACAGGTGGCCTAACTGCCAGTGCCTTGGGGTTCGTTAAGCATTTCCCACTGCTGGTATGCAAGACAATTCCACAAAGGCCACTTCACTGACAATCACTGAAAGAATGCGAAAAGGTCCGGATTTGTTTGTTCTACTTTCTCAGCCCTACTTTTTTTTTCACTATTCTTTTTACGAGGTTGCCTTCCCCGTCAGGTCTAATTTGGGAACGCTTTGGAAGTAGGACTGGTGGAGGACTCTGCTTAATCTGGCCTATGTGAAGGACCTATTCAGCAACACTCACACTAGACAGCAATGTATGGGCTGGAATAGCCCACATTAATCAAGTACTGAATTAGTTGAGTGGATAGGAATTCAATTCACCTAACATAATTAGGCCTTTTAGCAGCCAATGATTTCCGTGTACAAGGGCACCAACACAGATCATTGGCTGAGGCTGTAGATCTTCACCATGTGCTGGTAAATACACCATGCATCATTATTTGTTCATACTGTACATGGCTCTCCATGTTAAAACGGGATCCATATAACAACATTAGTTCAGTTTGGTTTCTGACTGACCACAAAATGTCACGGGCATTGGTTTCAGCTGCATGCTTTAAAAGGCCCATTCAGGGGGACGAGCTTCAGATCGGCTACAGCTAGAGTTCGCACAATGCTGATTGCTCAACACAAAGAAAATGTCCAAGCCAAGGCATAAAAAACTCATCCAAAATCCATTGTATCAGCTAGCATTTCAGCCAACACTATGGCTTATCCCTGGTTTTGAGAAATAGGCCTGGGTTGGGCTGGAGACATTTTTCTATGTTTGTGTCAGATCAAATAAATGTGGAAATACAAGCACAGTTCCTTCAGGAAACATGATATTGCCATGTTAACGTTATTTATAGATGATTTATGCAATCATGTGGTGTTATTGATGTTGATGAAAATTAATTCTTCTGCTTAGTTTGAGTGACCATTAGGGATAATGTTAATGTATTTTGACCTCCAGGATATCAAAAGGCTATTTCTGAATTAAAAATGTGGGTGAACAAGTAGAATAACATAACATCTCAACGACACATACAGCACTTCCCAACACTTACCTCTAAATCCATGTTACTTAGTCCGAATCCTCCTTCTGCTGCTTTCCTCAATGGGCAGCTTGAGCGTCTCCTTAGTATCAGCCTTCAGTTTCTCCTCACTCCTCTCCTCCACCTCCTCCTGCTCCTGCTGCTGCTGCTGCTCCTGCTGCTGCTGCTGCTGCTGCTGCTGCTGCTGTGCCCTCTGCTCCTCCGTCTGCTCTCCCTCTCCCCCAGTGATGATGCTCTGCCGCACGCTGACTGAGATGACCAGGCCCTGGACGATGCCGTAGACCAGGGCGAACTGCGGCAGGAACTCCTTGATCACCCAGAGGAGCGCCGCCATGCCAACCGTGGAGACGAAGAACATGGCCATGCCGTGGAGCCAGAGTTTCAGGGCGCCCTGCACCCCCAAAACGTCCAGGACCACGCGGGCGGGCAGGGACACCGCCCAGAGCAGGCCGACCACGCACAGGTCGAAGAGATGTCGCAGGAAGTTAAAGCAGATGTCAAAGTGTTCCGGCAGGATCTCGCCTTCCCACGTGCGCGAGAAAACTCTAAAAGATGACGACGCCTTCTGGAAGGGTGTAGGGGACGGAGGTGGAGTGTCGTAGTCTGACATATCCCCATCTGTCTTGTCTGTGTCCCACAGCACTCCTTGCCCCCACCCCGCCACCTTTCGCTGCCGTACCCCATCAGAGTAGGACGCCCACGGCCAGGGCAAGTAAGCGGAGGGCAACATGCTGTGCCACCACCGTGAAGTGCTGGTCTTGATTGGGGGCCTGCTGTCACATTCTAGAGCGCTTGCTTTCAGGTCCTCCACTTCTCTGTGCTGTATTCTGTCCTCCGCTGCCTCCCAGTACTCTTCAGTCAGCGCCTTGTGGTAGGTCTTCTCTTTCGGCGCCCCCCACACCCAAGAGACCATCCCACCCCATCCCCCGCTGGTCCTCTGGCTGCTGTCATCCATCACGCACTCTTCAGGGCCACCTTTGCCTCCCCACGGCCGGTAGGACAGGGTAGGCCGCACCCACCCCCAAACCCGCTGGGCAACAGACGTCATGGCGGTGCTCCAGGCCTGCCTGTCCTTCTTCTCAGAGAGGGGGCTCTGATGGACGTAGCAAAAGCATTATTTTATGACATGTTAATAACAAATTGATCAAACTATTTTAGCGTAAATATACAGATAGACAAGCTGAACATGAGCGTTTTTTCAGCACTTATCCACATGTGTTGTCAATTTGGTGATAAATCAAATCAACAAGAACCAAATACAGCGACACTGTCATGGGAACGTGTTGAAGCAAAGAAAGTTACACCCTACCCGTAAACAACATTGAAATAACAAACTTGGGCGTGTGGCTATTAACGTCCACAAGAGCCTTTCGATACATCAACGGATTAAAATTATCTTTGGATAGATAGCGTGGCAAAAGTGCCCGTTAAGTTATGCAATCACCAGGTCAAGACTTCTCAGCACGGTACAAAGGGGAATATTTACCGTCAAATGTCACTACTGCCATTAACCCGAGTTTTCTAAGCAGTAACGTTAACATCCAGGGTTAGCATTAAATGACCAATATTTAAATACTAAAAAGCTAACCAACGTATCGCTGGTTTAACAAATTAAAGGCCAAGGTTCACTTCACCTGTGCCCTTGTAAGCAAATATTGTTTTAGCATCAAAGATAAGAAAGTTAAAAAAAAATGCTGTACTGTATCTTACCTTCAATGAGAAAAGATGCTAACAATTCCGTCAGGGAAACTTTTTTGGAGATCCGTCCTCTGTGATATTTGACCAACAATGCATCATAAATTGCTAACGTGACAATAGTAGGTTTTGTTACCTACTCTTGTTTAAATAACTGTGGCCGGATGTTTTCCATGAAGATTTCGGTTAAAAACACTGAATCCTACACTTGCTAAACCAGTGTATCCCAAGGTTTGTTTTCGAACTACGAACTTACGTAAAGCATCAAATATTAAAAACGACAGCTAGCCAGCTAGCTACCCTATGAATGTGTTAGCAACTTGTACCTCCGTTACAATACATTTGGCCGTAGCTTAGTAAGCTGAGCACAGAAATGCCATTCCACGTTCACGTGTAGTTATTCGCATAATTTAAGCAGACATCAAAGTTTATCCTCCTCAGCTGCTAGCCATGGCAGAGCCGTCGTTCAACACGACGCAGAAGACACACATGAAACCGGAAACAGCTGGGTTGTCTGGCGCAGACCATGGTGCTGGTTACCTTACCCTCATCTGCTGGTAACGTCATCCCTTCACGATTAAGTTTATGTAATTTAATATATTATTTGTAAAAGGAAATGTATGGGCATTTCCAGTATGCAATCATAAACGTCTGTTGTATTAAGTCTAATATTCCCCTCCAGTATATTTATGGCAACAACAAGGCCAGGTATAAATTTTGGGCCATTCTCCCATTAAAAATATTAATAGGTGTCCTCCTTGGCCCTTAGAATAGCCCTACCTCCCCCTGGCCCACCCTCTGGCCACACCCCTAGTGTTGAAACCAATCTTAAACTCAGGTATGAAAATCTTTACATTTCCTATGCATATGCATCCACAGTTGCAGGATGGCTCAACCTTCACCCACACCACATCAGTCATCACACAGACAACACAATTCAATTTAAAAATAACTTTATTTTGAGTGTTAAGCAAGTGATGTACATCTTCTGGACATGATGTAATGGACATGTAACGCCATCACCATAGTTGAGAATGTGCCACCATTGCCATGTCACTGCAAGCATGGCTTTTGGGACACTGGTCAGGGTGCAGGTTTGGTACCCCATAGATTTGAGTCCAAGGCCCAAGGAAGAATAAGCACCCTCTCCTTTCACCATGAAGGACAAATCCTTGGAAGGGGGAGAAGAGAAAAGCAAAACTCAGCAATACAGGTGACTGCATTATTGTTCAGTTAACGCATGAGCACAATCTCAGTGCGCTGCGAGAAAACTTCATCTGCATTCAGTTGAACCAATTAACGCAATCATCATAGACAAAAGGTATTGTTACCTCAAACTTAAAAAGTATGCCATACATACCTAATCACTTTGCACCAGAGGCTTCTTGGTTGATCACAGGTACACCACGACACCATCAAAGTCAGCCTACAACATAATAGAATACGCACATATGAACACTTCTGCTCAATGTCAAACAAAAATTGACAGGTACATTTGAGAGGTGTTCAGTGCACTGTGAAAAGGCATCACTGGAAGTCAGAGACTCTAGTCTGCAAAGCTCATCATAACACACTGGAGAAATGGATATGACTGCTAAAAAGCAGTGCTGAGCAACTTGGATTTAGGAGCTAAAAATCCAGTACCACATTACAGAACCATCGCCTGGTTATACTGATGCACTCAATATAGGTAAATTCACCCATTAACTCCTAACTCATTGAAGAGAATCAGCTGATTTTGAGAATGGCTAGAACAAATCTGTGATACTGGATTGAAGCTTCTGAAGTCAAGTTGCTCATCAACGGAATGGGGTATACGCACCTTCAAAAGGACACTTTCCGTTCAACCCTGTGAGACAAAGACCAAAAGTCAGAGATGAGTGATATGGCACTTTGGCAGGATGTATCCTAATCTTTAAGTGGTAAATTGGCAAACTAACAGAAACAATCTCAGTGCGCTGCGAGAAAACTTCATCTATATTCAGTTGAACCGTTTAACGCAATCATCATAGACAAAGGCATTGTTGCCTGAAACTTTGAAAAGCATATATACGTACATCATGTGGCACCCAGGGCTTCTTGGTTGATCACGTACACACCATGACACCAGTGTCAGCCTACAACATAATAGAAAATGCACATATGAATATGTCTGCTGAACTTCAGAAAAAAATCAACAGTTACATTAAGAGGTGTTCAGTGCACTGTGAAAGAGCATCAGTGAAAATCAGAGACTCTAGTCTGCAAAAATCATCATGACACGCAAGTGAGATATTAAAAAAGAAAATTGTTGAGTAACTCACCTTGCATGAATCCTTTCTGCCAGGTCCTTTAGCCAAGTTCTGCCACTCTAGGAAATGAAAGGCCAGGTGACATCAACCGGGTCTGGAAGGTGCATGAAGGACAACATTGGCTTCAATATTCCAAATTAATTTCTATATACACATATTAGATTATTCTGGTGTTCAGTGCACTGTGAAAGAGCATCAGCGGTAGTCAGAGACTCTAGTCTGCAAAAATCATCATGACACAATGGAGAAATGGAGGCTGTGACTGCATACTGCAATACACACCTTGAAAAGGACCGTTCCCCTCCAAGCCTGTGTGAAGATGAACAGAAGTCAGACAAGTGCAAAAAGACACTTCCTATATTGTTATATATACAAAGCATTTCCTATATAAACGTATTAGATCAATCTGGTGTTCAGTGCACTGTGAAAAAGCATCAATGTTCTTCAGAGACTCTAGTCTGAAAAGCATCATCACAACACCAATACAACCACAGCTGTATAACAACTGTAACGTGGCTATGTCTTACCGCGACATTTGAAACTTTGCTTGAATCCACGTCCACAGGATTTTGGTGCATGCCTGTTAAAAGATGTCTGCAGCTTGGCTAAGCTACCAGGCCTGCTAGGCTAAGTTAGCTTGATCATACTGTAGGATTTCACCGCATGGCACACACGTGCGCCCTCTAAAGTACAATAATTTCGCATGTTCCTCGCGCTTGGGGGAATACTTTTGATACTTTCAAATAGAAACAACATCTTGAAGAAATTCTAGATTTTCGATTTTATCAAAAGGCTAAAACCGCTCAGTTAGGGCAAGATAAGATAGCATGCCTCAGTTAAGTATCTATAAAACTCATTAAACTTAGCATTTCAAACGACGACTGTTTCATAATATTTTTCTCTTCTACAGGTAACCTCTCAAAAAAGTCGCCTATTGCTACAGAACACACCGAATAATGTACTATGTGGACGGACAGATCCATTTTTCAGCGGAAAGGACTTCAAGTAATTATTTTTGCGCCTTTTATATGACCTGAGGACGGTGCCACTAGGGGTCCTCAGTTTAGGTAGCTATGGAATTGCCTGGGTCGAATAGAAGGCCCTGCAGGAACTAATGGACTAATGTCAACTAGGTGTTAACTGTTTCACCAGTTGTCAGTTTATATTACAAAATTAGATTAGTGATTTTATTAGTCGGATTAAACTGTGGAGAAGTAGGTCAAAGGTTTACATAGCTCTAATAATAATGTTATTGTAAAATAGCTTTGGCGTTAAAATATTTGTGGCAAGGAGCTGACAAATTATAGAGGCTAAGCCCTGACTGATGGTAAAGTTTTTAAAGATTAGAGAATGAGTAGCCTTTCGTCCAAGTTAACTCACTGACCACAAAGTCGAGTAATTGTTTGTATTAAACTGTACATTTCCTTTGGTCTGTATAGGCTACTAAATGACTCTTGCACTTCAACAGCATTTGCCTTCACTCTCATCCACTGGTGACGTGACCTTGCACACCTTACCCAAATTTTTATAAACTGTGGGAAAAGTTTTGTAGTCCATCTGTAGCCATAACTTTGAACAATGCATGTCACTGTGTGAACTTATTTCTTCTGGGTGGGAATTCTGACTACACAGACCATTTACCAGTTGTCCAGTTTTAGAATTGATACTATGCTGTATATTGTTACATTTGCACCATTTCATGATTTCCAATGTGAGGTTAAGTTGTGTGCTTTTAGTGTGAGTTAGAAGTAGTTAAATAATGGACATGGCTGAACTATGACTATACAAATCTTTGGGAACAGGTTAATAATTCAAGGAGGTAGTGTATTTTCTCCCTCCTGAAAGAGCTCTGTATTTTATACAGACTGTCAGTGCAGTCTTTCACTATTCTGTCAGCAGGCCAGCCAGTTATAAACCTATATTAATATCAGACTTTACAATTTAAAATGCAGACACCAGTTCAAGTCTGCTGTTGGACTGTCTGTGTTCTATCCTTATGTAGTTGAGGCATCATATCATTGCTGTCCTATAAGTGTCACAAAAATGTATTAGACACTGTGTGACAAGTTCGGCGGAGAAGGGGAGTTATGAGATAAGCACCCTATGGGAGGTAGTTATGAATTGCCGTCATAAAATCTTCACACAGAAACCATTTTATTTGTTTTCAATTCCTCTGGATTAATTTTTATTTACATAACTGGTACAAAAAGGACATGGTTTTATTTATTCTATTTTTATTTTTTTACAAATGTAAATAATCTGAAGAGAATTCACATTTTTAATGCTGATATGAAATATAGTCTAGTTTGACTGCATATTAACTGTAGACTTTAGACTGTATTTTTTATTCTTTCTGTTTGCTTGTGCTGTATTCCTCGTCCTTAAATATATTATTTTATAACTGAATTATTCTAAAGACATTTGGTAAACAATAAGGTTTCAGGATACCTCCTAGAGCAATGTATTATTGTCCAATAAGGAAGCTTGCTTTTCACCAATGGCGTGTGTTTCCGTTCCACCCTCGCCTATGTCACTTCCAACGCGCGAAACCTTGAAATGTAATCACAATCGGGAAACAGGCGGGAGAGACGGATAGGAAACGTACAAATACAATATATTTCTATTTAGTTCCTACGGCGTGCTAAACTAACAATAGTCAATGTTCTAAGGTATTTATGAATACGAGTTTACATTCGGGTATCAGAGAGGTTTGATGAGGTTTCTGGGCGAGTAGCCAAGACGACAAGGATAGGTGGACCAAGATGAGCCTTTTAGCCTTTCAACAGGTAACGTTAAGACATGCTAGCTATCTTATTCTGTAGCTTACCAATGGTAGCCAGTTGTAACTACTTGGCTTATTCCTTTGTTAACTATTTTGAAATGTTTTGTAATGTTACACGCAGATACTGATTCACTGCAATGTCAAAGTTCAGGTAACATGTTTCCTAGAATTCATAACGTTACACCAACATATTAAGCCTCACAGCTGTTCTCTTCCTAATTCAAAGTAAAAAGGGAATTCGATAAACTGCAAATCCCATCAAGAGAAGGCACATTCAGATTATTAATTTTCCTCACTATCCCGCTGTTATCACTACATTTTAGAGATAACGCTAAGTTGTCCTTGGCTTCTCCTTGTGACAAGAGTTAGCATGATCTGTTGCTTTCTATCGTTTATTGGTTGCAGTTAGGCAATTTGAGCCGTTGACGCCTGCTAAGTGTTTGCTTTTCCCGTTCAGTAACTTAAAAAACTGTTGGACTGATTTTGTACAACATTAGATAATATACAGACTACTACAAATCAACGTTTGCCTGTAGGCCAGCCAACGTACTATTAATCCTAACCGAACTTTTTACTTTTCACTGGCCGATAATGAATATATGAACTGCTGCGCATTTTCACACCTACTACACATACTCTGTGTTTCTATTAAATGAACGTTAGAGTCAAAAGGGTAGATGAACAGTTTTGAATGAATTGATGAACATGTCTTTCTAAGCTTCCGTTTATGTATCCCGCGCTTGCACAGCTGTTGTGTACACCCAGACACAGGCGGACTGATATTCAAACATGTTTGTCGTGTGCTCTCGTGGATGCACAAGGGCCCAAGACGTGGTCTTCCCTTTTCTTTGGCTGTCCACGGCCATTTTTCTCCAAACTTTCTTATCTTAACCTATGTCTAGATGCGTTGGAGACAACAGTGATGACAATTCGAGAAATTAGGGCAGGAGCTAGTTTTTGGAACAGATTCTAGGGAAGACTACGGAGAGACACTTGAAGTGTTTTTAAAAATAGATATTTTCCTAGCATCGGTTTTGTAAAACAACATGCATATAGTCTGTGTGTATGAGGGAGAGAGAGACCCTCCAGTGGGTGTTGGGTGTCAATACAAAGTTAGCATGTATGTGCTACTACTTGACAAACTTGTGTTGTGGGTTGAGTCACAATCCTATTCCAGATCCACAAGATGTCCGTCTGCAAATACAATACAGGAATTCTTTGTGGATTTAAAGAAAAAAATCTATAATGGCTCACTATATCTAATTGAAAATACACTTTATCATGATTAAAGCAGGAATTGTTTACAATAAGAAAAGAGTTTTTGAATAGTGAATCATTTTTTCCCCTTGTAAGCTCAATCTTAAACCTGTACATGTATAGGGCTTACCTTAATAAGCATCTTACTTACCTGCACTGTCTCTTTTGAAATAAATAAACATAGGCACAAAGATGTATAATAGTCCTACTGTTCTTTTTTTCATGTATAGCCACCAGTGGATCTGCCAGTGGACCCTCTGCCAGCTGAAAGTGACGCCGACAGTGGGATGGGCTCACCAATGGAAGCAGAGATCACGGAGAACCCACCGCCACCAGAGCCGCAAGCAGGTAGGGCTCCATTGCTGACCAGTCATCTTCTGGTCATGTTGAGACATTTGTGAGATAGAAAGACAGGCAACCAGACACATGTTGTGTAAAAGGCTGAGAGAGATTATTTAGCAACTCTAGAAGTGGCAGTGTAGAAGTCTAAAGCATGCAAGCAGGTAGTGATCTACTGCCTTGTTATGTGAAGACGTTTGTGAGAGAGGACCGTAGCTACTAGCCAGACACACCCGGTTTTAAAAGACAATGGAAGATCATTTAGCAGGTCCAGAATTGGCAGTGTAAAAGTATTAAGGATGCAAATTATGTGCATACCTATTTGCATTATGTGTAGGTACTGTAAATGGCCACTGTAAGGGTTAAAGAACATTTATTGCTCATTAGCCTGGGTACAGTCTAGCCAGGGCAAATTAAAACCCAGTAGCTCTTCTCCCATGTCTGGACAGACGAATCACATCAATCTATCTATCCTTATAGAGAGGCGCAGAGTGGGCTTAACACGTTGACGAGGGGGTTGCACTAGCGTAGTGCTATGGTTTACAAATTCATTACTCTAACTGAGCTACCCTATTGCATGCAAAAATAGTTTGAAACACAGCTATTGGTGCCTATCCATTGTGTCCAGACCACATAATTTGATGTGGGCCGGCTTGTCAGGCTAAATTCAGATCCTTTTACTCTACCCCTACTGTAGCTATGGTTCTAATCAGACTCCCCTATTTTGTGTTCTAGACTGTGATGATGATGGTGATGACGATGATGAGGACATCGCCGTGGCGAGGAAGCCGCGCTCTCGGAAAGCCCTAAGGGACAGCGACAGTGAGGAGGAGAAGGGCGAGGAGCCGGAGCCGAGTGGGATGGAGGGAGGGCTTGTTCTCTCAGCCTCTAGCGAGGACGAGCCCAATGTGGGGGAGGAGGACGACAAGGAGGAGAAGAAGAAGAAAGCAGTGGCGAAGAAGGCGACGAGGAAGAAGAAAAGGATCGCCCGTGCCTCTATGGAGAGCGAGGAGGATAGTGAGAAGGAGAACAGCAAGGAGGAGGTAGACAAGGAGAAAGATGGTGGAAAGAAGGATGCTGGTAGGAAAAGAGAGAAGTCCAAGCGACGCAAGGAGAAGGAGACAAAGAAGGAGACAAGAAAGAAGCAACAGAAGGAGATGAAAGAGGTGAGAATGCTATCAGCTGTCAGATAAGTTTGGGAGTATGAGATGGTTTTGTGTAGGGCTGTGCACTATGGGAAAATAGGGAATTGTGATTTTTACTTTTTATTTTTTCCCCCTGTCTTTCTTAGTTACGTTTTCTTAATTCTATTTTGGTCCTTTGGTTTGATTTGCAATGTGTGCAATTAAAAGTGGAATCCCAGCTCAGTAAATCTAATTTCGCTTTAAATTGGGTCACATTTTATTGGTAAGCAACACCTGGTGCACAGCCCTTATGACCCACACTGTCACACAGCAAGGATGTTGGCTAAGGTGTCCATACCATTTCTCCATGAGCCCAACTTCCTGATCCTAGGCTGTCTAGTCTCTCTCTCTTGCTCATGTCCTGTGTGTCCCTGTCTCTCCACTGTTCTTTCCAACTAAAGCAGTGGTTTTTAACCTTGTTGGAGGTACCGAACCCCACCAGTTTCATATGCTCATTCACAGAACCCTTCTTTAGTAAAAAATAAAAAAAAATATATGATTTTTTTACTGGTGCACAAAATGAACCGTGCATTAACGGTTCCACCGAGGCTCCACCGAACCCCTGAGACTGACTCACCGAACCCCTAGGGTTCGATCGAACCCAGGTTAAGAACCACTGAACTAAAAGATGATAAAGGTCAAGAAAAATCCTTAGTTCCATAGTTTTGACTTGAATGAATGCCTAACTGAGATCTTTTACCTCTACTGTCTTTTATTAGGAGATCCTGGCCCCTGTGGGGTTGAATGACAGTGGCTGTCTTCTTGGTGATAAGGATCTGTTTGACGCAGAGCAAGAAGACGAAGACGAGGAAGAGGAAGAGTCTCTGGACGCAATTAGAAACGCTGTCAAACAGAAGGCTAAAAAGCAAAAGGTTAGTAGCATTGCCCAGTGTGTTCATAGTACACACAGTCTCTCTCATTAATGCACACAAAATCATATCGTGAAGCAAAATGACTTTGAGACTATTGTACACTGCCTGCTTTTAACTGTGTCTGTGTCTGTATTGTTTAGCCTCACCTTGATGAAGAGGAGCAAGTAGAAAAACCTAAGCGTGTGGTAAGGCTCTTCATATTGTTATCAGTAATATTGTATTTACTCCAAACTTATCACTGCCTGATCTTGTTCTCTCGTGTTGACTTTTGTTTTTTGTTTTTGTGTGTCTGTGTGTCTGTGTGTGTGTGTGTCTGTGTCTGTGTCTGTGTGTGTGTGTGTGTGTGTGTGTGTGTGTGTGTGTGTGTGTGTGTGTGTGTACAGGAGCGGAAGGCAGCACGTGCCAGTAAGGAGGCTCTGAAGCAGTTGCATAGCGAGACCCAGAGGCTCATTAGAGGTCAGGACTCACTGGAGTTTAGGCATCCATATTCTGCTGTTAAAACACTCTTCATGTATTCATGTTGAAATACTTTGGCAGAGGACACACTGTAGTTTATGCTTTCATGTTCTGCTGTTAACATACTTTGTCACACACATGTAGGAAAACTGTCAGCTCCAATGGCCCTTCTCGTTTGTCTACCTCTGTTAGTTATTGTTTGTCAATTAGCTCATTTCTGATCTTTAGTTCTTTTTTAACAAAGGTGTGTGTTTGTCTGTGTTCTCCCCCCTGCAGAGTCAAGTGTTGGGCTGCCCTACCACCTCCCAGAGCCCAAGAGCATCCACGAGTTCTTCAAGAAGAGAGCAAGACCCCAGGGCTCCGGCATGGCCCTCCTGAAGTATGACCGGCACTCACACACTCACACGCACACACACAAACACAAACACAAAACATCTATCTATGTCAAACAAATAGACAGTGAAGTCGCAATAACACTGTCTTTAAGTATCTGGTACCATAGAAAGAGTATAGTCACTAGTCACCTCACCAATTATTACAATGCTTGTTGCAATGTAAAATGAGGGGTGTTAAAGTGGAAAACGTAGAGAAATTGTAAGCTGCCTCTTTGTGATTAGAAAATTGCATTAGTTTATCAAGAATCGATTAGTTGTGCAGTCTTAATTCTGGTGAACATGGCTGACCCTCCGCTCTCCTCTCCTCTCCTTCTCCCTCGGACCGTCCCCTTCAGGTCAGCGCAGTATCAGGCCATTATCCTGGAGGCCACCGCAGCCTCAGCCAAACAGAGCCAACCTTCGCAGCCCGAGCCGGCCGAGGAGACCCCTGCAGTTGTCCCTGACCCCCAGATACCCACGGAACCTGCATCCGCCCAGCAGGCAGAGGGGGAGGGTTCTCTGCACGAGGAGCCCATCGCCCAATCAGAGACAGCAGAGGAGAAACAGGCTGGCCAATCAGACGCTTCCATGGAGGATGTGTCCTCCCCGACTGACACAGCCTCGGTACCAGCAGTTGCTGAGGCAATGGAGTCGGAACCACTACCTGAGGAGGAACCCACCGCACCTGTCGTAGCCCCTGTTGCTGTTGCTGTTGCTGCTGCCACTCCCATGGAGCCTCCAGCTCCATCCCTGAAGACCCGGAAGGACAGGTTAGCACGACTACGAGAGCTCGGCCTGGACCCACCACCGGTGCCCAAACTCCAGCCCTCCGATGACACCTTTGTGGAGCTGGGGGACCCACAGGTCAACCCAGGTGAGTGCCAATACACACTATGTGTGCACTGTGCTAGCTGTCTCGTGGCCTGGGGGTTATGTGTTGGTTACACACATGACATTCTATCTCTGGATTGTGTTTGAGATTTAATGTATTTGCTAATGGTGTCTGTATGTTTACTTTATAGTGTGTATTTGGCTGGGGTGGGTAGCAAAAGCAGATAGCATGTATTGGTCACACCCATTTACTCTGCTTATTGTAATTAGCATAACTCTTTATCCAGGTGTATCAGTTTGTCAGTGAAAACTCCTGTGTTGAGTGCACATGTAGAACCAATATGGGGCAGCAGTCTCAACTTTGAAAGTTGGGGTCACCCATATCTTGGACTCAGTTGTTTGTGTATTTATGGAGGAGAGGGGTGAAATTGTGGGTGTTTTGTGTGGTTGTGCTTGTGTCTATGGTTGTAATGATGAGCAAATGGTGAGGTGACTAGTGAAAACTCTTTATATGGTACCAGACACTTAAAGACAGAATTGTTGTGACTGTGCCTTTACTTTTTTTTGACATTGATAGATTGTGTGTGTGGTGTCTGTGTGTCTGTGTCTGTGTGTATCTCCAGCTCTGGAGGCCCTGAAGGACCGGTTCATGCGTCACATCCAGCCTGTGGTCCGGCCCAAAGGGGAGCGCTCGCTGCAGCTCAGCGTGATCAGGAAGGACAGCGCCCCCTCTGGCCAGGAGGAGCTGCGCGCCGACGCCCTCACCGTCACCCTCACAGAGGAGGAGGAGGAGCCAGTGACCAAACCAGGTAAACGCAGGGTCTCACCTGACCAGGGGTGCGTTTCCCAAAACCGTCGTTGCTAACTTCCTTAGCAACTTCGTAGGTTTGAACGATGGACTAACGACACTACTGTTTCCCAACAGCATCGTTCGAACGACACAACAAAACGGATGTTTACAACAACATTAGTCCGATGGATCGTTCGACGACGCAGGTGTTTCCCAACAGCAAAGTCTGGACGATCCATCGGAAGTTCCATCGTTAAACTGTATAGTTCGAACGATTAGCATGGACCTGTCGTTAGACCATTGTTTATGTCGGTTTCTGTACACGTGACGTCTTGCTCGTCACCTTTGGCCGTCTTGGGTCAGATTAGGCACCATTCAATGCTTTACCGCCACCCACTGCATGAATGGTTTTACTTTAATTCACTTCATTTTCATCCTGGCACTTGCCAGGTCATGTAAAAAGACGATAGAAAATTCACCCCACAACACACCAAAAGTTGTTTCAAGATGTTGTTGGATTATTAAAGTTATTGGCTGATTTGACAGGTCGTTTTTAATACTGTGATGTAGAGTATGATCACGGTTCACAGATCCACAATCAAGGCCATTCCACGTGTTTCAAATTGATTACGGTTTAGCAGTATTCGAACCCGTATCTCTCCGAAAAAGGGAGAAAGTCTGCATAGTGGGTTGACGAGCTAACCACTCAACCATCGTGTCACATGAGTCACAGGTGGCCTTGGTTATATTTATATGCAGACCTATGTAGGGTAGCATAAATGAAATATACGATTATATCATTACAAACGTATACAGTTTACAAACGTATTCAGTCACTGCTTTTTAATGAGTAAGGGACATGATTGTGTTGGGGAACATTTTCCTAAGTTGCTGAAGTTGTCACAGCCTACATACCGGCTGAATTGAAATAAGGCTACGTTTTTGTTGCTTACTGTCGTGGTGTCGTTTCTGCCTCCCCGCAACGAATGCATCCGAATACTCTCCGAGCACTTCCGACACATCTGGATACTTTGCAGTTTCAACGACAGAAGTCCAAACTAACATAGTTCAGACTTACGTTGTACGTAGGTAGTTGGAGAGTTTCGGGAAACAGTCGGAATCGGACTGTTGTGTCGTTTGAACCTACTACGGACAACGGTGGTTCAAATGCTAACATCCGTCGTTGTTTGGGAAACGCACCCCAGACCAGGAAGTGGGCTTAGTCACTTTAGCGTAAGAGGACCCATTATCGCCATATCGCCTATTGTCAGCCACCTCCCTGCTCTTCCACTTAAAACAGTGCTTCACTTGATGGAAAAATAAATTATAACAGTGACAATAGAGCAATTCCGCTCCCCATAAAGTTTTGGTTTGAGTAAGTGGACTGATAATGTTTATTTTTAAACTGATTTCCATCGAAATATCTCTCACCACGCGGCCGAAAATAGACTTGCTTACGCTACATGACCATGTTCTTTTGGAGCAATGTGTGCATGTCTCACTGGTTTAGAAGCAGAGGCATTGACTGTGTGTGTGTGTGTGTGTGTGTGTGTGTGTGTGTGTGTGTGTGTGTGTGTGTTAGGCGAGCGTCTGCTCCTGTTGAAGTCGCGTCTGCAGAAGGCCATGGCGGTGCGTCGGCAGGAGGAGAGACAGAAGCGTGCTGCCCTTTATCGCCTTGACAACGAGGACTGTGGAGATGATGAGGAGGAGGCAGAGATGACTGATGACTCTGAGGAAGAAGAGGTAAAGTAGAGCAGTGACAGTGTGTGTGTGTGTGTGTGTGTGTGTGTGTGTGTGTGTGTGTGCGCGCGCACGTGCATGAGGGGTGAGAATTAACTTTGCAAAATGTGAGCTTTTACCAGCCACTGGCAAAAAAAATGGTTCACCAATCACTCAATAGTAAATTATTATTTTGTGTCTGAAATTGACCAGCCACTTTCATATTTTAGCAGCATTTGGCTGGTGGCTGATGCAAATTTTCATCTCTGGCGTGCGTGCGAGCGTTGATTAGCTTTGATGTGAGTTTGTACAGTGTGTGTTTCAGGATGTTGACAAAGGGGTACAGCAATTTTGTGTGTGTGTGTGTGTTGTGGGTCGGTTTTTTACTTTGTGTGTGTGTCTTGATTAACTTTGGTGTGTGTCTGTCTGTGTGTGTCTGTCTGTGTGTGTGTGTGTCAGGGTCTGGATGACCTGCTGGGTGGTGGTGGTGGTGATGAACAGCAGGATGGAGAAGAGGCTGATGGTGCTGATGAAGATGAGGAGGAAGAGGAGGCTGTGGGCAGGTCAAGGGCTATGATGCGGAGTCCCTCGCCACCTCCCGATAACGATGGAACACTCATGCTGTTTGCCGGAAGCTCCTGCTCACGCACCAGGTGACCCGTCTAGTCATTTGTGACCACCTCAGTGAAGGGTGTGTGTGTGTGTGTGTCGGAGTGTGATTCTGTATGTTTGAGAGTGTGTGACTACGTCAAGAGTGTGTCTGTGTGTCAGAGTTGTTGTCTGTCAGAGAGAAAGAGACAGTGTGTGTTTGTTACAGCCTTAAGCATGTATGCTTGTGTGTAGTTTAAAGACGGTGTATGTGTCTGCCCAGGTGTTACAACCTCAAGGGTGTATATGTGTTTGTGTCAGTGTCTGATTGTGTGTGTATGTTTATGAGGGTACCTGAGAGAGTGCGTGTGTGTGTGTGTGTGTGTGTGTGTGTGTGTGACTGAAAGTGTGTCTTGTGTCTTCTGCTGACTCTGAATGTTTTGTCCTTCAGTGATGGCGTGAAGAGGACGGGAGCAGGACAGGACAGCGACAATAAACTGGGTGAGTAAGAGAGGTCACTGCAGCAGTCTAAAGGTGTGTGTGTGTGGTGTGTGGTGTGTGTGTGTGTGAGCACATTTGATTGAGACCCAGTCTGACATCTTGGTGTTTCCTTCACAGAGGAAGACGACTCCCTGTCTTTGGTGAAGGACAGCAGTCACAACAGCAGCTTTGAGCTGATTGGCTCCATGATCCCATCGTACCAGCCGGCCAATCGGACAGCAGGAAGGGGCGTGGCCTCTAGTATCTTCCGTTCCCCCTCACCTTGCCTCTTTAGACCCAGCTTCCTGGGTTCTGCTTCCAAGGTAACAGATACACACACACCTATCTCCACCACACACACTAGCAGGGGCACACACACATCCATCTCCGACACACACACACACACACACACCTCTCCACAAGCAAGCCTCATTTACTTAGTTTTCAGTTACATTCATTCTTAACTTTTTTGTGTGCCCTTTCAGTATATAATTGAGTAAGTTCTTGCTTTTAAGTAAAGTTTGTGTTGGTGCCCCTTCAGACCATGTCTGTTTGTGTGTTTGTGTTGTATTTAAGCGTATGTGTATATATTTGGCTGAGTGTTTGTCTGTATTAACCTGTGTCTCTCTGTCTCTGTATTTTTGTGTCCCTTTCCTGCAGAGTTCTGGAAAGAGCTCCGAGCCGCCCCTGTGCCTTCCCCTGCCTGTGGAGGACTCCCAGGACCTCTATGCCCCGCCCTCCCCCTCAGAGGCCCCCCTGGTTGGCTTCTCCCTGGACGAGGACACGCCCACTCACACGCAATTGGAGGAGCCGCAGTCGCAGCTGCTGACCGCCGACGGCTTCCTCAACGTCGGCCGCCCCGGTGTCCCCCCGACCTCTTCCTCGGCTCCCTCGTCATCGACGCGCCAGCGCCTCCTACTGGAGAGTCTGGAGGAGAACGCCATGGACGCCAACATGGACGAGCTGCTGGGGCTTTGCTCGGGGGGCTTCGCCACGCAGGACGCAAGTCTCTCGTCGCCCCCCCGCAGCCACAGTCACGGTCGCGCCCGCACCTGCACCCCCTCCATTGGCAGCAGCAGTGCCCTCCCCACCAGCCCCCTGCCCATCGTCGTCCCCCCGCCCCCCAGCCTGCCCGACATGCAGGCCAGCTCGGACAACGACATGGACCAGCTGCTCGCCCTCTGCTCTGGGAAGTTCTCCAGCCCCAGTGAGTGTCCAGCTGACCTTGTGGTTATGTGGTGTATCAAACACTAAGTAGTTTTTTTTTTTTTTCAACCTTAAAATAATGTTTCCAAAATCGTTTCAGTAGTTCATCAACTTGTAACAGGGTGAGATGCACTTCTAAATTCACTTTGCCGCCATCCAGCTATAACCGCATTAAATAAGTTTGTTGGAGTGGGCCATCTGTCTGTAGTTCTCTATAAGGGACAATTCCGCTTCCAACCTGTAGAACAACCGAAGCTGAAAGCTACTTAGTGTTGCTTTAAGGACGTTTATGAGTGGGTGTGAACTTCTGTGCATGCGTGAGTGTG
>CM059283.1:10248154-10265654 GCA_030347295.1 Setipinna tenuifilis | reverse complement strand
TGTTGTGTGCCAAACCTCCTAATCATGTAAGTATCATATTCAAGTGAAGTTGGACTGATAATTTAATTATTTTCATTATATTTTAAATATTTGCGCCCATCGTCACTACCGCCAAAACTTTATCAACTAACATATATGGTTGTATCTAAGGACAGCAAAACAAATCTCACTCTTTTGCCCAAAATCGCGTTGCTTCTTGTAAGTGATGTACTTAGAAGCCGTCTGCTCTTCCACTTGTTTGAGATTTGTGTAAAACTCCTCTACGGTCCTGAAACCATTATTGGCCATGTTTACAAGTAGTATCGTTCCCGGGGCAACCGGCGTATGCATTCCCAGTCATGACGTTACGTCATTTCCGCTACCCCTATTCCTAGGGGTCCGATAAATCATCCACCCTCCTTGTGCAAGGTGTCAGTGGTCATCTTTTGGACAGCTGTCAGGTCAGCCTTCCCCATGGTTGTGTAGCCAGAGACCATTTAAAGACCTTTGCAGGTGTTTTGGGTTAATTAGCTGATTAGAGTGTGGCACCAGGTGTCTTCAATATTAAACCTCCCACGATATTCTCAAGATTCTCAATTTGGGGTTTTCATTAGTTGTCAGTTATAATCATCAATATTAAAAGAAATACACACTTGTATAATGTATACATTCATTTTACACAGACTGACATTTCATGTTTCATTTTTTGAATGGAATTACTGAAATTAACTTTTTCATGATATTCTAATTATATGACCAGCACCTGTACATTCTATGGGTATGTCATGTGAGCTGGTTCGACCGACAGAGAAAACACAAGTCGAATTTTACTGACCGTCTCTCTGTACATTTAAGTTGAAGTTGGAGTTGTGTGCAGTAAGACTGTTTGTCCACTAGGGGGAGCTAAATGTTCATAATGGCCTCATTGCCAGCCAGGGATTAGAGGTCTGCATCTTTCTCGGTTTCTCAGAGGGAGCTGTCCCGTGTTTTAGACTTTGCTTTGTACCAAAAGGGAGGGAGCATTGCGTGTGCCCAGTTACCATAGCAGTACCAGTTAACTGAAGATGTGATTCACCTGGACCTTTAGTGCCTATAGTGCTCCTGTCAAAACAAAATGACATCATTATCCGAAAGAGGAAAAAAACCCTTACAAGAAAGGTATAATGAGTACTTCCTGCAGACCCCCCATGTAGACTGCCAATTACAGCAATGTATCTTGAAGACTAATGATGGAATTTGAGTTAAACCACTGAGTTCTTCCAAATATGCTATTTAGTGCTGTGGCTACACTGGACCTGGAACTGAAGCTAAGTGGTTGCGGAGCAGACACTGTAACAATAGACTGCACCAGACTCAAAAGCACTGCTTGCGTACGGTTGAGAAAAAAAATAGACCAGTCTTTTAAACTGAGATTCCTCTCCGCAACTGCTTCTCCTTTGGTTCTTTGCCCAGTTGGTTAGGCTCGAAAATGTTATCTTATGTGGGCCTAGGCTCTTTCTGTCTGTCTTTCTCATTCTCACCCCACTTCCCGTTCCTCTAGGCGAAGAAGAGGTTGGGGACTGATTCCCCCGCACCTGTGGCGAAGAGACCACGACAGGAGAAGAAGGCAGCAGCAGCCCCCGGACCTCAAAGGAGCATCTTCAGCTATCTGGAGAACTAACACACACACACACACACATGCATGCATAAGTGTGTGTGTGATGTCTGCTTTCCCCTCACCCAGCTTTTGGGGACTATGGATTATTACAGCAGTTTTAAATGCTGCTGTTTTTTTAATGATGTAAATATTGTTTTATTGGGTTTAAATTTAAGATTGTTTTAATTGTTTTGTTTTTTTTTACTTTTAATGTATTTTAGTATGTTGTAAATAAAGGATATTTTAACATACCAGAAGTGTGTAGTGAATGGGCTTTTAGTGCGCGTGGCACAGGGTTGCTTGATTTATTATGCTGTCTATATCTGTCCTGTCACTAACAGGTGTAATATCTGATGTACGATCATATTATAAATCTCACCTTACCTAGAGTTATTGCTTTCACCAAAGATAACTACTGAACTTTTCAATTTCCACTTCTGCCAACAAGAAGCAATTTGTAAATAGAGATTATGCAATTTGTAAACAGAGATTATGTGCTTTTAAGCTGTTTCAGATCATTTTAACCTTATTACATAGAATAGGTAGATCATGCCTAATGTAGCCTAATGTGTCTTCCAGCTGATCGATTACAATGCTGGTTGTAGGTTGTATTAGTTGCATCATCTTCTGGTGAAGTTGTGATCATCTTCAGTGCAGATAATCAGGATGCTGTTAAAGCTGTTGGGCGCTGTGAAAATATTATTTTAGTCCCACAAGTTAATAATATTAATGCTGTCTTCAAAGGGCCTCCTGTCAGTGTTTGGCACTTACTACTAGTTTAAACGTTCTTGGTGACATAGACTTAATGCCAAGTGTATGAGCCAGCCAAGAGTGTGGCAGCCGTTGCCTATACTTAAAAACAAAAGCTGTAGGCACCCACACCACATACTCGAACACATCCACCGTGCGGTGTGCGAGACAAGCGCTGGTGGGCGTCGTGTCGAGTGCGGGCGAGCTGCCACTCCACATCTGCCCGCGCGTTTCTGACAGGCGAACCGGCGGCGCACCCAACGGCTCCTGTCACAATCATCGACGCCACGCGCGGACACAGAGCAGCAGAGGAGGAGGGTTGGAGCTTTGGTCTCCAGAGGGCTTTAACTCTGCATTTTACAGGCCTCAGTTGAGATCAAGTCAAAGTTCATTTGTATTAGAAACTGTTCTGGTGCGTTTCTATGTGTTAAAAACATGTAGTGTGGTGTATTTAAAAAAAGCTCCAGACATCACCAATATTGGAATAGCAAGCATTCTATTTGTACACAATAATTATCATTAGAGTAATGTTCTGATATTAAAAGAATACTTTCTACAGCTGTTTGCATTTGGCCTTATTTTGTTTTCGGTCTCCATAGCTCTGCCGCTCTGCTCATCTTAATCCTTGGTTCATTTGGAAGATGTAGATGGTTTAGCATGTGACGAGGCCGGGGGCCCTCGTTCTTGTTTGATGTATTTTTTATGTGTTAAGGCTACTGTTGAAGGCTGGCGAGGCAGAGGGGCTGGAGACGCCCGGAGGTGCAGCACTTGAATAGGGATGTTGTTGAACGGGGTGCAGAACTGAGGAGGGGGTGGTGCTCCGCCGCCAGCCATCGCTTGTCATGGGACAAGAAAACAGTCTACTTACTAAGTCTGTGTGATGTACAAAAACATGTGCAGACACAACAGACGCAGTCTGTGAAGCCAAACGATCAGCTGTCACCATTTTATAATATCACTCAAACCCAAAAGAGCTGCGCATATTGGTAGCCAAATGATTTCCCTAAATCGGTGCAATACCAACAAATGTGTATAAATAGTACCCCAAAGCATTGATAATATTTCAAATGCGTATTATCTAAAAGGGGCTACTGGTACGGTTTGCCTCTGTTCATTTCCCTTGCTTGGTGGCCCCTGCCCAGTTTGGGAAGTGAGTCATACGCTCAGCCAGCGGTAGGCCTACGCGCATCATAAGCGCTGTACAGGAGAAGGGAGGGGGAGAGAGAGAGAGGAGGGGAGGTGAAATCGCTGATAAACATCCTTTCAACAGCTCGACGGGAGGAGGAGGAGGGCCAACTGGGAGGGTATCGCTTTCGTACACGAAGAATAAACGGTAAGACAAGGCCTTCTTTTTATTTATAACAGAGTCTATTTTTGTGTGTGCCTGATTTCTGTAATAAAACTGCCATAAGAGCAGTGCACCGCTAGCTGTGGATGAGCGGAGAGCGCAAGGGCTTTTTCTGACGAATGCGGGAGCTGAGATGGGGTGAGAATCAAGCAGAGCACAGCTGTTACATAACAGACCCTGGATGGATTAATCTCGACAAAATTATGATTTAGCGTGTTATTTTCAATTGCGCTATTTTGGTGTGGAGCTGTTTATTGATGTGCCGACTAATATTTCTGTCTGCGTTCGATCTATCATACATATTCGTAGCTATAGATCAGGTGGCATAGCCTAATGTATGTTATTTTTGTAGTAGCTTAATTATCAAAATATATAGCTTAGACTTCGTCATCTTTTTGACTAGGCTACGCCAAAAGGATAGCCTACAGTTAACGTTGTCCTCTATGGCAATCGTCCTCTCATCTCACCACTTAATACATGGTTTAATACACCGAGGACGACAACATGTTGCTGACTTTATGATCAGATGAATCTCAGCATTTGTCACGATAATACAAAGAGCAGGCAGTGTAAACAGACTAGTCACGCTAACTAAGCCAGAGGCGCGAAGCGGCTGTCCTTCAGCACCACGTGCCATCACATCACACGAGGCGAGGGCGCATTCAGATTGTGATGGAAAATGATAACTGAAATGCATCTGCTTCCTCCAGCCATATCAACTGAAATGAACTGACAGACTAATCCGATAAAAATTCAATCGACTAAAACGGCATTGTTAACCTTCGACCTTTCAACAATAGAAAAACATATTAATGTAGGCATACATTAAAATGAGTTATTAGCCAAGGTCAATTCTATAGTCATTTATTTTCTTGGAATGCTTTGAATGTCCTGTATGAATGTTTTGCTTATTGCTCTAAAATGTCAGCTGAGGAAACTGCAGTCTTTAAAATTATTGCTGCAGTAAAAAAAATCCAGGCTTGTCATCGAAAGAATTTGGCCTAGATAAAGTTTTTTAGTAGGGCTGTTGGATGTATGTCTGTTATACAACCACTTGTGTTTTTTGAGTTTCTTGTGTTCTTGTTTCTTGAGTAGTCTATTAAAAAGTTATTGATCTAAAGAACCCTCACCCTGCGGAAGTCCAAAAGTAGGGTGCTGCTGAGGCAGGTTTTGTAAAAGACTCTTTTCTCTTTTTCTTTCCAATTTCTGGTGTGTGACTGTAACAGAGCTAAGGAGTCCCACACCCCATCCAGAATGCTCCAGCAGGAACGCCCAAACAATGCTGCCTACGGCGCTGTGTCCTCCTCCCTACGCCTGCTTAGCAACAACCCCCAGCAGTTCAACAGGAAGTGCGAGAAAGACGACAACTTCAACTTCCTGGGTGAGGACAACGACGACACGGGGCGGGGGGGAGACGAGAACCGCAACCAGGTGAGGCCGCGCTCACTGGGGCCCATGGGCCGTGAGCTGCCCAGCACCCAGCACCACCATGTGGGCATGCTGACTCTGGGGCCCCTGTCCCCGCTCTCCCGCCTGCCCTGCTGGAGCCCCCTGGAGCCCCTCCCGGAGGTGGAGAGTGGTGACGACGGGGGTGGCCGAGTACCCCCAGACGGGGCCGAAGAGGGTCTGATAGACGAGGAGATGAGAAGAATGAGTGACGGAGAGAAGGAGAAGGAGCTGCTGGGGTCCAGGCAGTATGGTGGTGGTGAGGAGGAAGAGGAGGAGGAGGAGGAGGAAGAGGAGGATGGGCTGGAATGGGGCGATGAGAGCGATGAAGAGTTCGCCTTCAGTTCCCACAGCAGCAGCGCCTCTTCGCTGGCCGATGGCGGACGAGAAGCCGGCCTCGGGAACCTCACCTCCGCGTGGGACCGCCTCTGCATCGGGGGTCCTGATCAGGACCACACCTTTCCAGGGACCCGGGGGGCCGATAGTCTCAGGGAGAGTGTGGAGGGCACGGACCCAAGGGAGGAGGAGCGTTCGTCGGACTCCGAGTGGGATGGCGGTAGGGCTGTTAAGTTTAATAAATTTAATCATGATTTACAATCATTGCTCTCAAAAATCTGAAAGATAACATAATCGGGCTCCAACAATTACCCTGTCACATCTTATTTTGTAAGGAGGCTTACAGTAAGGCTTTTATTCTAGGTTGTGTACTGAATAACACATACACCGTATGAAGGGAAACTCAATAGTGGAAAATGTCAAAGTCGAAACAAAACTCTGTTTAAATTTGTTTTCGTTGTAAGTAAATACAACATATTTACAAATGTAGGTCCTGACATTAGTATCATTCTGTCTTGTCTTATGACCAGAGGATAACACATAAATAGTTTATTCATTTTACTGTTGATAGAAATAATCAAGAGCAAGCACTTTGAGCTACATCTAAGCACTATGAGCTACATCTTGCATGAATTTTGCTATATAAATACAGTATTATCAGATTGCTATCATTTCATCCCCAATATAAAAATCATTTACAAACGTAGGTCCTGAGATCAGTACCACTCTGCCCTCACTTATTACCACAGAATAACACATAAATAGTTTATTTATTTTACTGTTGATAGAAATAATCAAGATTGTTATCATTTCATCCCCCAATATAAAAAAATCAGCCCTGGATGGCGGCGAGGGCTGTGGTGTCGGTGACATCGACATCGGTGGCGAGGAGGTTCTGGAGGCCCTGTGGAGCGCCCAGGACCGGCAGCGCTTCAAGGAGCAGGAGATGCAGCGGCACCAGCTCCAGCTCACCATGTACCGGCGGCTGGCGCTGATCCGCTGGGTCCGCACCCTCCAGTCCCGCGTGCAGGACCAGCAGAACCGCCTGCAGAACAGCTTCGATGTCATCCTCACGCACCGCAAGGAGCTCCTGCGCATGGGCTCGGCCGCAGCCGCCGGTGCCAGCCGCTAAGACAGACGTGTGACCAAAGCAAGAAGAGAGAGGGGGGTTTTCAGGAAAAAAAGTGCTGTTTTGAACCAACCTAAAAACATTAAGGCGTACAGCTGCTTGAATGTTTTTACATTGGTTTAACATAACACTGCCACATACATTCATAATAATTTATGGCATTGTGTCGTTAAACCAACATAAAAAAGATCTATGTATGCAGCATGCTTACATGTTTTTTTTTTTTTAAAGTTGGTTCTATGCTTCACTTTTTTTTCCACAGTGTACCTGTGTATGTTGACTGGGGGGGGGGGGGGGGGGGGGGTATTCCAAGAGGCAGGCTTACTCACTTACCCGTGTGTGTTCACTCAGAGCAAGTAGTAAATATACTTCTAGAAGACTACCAATAAAATAGAAGATGTTTTGCTACGAAGCCATAAGATCCTTCTGTTATGAAGTTTACCATTTACTCTGAGTTAACTTATTTAGGTTAGTCATCATCAGAGGTGCCCTGGCTTCAGAGGTTAAATATCCTGCCATGTATTCCTTCTGCCTGTGCACTTAACACAGGTGATTTTCAATCTATCCATCCGATCTAATTTACTGCTCATTAGGATCAGTCGGTATAGAAAATAGCTGAATCAAATATGTGGCAGGGTTTGTACTTTTTGAAGCCGGTATTTATTGACACCTCTGTTACTCACTAAACCCCCCCCTCCCGCCCCCCAGAAAGAGTGAAGACTGTCAACAACCACTAAAAGGATTACAGCCAAAGACACAAGATCAGACCTTGCTCTGTGATGCTCTCCTTTCCCTTTGTGGCCCTGCTGGCATCAGTGTCATTTAGGGTCTGGTGATGTAGGCTAGCGTTACGTCCAGCTGTGTGACACCTCTCCTATGTCCTTGTGCTCCTGGGATTGACTATGTGTGACTGAGAGCATGAGTTTGTGTGTGTCTGTGTCTGTGTCTGTGTGTAAGTGAAAGACTATGTGTTTGTGTGTGTGAGTGAGAAAAAGAGCATGAGTTTGTGTTCACCTACCTGCCTGTGTGTAAGTGTTTGATATATGTTGAATTGTGTTTTCCAGTCAAAACCCTGGACAGATACTACACTGAAATAACTTTATAGATATTATAATATATTAAATTATATCAAAGTTTATCCAAGAGCTTATATAAAAATACCCATATCATGTGAAATAAATGGAATAAATGTCTAAATAGACTTTCAGGTGTGGCTTCTTTAATTGCATTGTTTGTGTGGGAGACTGGAAGGTGAAGAGAAACATTAAATGGAAAGGAACCCTTTGAACTTTAAAGTGATTAGGATTATGTACCTAAAAGTCTGTGTTAGTCAGATACAGGGCACATAGTATGGTAGACCTTGGTCATTGAGTTCTTTGTTTTTTGCATGCAGCCTTTTGTCTTAAACACTTGAACGGAATCAGTGCTGAAATCACACAATCCATTTGTGAATAAACTATTACATAAAAAAGCCAATTTGTTTTAATCACCAGCTAGTCTCATGTAGCATCAGTCAGACAGACTAAGTGTAGGCTACCTCTATCGCCCCTGTGCAGAATATGTAATTTGGACTAATGCATTTGCGCCCATACATTCAAGACAGGTGCGCACATGTTTACACAGATACTGTTCGAAACGTAATCCATCGTCTGAGCTGGTCTGCATTGGGTGGAACCCCCGCTATTCTCTG
Organism: Setipinna tenuifilis; assembly: GCA_030347295.1. Classification (NCBI taxonomy): domain Eukaryota; kingdom Metazoa; phylum Chordata; class Actinopteri; order Clupeiformes; family Engraulidae; genus Setipinna; species Setipinna tenuifilis. Next base: position 10,257,340 of record CM059283.1, on the reverse strand, counting down.
CACCCGAGTCTCCTATAGAGTCTTGCGCCCCGGGGCTCTGGCTCTGCAAGGCCCGGGACGCACTTGCTGGTCCAGTCGCTCTCCGGAGCCAAGCCCTTGGGGCAAGATGAGGATAATCTCTGCTTGTGCCGCCCGACCCTGAGGCGCAGATTTTTTGCTCTCTGCTTATCACCAGTAAGGGTCTCTGTGTGCATAATTGTGACAGAGCTTTGTAGTAATGTAACAGTGCATAATACTAATTTCTTGTTTGTGGATTTTGTGTTAGTTGCGGTGTTACGCTTTATTCGTTTAATGTTTGACTGTGTGTCTTTGGCATGTCCTGTGCCTCTCAACGAGTCAAAAGGATACTTAAAGATGTAAAACAAACGGCCACTAATTAGAATAGCCTAGGTTTCTAAAACGCTACAAGGTGAACAAATGTTTGGATTGTTATAGCCTATGTAGGCCCTATTACGTATTGACACACTGTTAAGTCTGCACATGAAGATAACTAACCTCTGCAGCATAGCCTTGCATTTCGGCTAACCTTCTCCTCACTCTGCCTTTTGTTTGGCTATTTGTTTATTTTTTTCTCTTTTGTGAGCTGTACCGACACAGTAATGATGATACAAATGTATGAACTTCCAACACTGGACATTCTTGTGAAAACTCACAAGTCATCTCATTTATCATGCTAAATATCAGCATCATTGCTGCTTCAATTCTGACATTTTTATGACAGTTTTATAACAGTTTTATTTTAAAGTTGTTTGCTCATCATCTACGTTTACTAGGCATACATTCTGTGAATTTGAGAGGTAGCCTACACGTATTGGCCTAATACCGTCACTGGGGGGCGACACGTGTCCCATCTAATCTCAGTTTAGAACCTGAGCAAGATTCTATAATAGGTTCGTTCGTCCCTCTGTGTTTCTCTCTCGCTCTCCCCCCTCGCTCTGTTTCCTACTGATGTAGTGTGACAGCGCACTAGCCGCCAGCGTTCTGCTGGGGTGGAAGAGATCCACTCTGACAGTAGGGGTGGTGGGCACGGGGGCTTCAGGAGCCCCGCGGCCTGGAGAGGATGATGCTCTCTGTCTACAGAGGGCAACAGACAAATAGATAGATAGATAGATAGATAGATAGATAGATAGATAGATAGATAGATAGAAAAGAATAAGATGGGTGGATGTTATGGGGTACACTTTGGTTTTACACCAAATTGTGTAATTTCATTGCATTGTAAAGAATTAACATTTCCAGTCGGTGAGAAACTACAATTTGCACATTTACTATAGTCAAAATTAGGCTATAATTGTTCAGTGTTTTTTGCCACTTATGCCTTCTTGAAACAACACTTTTCAGTTTTATTTCAACTTCTAAATCACGTTTACAGTCAGCATAAGACTATTTAGACGACCAAGCCCCAATGGTAGCTTACACTGCATGCTGGCAGTAAATAACCAGAAAAGTAGAGAACACGCAGATAAGTTGGTGGAGGCTCAGCTGCATCGTCTGCTTTAACCAGCTAATAAATATGAAAACAGCAGACTTAAACTTTCATTCGGTCACCGGTTAAAAGGATTATACCAGTCTATGGAGTCCCATGTAAATCTGGATACCTCATAATGCCCAATGTTTTCCCATAAAAATGTGTCGGACAATAGCGAGAGAAAGGGGGCTTTTTCACGCATAAAGGGTTTTCACAAGACCTCAATGAGAGCAGGCCGTGCGCGCCACGCCCCGGGATAATCTTGCGTAGTGGAAGCGCGCCTTGGAGAGGCAGGTGCGTGTGCCAGGCACGGGGGTCAGAAGGCCGGCTGAGTTGGGGGGGTGGTCGGGTATGTTGAATCCGCACAGCTGCCGGGGGGATTTTTTCAGAGCTTGTCACTTCCATTTAATTTGCTCTTTTTCACCCTCTTCAGATGAAGTGATCTCTCGTGCACAGGTTCTCCGAACGTCCTTTCCCAGTTTAGTAAAAGCAAAGCACTGCTAAACGGCGACAGTCGAAAACAAAAGCGAATGGGGGGCGCAGTCCTTCCAGACTCGGCACCGTAAAATTGCAGATTAAAACCGTAAAGCAGTCCCCCTGACACCGGCATGAACGGCGTTCTTCAAGAATGCTAATTCTACTACTACATTAAACAAACTTAACACTATGTTGCCTTCTCCCTTGAGAGTACTGTTGTTTCAGCGTGAAGTTTCTGAGAAGGATGAATCCCATGGCGCTTGAATCTCTGTTCTAAATATGCAGCACACGAAGACAAACACTCAGAAACTTGCATGGCAACTAAACTATACAACACACTGTGTTGATCATTTTATTCAACATTTTTACGTTTTTCAAAACTGTACAGACTCCAAGAAGTGATAATCACATCGCACAATAAAAACAAGCTTGATCCAATCATTTCAACAGGATGGCATCGTATGACTTTATTTCTGTAAGAACAACAACAACAAAAACAAAATCAGAAGCACTGATATCTATTGTGAAAGCCATTTTGCTCAGAATAAATACACATATAAGCAAAAAATCAAACAAGAGTGTGGTGTTTTCTAAAACACAGTTCAGCTTTGTACACACATACAATAGAAACACTGCATCCCATAGACAGTTTCCACACATCTTCTTCTCTCAAGTCAGTTACAAACTGTTCCTTTTTCCTGCTTGTCATGTTTTTCAATTCTTTTTTTGTTGCTTTGCATCTTTTTAAAGTCATATATATGGCACTTATATTATGATTTAAAATTAGGGTCTATGCTATGGTATAAAATCACTGCCAGAACTAATTTCTGCCTGTAAAAAAGGTTTGTGCTTGTAGAAATATTTCAATACTATGCATCTCTGTTTTTCTCTGATGTCGTTTCTCCCACACCTGACTTACCCACTTGTTTCAGCTCAGTGTGCTTCCTGTCAAGGCACAGCCTGCGATCAGATGGGTTCATGTGCACCAAAGATTGAATATTTCTCATGTTTCTCAAAGTATTTCACCATTGACTCCAGCATAGTCCAAATGTCAGGATGTAGGAGCCTGGTTTATTTTCAACATAGCTGTTTAATGCGGGAGAAACACTGTTTCTGAAGTTCACTGATCTGTTTTGTTCTGTAATAAATACGATATATTACCAAACAGGCCTACATCAAAAGCTGGGCAATTTCAGACTGTGCTGTCATTATTGTGTAAACCTAATTGACATTTTCATATTATATACATGATTTTATGGCAACAATGACTTTTTATGTGTTAGAATAAAAGATCTGTCATATGACACATGTATGATGTATTGAGTGTGAACAAAGACATTGCAAAAGCCCTCTACAGCCAGCTTCCTTCCTTCTGTGTGTGTGTGTGTGTGTGTGTGTGTGTATGTGTGTGTGTGTGTGTGTGTGTGTGTGTACATGTCTGAAGTTTGCACAGTGAGGAGTCAGACCCAGTGGCCTTGGACAAGCATGAACCAGATGCTGTGATTGCCAACTTAAGGCAGAGACGAACATAGAAGAGACAGACAGGCACATGACACACGATATGTGTGTCACAGTGTGTGTGAGGGTGGGTGTGGGTGGGAGGTCTGTGTTTTGTATGTGCGAATGCATCTGTGTGTGTGTGTGTGTTTGTGTGTGTGTGTGTGTGTGTGTGTGTGTGTGTGTGTGTGTGTGTGTGTGTGTGTGTGTGTGTGTGTGTGTGTGTGTGACAGAGAAAGTGTATTAGCAGAGTGCTGAAGCCCAGAGGCGATTCCTGTGTGTGGTTGTGATAAAAGGGGGAGAGGGAGGAAGTGGGGGAGGGGTTGGTGGGGGAGAGATGGAGAGACCAGGACATGAAGGGGTGCGGTGGGGGGAGAAAGAGGGAGAGAAGCGAGAGAGAGAGAGAGAGAGAGAGAGAGAGAAACAGAGAGAGGGAGTAAAAGAGAGAGGGAAAAAAAGAGAGGGAGAGAGAGAGAGAGAAAAAGAGAGAGGGAGTGAGAGAGAGAGCAAGAGAGAGAGGGAAAGAGAGAGTCAGAGAGGGAGAGACAGAGAGAGTGAAAGAGAGAGAGAGGGAGAGAGAAAGAGAGAGAGAGAAAGAGAGAGGGAGAGACAGAGAGAGAGGGAGAAAGAGAGAGAGACAGAGAGAGAGAGAGAGAGATGCTCAGGGGCTGGAGAGGGAGAGGGAGAGGGGAAGAACCAGGGCAGCAACTACAGAGCTGCAAGCTTCCTCAGTGTTGTCTGCTCCTGCCACATGTCGCCATCGGCCTCTCTCTCTCTCTCTCTCTCACACACACACACACACACACACACACACACACACACACACACATACACACAGTGTGTGTGTGTCTCTCATGAAAAGAAGAGAGAAGTCTTGGCAAGGTAATTAAGGATGGCCTCTGAGCACAGGAGTAAGGCGAGAGAGCTGCAGATGAAAGTAAATGATTAAAATAATTACAGGCTCAGAGCTGACGAGCGGGTGTGGGCTGGCCGCCGGACATTTGCGGGTAATTAGATAATTAATCTGAATGCAAATGCGGAGTTCTAACGAAGCAGTCAGGCTGAACCATGAGGCACAAACGGCTGACACCAATTCGGTACAGAGAGGAAGACACATATGAAAATATATATCACACAAGGCCTGCACCACCATTATGGTGGTATGTTGTTGATGGTTGATAAATGAACACTGTAGGCTGAAAGTGATACAAAACTTATGCAACTCATATTTTATGCTGTTTTATTCTACATGCTTTATTTTAGGAATGGGACCTGTGGTTTAAAAGGAGATACAGAATTAGTTCCAAAATATGTAAAATTGTATGTCAATGAAGACATTTCAGCAGGGATATGTGTTGATGTAGTCTCTTATTTTAATGGGTTTTCAGTTTGTCCTTTTTGACAGGCATCTTTCCTGAGGCCATGGGCAGAGTAAGTCATCCACAGCACATCATAGCAACAGGAACACTATTCAACAAAATAATATCTTGAAATGTGAAAGTGATAAGAGCAGTGATGCAGATGGGTTTAATGCCACTAGATATGTAAAGTTCAACTATCTTAAAAAATGAGCTAGACAAATCTGAAAACTCTACACCTTTAATATAGGCTATTCTCTATCTCCCTCTCTCTCTGTAAACAGGCATATCAATAATGTTATCATAAACTGCATTTTAAATAATAAATAGCGACACTTTTTGTGTTCTCACAAACATCTGCCCTCAACAAATGATCAAGAGGACTGCTTGCAATTTGGTCCATTGTAGCCTTACTACATACAAGGATACTGACTGGACAATAGCAAGTCACATGTTGAAGGAGAGAAGGGAACTGAACAGCTCCGATTTGGCTTCATCTTTCATGACGTCAGAAACCCGCGCCGTGATTCACTTTTGCTGTGTAATAACTGATTGTATCTGAAGAAGTGGTTGCTTGTGGTGTGTAAATATAAAAGAACCCGAATCCTAACTTTGATATCAAAACATGGAATATTTAATCGGCATACAGGGACCTGACTTCGTCATAGTTGCAGCTGATAATGTTGCTGCAAGCAGTATCATTCAGATGAAACATGGTAAGTCACTGGTTAGCATTGTATCCTGCCTTAGCAATATTAGCTACCCGACAGTGAATGGGCTTGGAATAATTAGCTCACAGAAACATATATGCTCTCACCCGGCACAGCTAGCCTTGCATAGACAATGCTTAGAGGTTGTCAGTAAATGTTGGTTGCACTTCAGCTACTCGGACAATCAAAGTTGTGAATAAATCATGGACCGGTGTGCTCACAAAATGTTAGCTAATGCTAATCTATAACGGCTAGTAAAGTAGCTATCTTAGCCTAGCCTAGCCAGACATGACTGCTCTTTCTTGGTTCAAGCTGATATTTTTCCGTTAGGCATTTTAGTTGGAATATCATCAAATACCAGAAATGTAACACCTTTTATTGTATGATCTGTAATGCTTGTATCTTGCTTTGTTTTAGTATGTAGGCAATTCGAAACATAATGGATTCCAGTCGGTTCTTAATCAAATGAAACTGAAAGTAGCTCGATACTTCCTAGAACTCAAAAAAGTATAAACTGTTGCAGTTGTAGAACATCACCTTATCTTAAGTGAGATTAAAACCTATTGTTAAGATGTGTGAAAATGCTTCACCACAGTCTGTACAGGTACAACCAATGTAGTGACAGGGAAACGAAAAATGTGTTCTTTTGTCATGAACCAGTCAAATTTGTGGTAAGGATGCTCTGCGCTTAAAACACGTCTTTAGTTTGTCTATGGCTATTTTCGCAGACTACGACAAAATGTTCAAGTTGAGCGAGAAGATCCTGCTGCTGTGTGTGGGCGAGGCCGGTGACACAGTGCAGTTTGCCGAGTACATTCAGAAAAACGTGCAGCTGTATAAAATGAGAAATGGTAAGTACTTAAAATAAGCGCAGGTGCCCTGCTTTGTTTTATGTGTCTGAGTTTGTCATTTTTGCTTAATGACTTTAATTGGTTGTGCAGGTTACGAACTCAGTCCAACAGCAGCAGCAAACTTTACCAGGAAGAATCTGGCTGACTACCTGCGTAGTCGGGTAAGGATGCACACTTTTCACCTTATGCACTGCCCTCAGCTCAGACCTACTATATACTACTTTGACACTCATGACAGAAGGCATATGTGTACCACTGCCCAAAACACTTCATTAAGCACCTTCAACATTCATGCATACCATCACATGGCACTTAGTCTTTACTGCATGTTAATTGATTTGTCATTTCCTATGGTGCATTCCATTTGTTTGGCAACTAATATTCTGAGATTAAGTACTAGTAGGGATGAGCACAGAAAGCTTGAAAGTGAGCACAGGAGAACATGGTGAGCATCTCAGTGGGCCCAGGTTAAAACAGGCACATCCACCTTAATCTGAATCTTTAAGATGGACCAAAGCAGGAAAGCCAACAAACAGAGACAAAGTCTGCAACACCATGCTTCCATAAAAGATGTTTTTAATCGTGACGTGTGTGCCCTTCATCAGATGTCATGATTGAAAAATCTTCTATGGAACATGGTGTTGCGGTCTTTGTCTCTGTTCCCTGGCCTTATTCCACTATGTTACTTTGCACAACAAGTATGCACACAGCGACCACTCAGTCAAGAAAAAATACTTGCCCATCACAAAACACACATACATTTTACTTTTCATCTCAATTTTGCTTTTAAGAAAGGCTTAGGTGTCCCCTACCTTTCTACGTTTCGTCAGTATTTCCGAACATGGTTGTATCGCACACTGTGCAGGGCAGTGTTCCAAAAAGCAGCTGGTTATGTCAACAAAGTTCAAAATACAGGGGGTACTGAGGGGTACAGTACTCCCTTATCAAGGCCCAGTACCCCCCAAAGAGATAAAAATAGCAGGGTTGGGGGGTACCGACATATTAATGTAAAAGGTAGTACCCCCTGAAAAACGATGGTACCCCCCAATTACCGATGTCAACCTAGCAAGTGGTAAGCCTTGTAATAGAAAAGCCCTACGACTTTGTTTTGCTGAGACTTCTTAATTAGAATAATGTCCCTACTCTTGGCTGACATATTGGGACTGGTCACTAAACCACCTATTTGGAATAACCCCCATGTGTGCGAGTATGAGCTCTGTGTGATGTGATCATGTGTGTCTATTGTGTTGTGGTGTGACTGTCTCCTGCTGTGAGGTCACATCTGGGAGATGTGTGTGTGTGTGTGTGTGTGTGTGTGTGTGTGTGTGTGTGTGTAAGGGGTTGTAGTGGGGTGCTTTTGGCAGATCAGGAGTGTGTGTGTCTCAGGGGACCAGCATGCAACAGCTGCACCCGTGGGTATCGCACCTCTAATATCATCCTCTCACCTACACCACCTCCATGCTAGGGAGAGGGGTGGTGTGTACGCCCATATTTATTTATGCATCTATTTGTCTGTGTGTGTGTGTGTGTGTGTGTGTGTGGGGGGGGGGGTTTTGGAAGGGGGGAGGGAGCATGTGTGTGTAAACATACCTGCCAATGATATTGTCTGTAAGTATGTGTGTTAGTAAATGAGGATAAGGATAAGTACCTTTTGATATTTAGTGTATCTATGTGTTTGAGTGAGTGAGTCTGTTTGTGAGTATGTCAGCATACCTTCCTTTGATATTGTGTAAGAGAGTCTGTTTGTAATTGTGTCTACCTACCTGTAATTGTGTGTGTGAGAAAGAGACGCAGCGTGCCCATCTGTGCGCAGCAGTCTGCTGCCCCTCCCCCTGCGCTGCCCCCCCCTGTCTCCCAGGCCAAGAGTGTCGTGGGTTAATTTGTTAGGGAGACTGTAGGCACCTCCTGTCACAATAGCAAAGGGGAGAAAATAATTACAAAAAACAATTAGTGGCACTGATGAGGGAGTGTGGGAACAGGGGACCAGGTCCTGAAGTCAACATACGGTCACACACACATACACACACACACACACACACACATACACATACACACACACACACTCTCTGTCACACACACACACTGTGCCCTCTTCGTAATCACAAATATATCTGTTACAGTCACAAGACAGGGGTCTGTATTTCAGCATGTAGGCCACATGTGCTTGAAGGCATTTCATCAGTGACGTGAGTTCATTACATAGAAAAAATAGACATTGTCTTTGTCAAGGGGTAAGTGTGTGTAAGTGTTGATTTTTGATAGGGAGGGTACAAATTGACAGCTGATGTGTTTCTTCTGAGCCTCTGCTTGGGGGGTGTGTGGTGTGGTGGGAGCGGGGGGGCAGGTGCTGTGTACTGTTACAACATTAAAAAACACCTGGGCCTCCGGGCACCCCAGGAGTATCAGTGATCCCCCCCCCCCCACACACACACACACACTCACTTACTCACACGCTCACTCTCTCTCACACACACACAAGCACCACACATACAAGCACACACAAACACACACTCTCTATCTCTCTGTCTCTTGCTCGCGCACACACACACACACACACTCCCTCCCTCCATCCCTCCCTCTTACACACACACACACACACACACACACACACACACACACACTCCCTCTTACACACACACACACACACACACTCCCTGTTACACACAAACACACACTCCCTCTTACACACAAACACACACCCGTACACAAACACCCTAGAGTACCTGCGCTCCCTCAGACATACTCCAGCTGCTCCAAACCTCCCAGCAGAAGAGTGGGGGGGTGGGGGGGGGGAGTCAGGTAGACATGATGAGAGGGGAGGGAAT
>CM059283.1:10243154-10245654 GCA_030347295.1 Setipinna tenuifilis | reverse complement strand
TCTCCAGACCCCGTACCATGTGAACCTGCTGCTGGCGGGCTATGATGAGACGGATGGGCCTGGCCTGTACTACATGGACTACCTGGCAGCGCTGGCCAAGGCCCCCTTCGCCGCCCACGGCTACGGTGCCTTCCTCACCCTCTCCATCCTGGACAGATACTACAAGCCAGGTGTGTGCATCCACCTCTTTCTCTCTCTCTCCGTCTGTCTGTCCGTCCCTTTTTCTTTCTCTCGCTCTGTCTTTGTCTGTCTCTGTCTGTCTCTGTCTCATTGTTTCTGTCTCACTCTGTTTCTCTGAGTCTTTTTCTGTGTCTCTCTCTCTCTTTCACTGTCTGTCTCTGACTCTTGCTTTCTTCCTTTTGCACAGTATGTCTCTATTGGTCTTTCAGCTTTTTTGTCTGTCCATGTCACTCACCAACGTTCTTGCTCACTCACCCTGTCTCTGTCTCTGTCTCTCTCTCCGTCTCCGTCTCTGTCTCTCTCTCTTTCTCTTTCTTTATCGTTCTGTTTCTCCTAGTGCCAACCTCTTGGCCATTCTGCTAATATTGTGTGTTTGTGACTTGCTGAAGTCTTTGTGTGTCCTAATGTGTTTTGTCCTTCTGTTTGGCCAGATCTCACTCGTGAAGATGCAGTAGAGCTTCTCAAGAAGTGTGTAGAGGAGGTGAGCCCCCATTTTACACACACACACACACACACACACACACACACACACAGCTCGTCTATCACTTAATTCCCACACCATTGGTGTGGTATGCCAAAGGTTGTTGTTTTTTTCCTAATAATATATTCATTGCCAAATATGGCTACAGTTAGAACAGTGAGGAAAAACACTTTCAGTTAGGAGCCTCTGAGCATCCCCTCCCCTCCAATGGCATTCCCCCCTGGCCTTTGGTATGTGTGATGCACCTTCTCACAGGTTTGACAGACGGGTGCAGCAGAGCCTTGTTACCTGTTTTGGGACATATCACTCACTCATATCCCCTCTACACTCCCCCCAAACCCCCTCTTCCTCCTTTTCACTTCCCCCTTTCTTGCCCCCTATGTCACTCGCTCATACCCCCTTCCACCCCCTCTCTCGTCCTCTTCCCTCTCGCCTCTCTCTCTCTCTCTCTCCCTCCCTCCCTCTCTCTCTCTCTCTCCCTCCCTCCCTCTCTCCCTCTCTCTCTCTCCCTCTCTCCCCCTCTTTCTCTCTCTCTCTCTCCTTCTCTTTTTCTTTCTCTCTCTCTCTCTCTCTATCTATCTCTCTATCTATCTCCCTCTATGTCCCTCTCTCCCTCTCCCCCTCTCTCCCTCTCTCTCTCCGTCTCCCCCTCTCTCCCCCTCTCTCTCTCGTCTCTGCAGCTGAACAAGCGCTTCATCCTGAACCTGCCCTCCTTCAACGTGCGTCTGATCGACAAGGACGGCATCCATGACCTGGAGAAGCTGCCCCTGGGTGCCAAGTGACCCCCACCACCTCCTCCTGCTGACCCAGTGTGATATTATTTTTTTGTACTGCATATTTGTTCCCCACCACCACCACCCCCATGTTCTAATAAAAACATGTCCTCTGTGGAAGATACTGGAGTCTTGTGGTGTCATTTCCTTGGTAGGTTGGCTGTGGCTTGAAGGTTAAGGATTTGGTCGGGTTGGGAGGGATTTTGGTTTGATTCCTGATTCTGGTAACACTTTATTTTATGGTTCATTTTTTTAGTATATCTACATGTAACAACATAAGATTATGTACTTACACTGCACTTACCTGACACTACCCCATAACGTTGTTATATAACTATTACACACTTTGTTACACGGTACTTGGGTATTGGTACCTAATTGATGTAACAAACAGGGACAGTAAAATAAACTGTAACTGAGAAAAGTGGGGTCGTGAATAACCTGCACTCTCTTGCTTCTTCATTTATGACTGAGGTGCCCTTGAGCAAGGCACTTGCTCTAAGGGACTGTCCCTGTATCTCATTCTGAGGCATGCTGTGGGGCAGTGCGTAGAGTACCCAAATCATGAATGGGCAAGTGCCCATGGGGACCCAGGTTTGAATTTGGCCTGGGTCGTTTCCCAACCCTTCCCTGTTTCTCTCCCACTCACCTCCTGTCCTGCTCTTTGCTGTCCTATCACAATAAAGGCAAGATAAGCCCAAAAAAAGTTCTGCATAAGAGTGCCGGCTAAATGTAATGCAGTTACCATCCAGGAATTCCTGTTGGCACAAAGAGCAAAAAGGCAAAAAGACATCATTCTTTCCTCGTTCTCTTTCTCTTTGTTTCTTGTTCTCACATTCTCTTTTTTTGTTCTTTTTTTGTTGCTCTCCTCAGAGGGCTCTCTGCCGTCAGTCTTTGTCACACACACACACACACACACACACACACACACACACCTAGTCACACTGCTGCGAACTCTTGTTCTCCTGTTGTTGGGCGCTCCAGGAGAGCTGTGGTGTCCCACCACGGGACAAGCAAGTGTTATAAATCACTATAATTGTCTCATGCGTGTGTCTGTGTGTGTGTG
>CM059283.1:10203154-10240654 GCA_030347295.1 Setipinna tenuifilis | reverse complement strand
CAGACCCGTCTCACTGAAGGACACACTGCTGCTTGCCACCTGCAACAACCACTCCCTTCCCACTTCAAGTAGTGATGCTAGTTTTTTTTTTTTTTATTCGGGCAGGAAGAAGGGCAGTCCCAGGGGTCCTGACTTTTAAAAAAAGTGCAGGAGGGGAAGGGAAGGGAAGGGAACCTCTACTTGCGATGCTTGAGCTCTTTATCGTGACCCCTGCCGCCACCACCGCCGCCACCTCCACCACCACCCCCCTCGCTCTTGTCCAGCACCTTTAGCGCCTCCTGCAGGTAGCTCTGGAAAGCGGTGAGCGCAGCGCAGATGGCCGGGCCCCCGAAGCCGTGGGTCAGCAGGCTGAAGTGGGTCAGGCTGCTCTGCACTCCGGCCTCCAGGCACGGCACCGGACGGCTGCCCCCCAGAGGAGAGCGGTCCTGGGACATGAGCTCCACAAACTCCTTACACACCTCCCTGATGGACAGGAGGAAGAGAAAGAGTCGATTGGTGGATACATTTTTATTCATAATTTTGATTTAAACATTGCTACAACACACCTCCCTGATGGAGAGGAGGAACAGATAGGGTAAGTAACTAAGTCGATTAGTAGGTACATTTTTATTTATAATTTTTATGTAAACATTGTCTTCACTGACTAGTGCTATACAAAACACATACAAAAAAATAAAATGAAAGAAAAATAAATAAAAGTATCATTCAGCAGGGGCGATTTTAGCATCTGGTCTTTAGGGGTGCCCGGCCCCCAGTGCTTATCACACAACACTATTATTATATATAATATATTATTCATTTTGCACTGAGCCAGGGGGTGCCGAGCAGTTTCACGGGGGTGCCTTGGCACCCCTAAAAATGGTCTAGATTCGCCCCTGTCATTCAGTCAATAAAAATATACGTGTATGTGTATGTGAGAGGAGTGAGAGGGTGAGGGATATATCAGTGTAAAACTAAGTGGCTTGGGGAAGTAGCAGTTATTGTATATTAGGATTAGTTTGAGTGTTTGGATGTATGAGAGAGTGTGTTTGTATGTGGAAGGGCATAAGCGCTGCATAGGAGGGTGACTTACTAGTAGGTAACTGTATTTTTTTATGTGTGTGTATTTATGTGTGGGTGATATGAACCGCTTTAGTGGGTGACTTACTTGGTAGTCAGTAACTGGTTAGTGTGTGTAACTGTATCTGTGTGTGTGTGTATGTGTGTGTGTGTGTGTGACAGGAACCACTTTAGCTTGTGACTTACTTGGTGGCCAGCAGCATGCTCCTCCTGGTGGGCAGCTGCTCGGGGTTGCTATGGCGACACAGGTACTCTGCCGTGGCTCTGGCGGGAAACTCCGTTTCACACACGTAGCCGAAGTCCCGAGCCAGATGCACCGCCTCACCTGCGGAACAGCAGAAACTTAGTAAGCGTGTGTGTGTGTGTGTGTGTGTGTGTGTGTGTGTGTGTGTATGTGTATGAGTGTTTGTGTATGAGTCAGGGGTGGAAATTAACTTGTTAAATGTAAAGCTTTACCAGACACTGACAAATAATGGTGAAACAACTGTTGTTGTTGTTATAACTGTCACAAAGGTATTTGCTTAATAACATTATAATAATGTGTTATTTAGTATGTACATTCTGGGGGTTAGTGTACGTTTCTCCTTATCTGTGCGCCAGTGTTGAGTACACAAAAAAAAAATATTTCTAATAAATATTTTTAAAATACTTCTGATAATTTTTGCTGTTATTCAAAATTCACGTCCTCATACGTTCTTTGCACTAGTTGTCCGGTCTGTGTTCATGTGTGTGTATATATCTGTGCATGTGTGTGTTTATATGTGTGTGTGTGTGTGTGCGTGTGTGTGTGTGTGTATGTGTGTGTTTATGTGTGTGTTTGTGTGTGTGTTTGTGTGTGTGTGTGTGTGTGTGTGTGTGTGTGTGTGTGTGTGTGTGTGTTTATATGTGTGTGTGTGTTTATATATGTGTGTGTTTGTGTGTGTGTGTCCACTTACCCTCCACGAGCGATGTGAGGAGAGTGACATTGGCTGCCTTGCGTCGGCCGGCTGGCAGGTTGAGTCCGATCTTCTCCAGACGTTCCCTGAGGCAGCGACCGCCATTCTTGGATTTTGCCCTGAGAACCAGAGAGGCATAGCGACTTAGTGTGTTTCTATATATGTGTGTGTCTGTGCGTGTGTGTGTGTGTGTGTGTGTGTGTGTATAATGATCAGTAAAACAAACTTTACATCTGCAGTACTCACAACATAGCAACTATACACACTCCAACAAAACATAAGCTTCTTCAGTCACTATTTTTGATTAGATGTAGAATCATTAAATTTAACAAAATATGTGTCAATGTACGCGCAGGAATTTGAGCTGGTGATTGCCGCTTCTTTGCTTTTACACCTCTTTCAGGGGGGAAAGTTTAGACTGCTCTGAGGGGCTAGCATTGACAGGGGGGCATTTGTGTGATGCTTTTATCTTAACAGAAAGAAGCAAGAGATTTAGTCACAAGACAAATGAGGTGTTATAAAGTCAATTCCCAGTCTAAACTCAGTTTTGACAAAATATGTAGTCGCTGCTTTTCTGGCTTTTGTAGGACAGTACGGGCCTCCGTAGACCTCCGTAGACTCACCTGCGCAAGACTCCGCCCAGCAGTGATGCGTTGAGGCATTCGGGCGGGGCCAGGCGTCGCTGCACCTCCCCCACGGTCACCTTGTACTTGGAGGTGGAGCTGAGCAGTGACAGGCGGCCGGGCACCGTGCAGAAGACCTCCGCCGGGTTGGACACCCCCATCCCACCCAGGGACATGCCATCCTTGCCCAGGGTCAGAGCCGACAGCGTGGAGCCGTTCAGCTTGGAGGGGATGGGCACTGGAGGGGAAAAGAGAGAGGGAGCGGGGGTAGGGGGTGGAGATGGAGGAGAGAAGGGGAGAGACAACAGTTAAATAAATTGGAGTGTTTCATGATGTACTATACATGTTTCTGTCACTCAACAGAATGTGTCGCTTTGAAGAAATGGAAAAAGAGAGAAAGACAGAGAGAGAGAGAGAGAGAGAGAGACAGGGAAAGAGACAAGGAAAGAGACAGAAAGAGAGTGTCAGACAGAGAGAGAGAGAGAGAAAGAAATGAGAGAGAGAGGGAGAGAGAGATAGAGAGAGAAAGAGAGAGAGAGAGAGAGTCAGAGAGAGAGAGAGAAAGAGAGAGAGAGGTCTGGATCAATCATGTTCTTTCTTGATCGACATGCTGCTGTCCTACCACAAAATGTCTGCATACATCCAAGGAAGTAGTTGTGCACACTGTGGTTTGTTTCCCTTGGTTGTGCAATACAGTGATGTATAGTGCTAAAAACAAATGTGGGTAAACTACAGTATATGCCCAGCAGGTATACTGGTGGGCAAACTATATGCTTAACATTAATGATCATAAAAAGGTGAAAATGTTACAATTTAAAATGGTGCATGAATGTGTTTATGTTCAACTACACAAAACTGGTGCAATAACAAGACACTGCCAACACTCAGAGTCTGCAGACAAAGACAGAATCTATTCTATAGGAATCTAAAGGGTACTTTCATAGTTTCTCTAATGGCATTATAGAATGGCTATATGTCACTGAGCATTACGTTTCAGCATATACATTGAAGCACAACAATGTTTTAATTCTACTGCATTCCAATTCTGAAATCCTGACCTTCTGATTTGCATTTGAAAAAACATACACTGAGCATCTTTTATACTTAGCTTTGATGTGCTATGCACTTACCTAAGTGTGTGTGTATGTGTGTGTGTGTGTGAATGTTTGAGTGGATGCGTGTGTATGTTTGTGTGTGTGTGTGTCAATATTTAAGTGGATGCGTGTGTATGTTTGTGTGCTTGCATGTAGGTGTGTGTGTAAGCGAATGTGTGTGTGCCTAAAACTGCCTGTGACATCAGCACGTGTGTGTATCTCCGGTGAGAGAGATACAGTATTTCCCAAGCCAAGCCTTTCCAAGCCTCCTTTGATGGGAGGTGACTGAGATTTAAGGCCCTAAAGATGCCACTCAAGCCCTAATAGTCATCTGCGTTGACGTGGAAACACGGTGGCTTTGAGTCGTAATTTGAACTGTGGCATCTTTGTTACATCACCCTTTGAAAAGCTAATGTGTTTTCATCCGAGCAGCCAGCTAATCACACACACACACACATCACACATCCCCAGAGCCGTGACTGTGTGGGAAGACCATTCAGGGGAATTCAGAGATTTGTGTGTGTGTGTGTGTGTGTGTGTGTGTGTGTGTGTGTGTGTGTGTGTGTGTGTGTGCGTGTGTGTATGTGTTTGTGTGCACATATATGAGTGTGTGTGTGTCAATGTGTATGTATGTGTTTGTGTGAGCATATACGGGTGTGTGCCAATGTATATGTATGTGTGTGTGTGTGTGTGTATGTGTGTGTGTGTATATGTGTGTGTAACCCTTGCAACTCTTCATATCTTTCTTTCCTCTGCTCCTCTCTGTGTTGACAAGAAGCTGGAAGTATCTGTATGTGTTCATAACAGTATCTCTGTCAGGCTTACTCTTGGCAGTTAGCTGTGTGTGTTTGTCTGTGTGTGTGTGTGTGTGTGTGTGTGTGTGTGTGTGTGTGTGCGCATGTGTGTGCTTTTCTCTCCGTGGGCGGTGTGTAGCTCTTAGCGATGTCCCACTGTGCAGAAGCAATACACACATACACTCATACACGTGCACACACACACACAGACACAAACTGACACACAAACACTCATCATATATGTACATGCACACACACTTGCAAACACAAACACATACACACACATTCATATATGCACAAGCACAAACACACATACACATGCAGAAACACACACATACACACAGAAACACACACACACAGAAACTATGGACTCGGTGAGCCAATTCACAGTCCGCTTTGCTCACCTCCTCTACACCCCCCCCCCCCCCCCTTTTCTCCCCCTTCCCCCCCTCCCTCCCTCTCTCCCTCCCTCCTCCACAGATCTGGGTATTCTTGTGGGCTTTGGATTGTTCTCCCCTTAAGTCCCTGTGGCTGAGAGAAAGCTTCTCTAATTAACGCATTCGGCTCTCCTTGTGCGGGTACAGCGCACAGCCAAGGCTCCCTCGTAAACACACTTTACCCACAAGAAACAAGCACACACAGTAACAGTAACAGTAAAGCACAGACGACGCATTATAAAGACATTGGCTTCAAGACTTCAAAAGTGTAGCGAGCTCCTGAATCAGTATTTGGTCTTCAGTGTGTTTTCTGGTGTTTTGTGGGAAAAAAAACAAAACATTTTTGGGGGGTATTTCAGCAGGAATGATCACACTGTGATTTATTCCTAACACCCCCCCTTACCCCCCAGCACCCCTCAGTACACCCCTGCCCCCCAGCCCTTATATGACTTGTCCATTAAACAGCTCGCCTTAAGGGCAGGCTGCAGCCCAGCCCTGCCAGATCTCTGTACTTCAAATGAAACACCAAAATGGAATTATTTATACTCCCTCTACTCTGTATCTCCCTCTTTCTCTGTCTCTCTCTCGTTCTCTCTTTCTGTGTGTGTGTGTGTGTGTGTGTGTGTGTGTGTGTGTGTGTGTGTGTGTGTGTGTGTGTGTGTGTTTTGCGTCTACATTGTGAATGGCTGAATGTGTGTTATTAGCAGTCTCACCTTTCTTTATGACCGAGTGGTCCAAAATGCCAAGTGCTGAGGCCTCCTCCATCGCCTGTATAGAAAAAAATAAGCAGATTTTGTATTTACTCAAAACTGAAGTGTACAAGAGAAAGCCACTAGAGAAAGATTATGTGTGTGCAAATTTACCAAGCACCTTAACTCTCTACTCTGCCCCCCTCCCCCTTCCTAAAATAAAAAAAACTTTAAAACTTTAGCTGTGGTTTTTATAGTACGTCTACACAAAGCCTTTAGGAGACAGCAGAGTAAATCTTTTAGGCAAGAAATGGAAGAGTTGGTTTTGAAGCTACTGGTGGATTTGGGGGAATTAACTTCCTCTCACTCTGTAAAAGAGAAATTGTGAAGAGAAACGGGAAGCATCTTCCTTTTATTTTTAATCCGACATACACATAACGTTCATCGTTAAGGAAATATCAGTGTTGTCAAACGTTCAGAAATGCATCTATTCTTAATCAGGAACGGGAGTGCTGCTTTACAAGGAATTAGAGAGTATCAGGAATATAGCTGCACTGTTTCTGAGAACACGCGTTCCTTTAGAAAATGTTTAAATCAGCATATAGCCCAAATTTTGTATGTTTTATTATTTTTTGTCTCTCTCAAAAAAAAATACTAGGTATATAGACCATCCTGGGATGGGGTGAAATCTACGCTTATATAAATTTGGGTTTTTCTAACTTTGAAAAGAATTTAAAGAATTTTAACAATGGAATTGCGTAAATCTGCGTACATCTCGCTATCTTTCATTTAGAATTTTTATATTGAGGTATTCCAGACTGAACCTTATTTGAGAAATTATAGATCGAAAAATGAAACAATGCGCTACAGCTCTGACACAGAATGGTTACATTTGCCTCTGCACCTGCTCACGAGACACAGACCGTTTGAAATTTTCACAGGTTAGGCGACTGGTTGCCTGCTAACAAGATAAAGAATATTCATTCAGGCAACACAGACAGTTGTTTTCTCTGTTCTCTTCTTAAGATGTTTTTGTTGTTTTCTTAGTTTTTCTTAAGATTGTTTGCAATAAATTAACAGCAAGACCACTGGAAACAATGTCAATGTTATACATTTATAGTTAAAAAAAACATGGTTAGGAAAAATTTCTCTCTTGAAAATGTTGCAAATAATTAAACAAAATTCTGAAATAACTTACTATAAGATATGGTATCGAATATGTTAATTTAGCTTAATATTATGGGAAACTTTTCCTGAAACACAGAATTAAACCAAGTTGACTACTTGCGCGTAAATTAGGCCAGCCTACTTAGATTTTACCAGCGACGAGGTGAAAAATGTAATGGTTGTGAAAACTTAAATTTGATTAGAAAAAAAAAAATATTTTAAAGAATTTGCAAATATTATTCCAGCGCTTTCCAATACTAAAACGAGAAATAAATTATAACATTTGGTTTAGGGGAAACAATTTACCTTTGTTGTGCAGGCAAATATAAGCATTTTATTTCTGTTTTAATTTGACTTTTTTACGCACGCTCTCCCATGTAACTATACTGTGTATGGTACTTGCCAGCAGAACACTTAAGAGCACGCACCTGCATCTCTTCCAGACTATGATGTCCCGCGTGCATGCCGAGAGGACTCTCCCCCAGTGCAGCCGCGCCCTCACCCAGCCCATGTAGCAGGCGCGGGACCCCAGGGTACTCCCGACGCGGGTCGAGACTAAGTGCCCTTTGGGACTGCGACAGCAGGGCGCCCTCCTCCGACCGCGACCGTTGGGAGTGCCACGCGGCCTGTTGCTGGTGGAGCGAGCTGATGGAGTTGTAGGGCTCCGGGAGATGTGGGTACGCCGACTCCTGGCTCTGGGAGAAGGACAGCGAAGACTGGGGATACGGAGGCGGGAAGTAGGGCGGCTGGAAGTCCGAGGCGGGGGTGTGACACAAGGGGGGCGCCGAGGAGTAGGCGGCCTGGTTGAGGGAAGACAGCTGAGAGAGACGGCCACTCGGCGAGGAACCTGTAAGCCCATCCGCGCGCTCCTGTGCGTAACAGACATTGCTGATTAGAACACACCGCATATAATTTCAAAGTTATGCGCCCACACACACACACATACAAAATGGAGTAACCTGAGGTCGTTCAGCAGACTGACCCTTTAATTAAAAGGTCTATGAAAGACTTCTAAACTAAACATTTTTCTTGTCATGAAATTCGGTATGAGCAAAATTTGGTGTGATGTCCCTTGAAGTGGTCTTTTGCATAATTTGAGACACTTTAACTGCTCAGACTCACTCAAATATATTACGTCTCAATACTGATTCAGTCTTTTATGAATGTTAAACATTAAAACATTAAACATTTCCAGTGCGATGCAGGAATGCAGTCCCAAACATTCAAAACACTCAATAGGCACTACAATAGGCATTTATCCCGGAAATCATTCGATTTTCTAAAGCTAGGTCATTGAAATCAATCACACATAGAAGAAGTTAAAACTCTGACATTAATTGAGCTTTAAAAAATCAATTCGGAGGAATCTTGCAAATTATACTAATATACATATTAAGCATATATTACTGACCATTTAATGATTATTTAAAACTTTATGGGCAACCTATTTCAATATTTTGATGTGAAGGCTATCTGAACAATAGATCACATAACTATTGTTAGCGAAGTATGCACAATTTAGTGATGGCTATGAAGTGTTAGTCCGTTTGGTCCTACAGACACTTAACGGCGATTCGACAGGCATCTGGAGCTTGGCACTTCATTGTCTAATTGCTTGTGTCCAAGCCCTATGGCAGGACAGTCGTTAGCTCTGGCTTAACTGAAGTTAATAGACACCTGGCATATACGACCTGACATAATTATCAGCTGACTCACCATCGCAGAGTAAGTGTGGACCAACATCTGGACCTGGAACAATCTCCAATCGGATATCCCGCGCTTGTTAAAGTCTTGGAGAGTCGGGCTAATGATAACCTAAAAGCCCACTCAAGATCATCTGCTTATTGTGTCCATTCGATTCCGAGTCGCTTGTTTTTTTTTTTTTGGTGCGCACTTTGTTGCCTTGTTCATGCGCCAGTTCTAAACATGTGCTGACAAAGGCAGCAGGAATATCATGCGTCCCCGTGCCTCTCCATGCGCGCTACTTATAGTTTTCTGCACGAGTCGCCCTGACCGGGGGAGGGGTCTTGGGCTCACAGTTTAAAGAGATATTCTTTCATTCAGTCTTTCATCCTTAACGCACGTAGCATCTCCCAGTTGGGTAAGCCAAGTTTTAGAATGTATATGTGATGAAAACTATTCATATTTTCACACATTTCTGTCATAAAAATCAGTCAACAAAACACATAAAAAACGCTGATAATAGGTGAGTATAATTTCCAAAATGCCCAAAATCTGTTTGAGTTGAGCTTTTCGTAAAACCCTTTTAGGATCCATTTAGAAATATCAATCCAGACGAAGAGAAATGTGAATTATTACCTGTAGGCCGTAGGGTTCGGTTTTGCTTCGTGATTTCCACAGCATGTTGTCTCTAGTTGTGTGTATATGATCTGCAGCGCAGGAGACTGGTGAAGCGCGGTGCTGGTGCGTTGGTGTTGCGCCCAGAAGTAACAATGACTGAGTAGCTAAGTTAAAGAGCCTCCCGAGTTTTGTTCCGAACTCAGACACAGGGGCTGGGATGCGTTGTGGGGTGGGGTGGGGGCAGGTGGAGACGCAAACTAAACAGGGGAGGGGGTTGTGTGTCCACAAAGGATGCAGATGAGGAGCAGCAGTGTTTGATTTAATGAACGGTGGGCCAACACTGGTTATAGCTGATCTGATTTAAGGGGGTTAAATGCTCTCTGCAGTCAGTAGCCGTCCTTCTATTTGACCTTCAAGTCCCGTTTAGGGGTTGTAAATAAGTGAGATATTGTACAAACAACTAAACAGAATCAGTCTATTTATTGGCTGCTGCATTACACTGAATGATAATTTCAGTTAAGATCTACATTAAAAACAGCTTGTGGTTTGGGACTGGACGTATCTTTGTACAGTAAAACAGCATATAATTCAAGGCCCTGCTGTAATAAAAAAAAAAACTAGAACTTCTATGGTCCTGTTTAAAGGGCATCTTTAAACGACAAACCTTGGTAAGTTCACTCAAAGTGAGTAAATACCCTGGCAGAAAGGTAGTTCAGCTTTGTTTTGCCAGAAAACGTAGCTGCACTCCTCAAATTATTTTTCTTACAACTACTGAACTAACTTACCTAGGTTTGTTACTAAACCATTCACTTGTCATTGCAAAATGTCTGTGCCACTAAATACTTACATATCGCACAGACAGTGTTTTAATAGACTGTAAATGGCCATGGTGGTCTTGTGATAGTTCAAAACGGAGCATTATCTCGAAACTGTCTGCATCTATGGTCTTCATCAGTGAACAGTTCTTCAGTGTTCATATTAGGCTTCAGCGACACCTTATGGTCATGTAGTGGTAGTGCATGATTTCGCTGTAGGGGTACCTCTTATTAGAAGTCATTGATACCCATGAACACAAAGAATAATTATAGAAGCCGTATAGAAATGCTATTTATTCATTCGGACAACATACAAAACAAAGACATAAAATCTCTGTGGTATTTTCCCCAAACACTGACTGAACATCAAAACAGCTGTGTACATGTTAAGTCAGGATGGGTTTATTTGTGTGTGTGTGTGGACACACATTTGTGGTTCTGTTCAGCTTGTGTGTGTGTGTGTGTCCCTTGTGTCCTTTTTTCTCATGTGTCTGAAAGTGTGCATGTGGACGTTCACTGAGACACGGCCTGTCTGAGCTGGCTCATGTCCTTCAGCAGGCTGGCTGCCTGTCCCCTGCTCAGTTCCTCTCTGATCTCCTCTCTGCACGTCGGACACGTCTGAGCCAGCGCGCACAGCGCCTCCTGCAGGGCCTCCAGGGTCGGTGCATCGGTCCGGGCCCCTCTGGTGCCGAGCTCGGCCAGGACGTTGGGCAGCCAGCTCTGTTCCCTGACCAGGGAGGTCAGTCCTGGGCGAGCCCTCAGGCAGGCTCCCAGGGCCTGCAGACTGAGTCTCCACAGCTCTCCCACCTCGTCCCAGCTCTCTTCCCAGGCGGCGGCCACCGATCCTGGGAGGGCGTCCTGTGCGGGACCCAGGGCACCCAGAAGGAACCGCAGGGCAGCGTTGAAGAAGCGTCTCTCACCTGGGTCAGTGACGTCTAACGAGTGCACAAAAAAGACAAGACACATATTGTAAACAAACACAAGGAACATGGCTAAGGCTACACATGCATACTCTCTAGTTATGGTGAAATCCTGCTGAGTCATACACAGGGTGGAGAAGACAAAAAAAATGGACCAATTTTTATCTCCTCAATCACTGAGGCTAGCACAGTTGAAAACCATGCAATTTAAAGCTCATCCTTTCCAGTGACATCATGGTTTAAGGCTTGTAAAAAACATTCTCTTCCGAGACTGCTCCCCTTCCCAACAAAACTAACAAAACCAACAATCACTAAACCAACTCTCTCTTACTCTGCCCCCATGTGCGGAGTATGTGTGTCTGTAGTGTCCCTGCTCTGGGAAACTTACTTAGGCACATGCATCTCCTTGTATGCATGAAGATAGTCTGCTTACTCCATGTTCCTCTACACCTCTGTTAGCTTAGGTCCTCCTTTTTGTAAGTCGCTTTGGAGCATCTGCTAAGTGTAATGTAATGTCATGTAATGTAATATGCATACTCTCTAGTTGTGGTGAAATCCTGCTGAGTCATACACAGGATGAAGCAGAAAAAAAAATGGACCAATTTTTAAATGACGATATCTCCTCAATCACAGAGGCTCGCACAGTTGAAAAGCATGTATTTAAAGCTCATCCGGTTCTCTTTCCAGTGACATCATGGTTTGTGGCCATGCAAGCAGTGGCACAGTCAGAGTATATAAGTTATATTGTTCGAAATCACCCATTCCCTTATCTTCTCCTAACAATTTGCCTGCCACTAATGTGGTAGGAGAGGGGTGGGGAAATGCCCTTTTATCAATCTCAAAACCAGAATGCCTACTAGCTCAATGGACACTTTAGCCAACTGTGCCACTACACCTCCTCATTATATCAGTTATAAAGGCTGACTTACCAGAGGGTGTCACCTTTGTTCTGGCCATCATGAGGCCAAGTGTGCAGAGATTGGCCGAGAGCACGAGGAGGCGGGGTTTATGCAGGAGAACAGGAAGGGCGTCATTTAGAAGCTTCAGCAGCTCTGAGAATGACGAGTCTTTCCTGAAAACGACAGGACACCAAAAACACTTCATGGAACACTTTGTTCTTCCAAGGAAACAACAATTCTGTTATCTGACCCAGGAAAAGAAAAATGCCAGACATTCCCAATGGATCGTGGGTTTTTCCCACAGGGAGAACGAGCACACTTTTTTTTTTTTGATCTGTTCAAAATACAGTCTAAAGCCCCGTTAGTACCAGTACTTTGTTATCACACAGTGATACACATGACATACAAAAATACAACCATAAGTGTTATAATCTAAAATGTATAGTGAGCGATGAAAAGCAAACATCTCGCAAGCTGTACAATCTGTGTCTGTGTACAAGCACACATATTTTCAAGTGTCTATAAGCTTGTGCAAATGTGCATGTGGCAGTGTGGCAGTGTGAGGTATGTGTGTATAGACACACACACACACACACACACACACACACACTTTAAGTAGTCCACAATCATGCACATATGCATGTGGGTGTTTTGGTTTCTGTGCGTGCGCGCACATGTGTAACATAGTAATTACCTACCTTTCTCTGACTCTGTGACAGTGATATCAAGTAGAGTGGAACAGGCCGTCTCAAGAGCAGGGCTATGTGTCTGTATACCTGTGTAAGCATGCACATATATATATATGTGTGTGTGTGTGTGTGTGTACTAAGTAAGTGTGTCTGTGTATGTGTGTGTGATCATGCACATACAGTATGCATGTGTATGTTTTTGTTGCTGTATGTGTATGTGTGTGTGTGTGTGTGTGTGTGTGTGTGTGTGTGTGTGTGCACACGTGTGTTTAACACAGTAACTACCTGACTCTCTCTGGCTCAGTGACGGCGATGTTGAGGAGAGCAGAGCAGGCCGTCTCCAGGGCAGGCTCTCGTCTCTGGGCCTTTCCCTCCTTCTTCTGAAGCTCCTCCCACCCCCTCTTAAGGAAGCCAATCAGCAGAGAGAGTGTATCCAGCGTCAGCAGCACCCGCCGAGGCCCCTCCTCCGCCGTCAGGTGGCACAGAGCAGGTAGCAGATACCTGCAGAGGACAGGAAATAGACTTGATTCAGAGCAACCAGAGGCAGACATCCTAGGTTCAGAAAGTACAAGTCCTACCAGATACTTGTTCCAGCCAATTTACTGAACCAGCTGATCCTAGGTAGATGAGATAATTTGTGAAATCACCTGTGTTGCGAGCACAGGCAGAAGGAATATATTTCAGGACTTTTACTTTCCCAGTCCACTTTGTCCATGTGTGTTTCCCCATACACTGACAAGACTATGGTGGCCGAACATAGCCTAATTTGCCGCGCCATAGCCTCAGAACATTCAGTGGGAAACACTGCATACCTACATAAAGCTACTTCATATAGGGCAGCAGAAATAATTGATTTTTGATTGACATCACAACCAATGCAATAAGTTGACTGCAATGGCCTCTTATTGCAACTTGCACCTTTATCATAATGGTTGAATTTATGTCATGTTCTTGTTGAGGGCAGTAAAGCCCACCTATCCAAACTGCTGTGCTCCGTCCGTGTCTCTGTCTCTCTCATTAAAAGTTATCCAAGTAAAAGCAAAAGTTATACTGAAAATCAAATCATAATATTGAAAGGTCAAGGTGATGAGCTGTACCTGAGAGCGTGTTCACCTGTCCACCTGTCTCCTGGTGAGCCCGAGCCTATCGACATGTCCGCCATGCAGGCAGTCAGGTCCTTTACGTCACCCCCTCTCTGCAGGTGATCCCTGGAGTAGCCAATGAGGAAAGGCAGTAGTGACGTCACTTCCTCTTTCAGACAGGACGTCTCCTCTGCCAGCCAGGCACACAGGCAGCGGAAAGTGGCAAAGACGAAGGGGTTGCCATAGCAACTCTGGTCGACCTGATGGAAAGAAAAACAGCATAAGGTAAGACATTTACAGGACAAGGGAGATGTGGTTAATGTTTTACATGGCTTGTGCATCTATAAAGGCTACAGTAGGGCTACACGATTTGAGGGAGAATCTAATTACAATTTTTTGAGAGATATTGCAAATGTGGTTTGATTTGCTGTGCAATTTTTCAGAAAGTCAGTGTTCAGTTCAGTATCCCAAATTGTTCTTTAGTATGGGGCACTTCTGATTGGTGAGCATAAAAAGCCCAGCTCTGCTGACAGGTGAGCTGTCACACAAGGCAGGATGACATGGACACACAAATCATAGCTGTAATAAGACTAACCACTGCCAGAGTTCTAAACTGTGAGATTAATTACAGGAGTGTTTCTCCAAGTTTTTTGGACCATAGACCACCCCGGAAAAATGTTAATTTAGAATTTTAATCAAGAATTTTAGATCAATTAACTGTGCAACCCTAAGCTACATCTTTGGAATCTGTTTGCTTTCAAATGTGACTTGTTGTGTTATCTACTGTATGTGCTCACCTGCTGCAAGTGATAGATGACAGCTGAGATGGCTTCCTCCAGAATGCCCAGCACCTGCCTGCTCTGCTGCAGACTTATCCCGGAGATGGAGCTCTGTGTCTGGGCAGCGCTGTAATCCGGCCCCTGGCTGCAGGCCTGCTCCATGGCCGCCTCCATGATGCGATAGCAAGCGGTGAGCCAGTGCTGAAGGTCTGGAGACAGCTCTGTGCCTGGCGGTTCCTCCAGACCCATTCGCACCTCCACGCAGGCCCGGTTCACCAACAGACAGCAGAACCGGGGCGGCCCAACACAGTCCCAGCCACAGAGGTCCAGGAGGCAGGCCGCGAACGCCAGCACCGGGCCCAGCTGCTTCGTGCCCAGTTTGGACTGAACCAGCGGCCTCAGGACGGTCCACAGCTCTCCCACCAGCCTCTTCAGCTCGCCGCTCTCTAGCGCCCCCTCCTGTGGCGGCAGGAACTGCGGCAGCTCTGAGCAGAGCTCTAGCCGGCGCTGCTCTTTGGCTTGGCAGAATTCGCGGATCAACTCCTCCAGCGTCGCCCTCAACGGTGCGGAGTGCTTCTCCCAAACTTGCGGGCCGAGCCGTGAGAGCAGCAGCCCCAGCAGCGGCCGCCCTCTCTTCCTGCTGAGGGTCTGGTTCTGTTCGAGGGCCCGGCAGAGCGCCGGTACCGCGCCACGGGCCAGCAGCCTCTCGGGCCCACCCGACCCTGCAGACAGCGCCTCTAGAACCTGGTAGCAGTCGGATGCTGTCGCCTCATCAAGATTAACTGTGGAGTCAGCAGATGTCTCACTGCCGGACTCTCCTGCAGTGGTCTCTGCTGTGGCAGGCTGAGATGACGGAGAGGAGTCACCATTACACTTGGCTGCCTGGCCTGCAGGTACCGCGCTCTCTTCTTCTCCCTGGCCGGTGTGGGGGGTGTGCTTCTGCTGGGGTGTCCAGGCAGGGCCGACAGACACTAGGCCCAGGAGCATGGGCAGGGTGCTGAGCATCTGCGGGTGCTGGGCCATGTCTGGGTCGGTGCTCAGGGCAGCCAGCAGGGCCGTGCCCAGAGACAGCAGCTCCTCGGGGGGAAGACCGGAGCTTGCGTCCCCCCTAACGGCCGTCACCAGGAGACGGGCGGGCAGGTTCAGACCCACTGCCTCAAAGACACGATGCAGCGTCACGCGGTCCAGCTGACTCGCTGGACACACGCGTGTGATCTGCAGACAGGAGACCAGACATTACTTCTTACAAGCTGTAAGTTATCTTTTCATTTAGTTGACAAATAAGCTAGGTTACCCCTTAAATAATATCTCAGTGTGTTGTGTCATAATAGAGGCCGTAACAGCAAAAGAGTAATGTATTAACTTGTGTTAAAACAACTTTACCAGGAGAAGTGCAGCTAACGTGTGGCTGTCATTCTTGGCATGAGTAAGCGCGTGAAGACACTTTTCGAGGACCTCCTTCTGAGCGTGAGACAGACCGTCATCTGACGCTCCCGAAGGTCTTTCCGTCGTCGACTCATCTTCTGGCAGAGGATCTCCTGAGTTTGTTCCAGGAATACTAGAACTCCCGGGTTCATCCATCACCATCATGGACGGACCTGTCGAACAAACAAAGACACATTAAGGTGAACTTCAAAAGCCAACCTCCAAATAGTAAGGCTTAACTTCTAAGGTTTTACACTGAATACATTCCAGGGAAGCGTTTTACATTTTCATGTATACCAAGCCCAGGACATAAAAAACGTTCAATTTAAAACAAACACGCACTGAATGGAACTTACTACAACTTATCAGCGTATCACATGGGGTCAAAATCAAATGTCGCTACAGTCAAGTTTAGTGCTACAGTCGGGCTTGGTTCTGTGTAGAATAGTTCAACTTTTGCAGTCCACGTTTTCGATGAAAATGCCGAGGTTATAAGACAGTTAATATAAATAAAGCCCAGGGTACTCACGTTTTCAGAGGAAACTGCTGTCATTCATGGGCATCCACTAAACGTCGCGCGAACGGAAGAATCCTCCATGGGCGGAAGTACGTAACCGACACAATATGAATATTAAAATTGTAGTTTAAAATATACATATATTATTTAGCTTGACAAATTATGGAATGTTAGTGATGAACCACATAGCTAGTTTAAAAAGATAAATTAATCAAAAGTGCGTATTAAGGATAGTGGCCATTTTTGAAGTCTTTATAACCATATGGGTGACATTGCATTTGTTCTAGTCTCGTGGATCTCTTATCACTAAAACGACTTTAAACATTTTAAAATAGCCATATACTGTTAAAATGGCCAAAGTGTTAAATAGAAGCTGATTAAACGCAGTGTACCAAAGGACTTAATAAAGGTTACACGGTGTACCAGCGCAAGGCTCGTGGCGGAAGTAAATGAAGATTAGTGCGCTCGCTTATTGGTCCGTTCTGAGAAAGAAGGTGGAAATCTTGCCATTGCCCGACCCACGTCTCCACTGGGGACGTCAATACGACTATACCTCAACCAAAACGTCTTTTTACCTCAGCCACAACACAACATGAGATCCTGGGCAGGTAAGTCATAAATTCATTTGAAATGACCCAGCAGTCACCTCAGACGGTGCCGCCTGTCCCTTTGATGCCACGAGTTTGTTACAATGTTGCTGCCTCAATGTATGTGCGTAGAGCTTGTAGGTTGCTGATATTTTAGCTACCTAAGCGAACAGCTGTTACACCAAACGTGATCCTGTGATTATTGTAATGTGCATGTACCTAGCAAGAATATGTTTGCTAGTCGTGATATTCTTACATTTTTCATTGCCGTGTCGTTTGTGCGTATGAGGGAGCTACATGTAAAAGGACTTGTTATCTTGCTGTATTTAAGAAGATTTCGTGCAGGCTGTTGGAATAGGCTGTAGAGCCTAGTCCCCACAGTCGAATGCTTTTTCTTTAGCACCAAATGATAGCCTGCTAGCTTGTGCAGAATGGCAAAATGGGATTTATTTGTATAGAAAAACGCCCCCTCTTCCATTTAATCTGGGGATCATTACATAATACATCCTCAATTTTGCAGAACGCGAGCCCTAATGCAATACTCTGCATCAGGTCTGTAGCCTAGGCTATAATGTCACGTGAAAAAGTAGGGGCCTTAGTCAAGTCCTCAGAAATGTATCGGGATCAAATGTTCCTTAGCCTATTTTTACTCTGCAGAGCATTGATAAGCATATTATATGTTGTTTCGTTTCTAGGTTCGGAGGGGAGGAGTTGACGTGGTAAAGCACTGCTGCTCTCAGACGGCAGTTGCGAGAAGGAACAGCTTCAGCTGAGATGTTACTCTGAGAATCACACTGTCCTTCTCAGCCTGATCGCCAGCACACATACCCAACTGTTTACATTTGCAGGACTGAGCGAAAGAAGAAGAGGAAGGAAGCTAACGGAGAGGAAAAGTCTTCCACTCCCTGGGTGGGATTCAGTCGGTTTGGAATCTTGTTTTTGCCTTAGTGATTCAGCCTGGTGACCTCAATACACCTGTGCGGCAACACAGTCACGAGTGTCCCAGTGCGCGGACCCATGTTAACGACAGGTGCTTATGCGAACTTGTGACATGTGGCCGGGCAGTAGAGCTTCGCCAACAGGTGTAATAAGAAGAGCCGAGTCACCCAGGTGTGACGCATCCCAAAACCTCGACCAGTTTTCTTTCACTTATCACTGGCGTCCTCGTTGCCGGAGTCAGGAGGAGCCACAATCTGATTGGAATGCGGATCCGTTGGAATGAATGATTCCGGCTGTCAGCCCTGAGGTAGGCTCCTCCGTGTGAACAGTGGCATCTGGCCATTATGGCATCATGGTCCATGACCTGTCGGCTCGGCTCCCACTGTAATTTGTAGCCAGTCCTTTCTTGTTTTTGTAATTCTCGAAGATCTGACGTCATTTGGCTCTTAGATCATTTGTCCCTTATCATTCTTCATCCAAGTACAAAGTCTATTACACCCATATACAAGTTGAAGCAAATTTAAATAGTAAATATTGTACACTGATTCTTGTTTGTTTTTAAATAGGCTACTAATTATTCCTAAATATTGTCCTCAGTGTCTCTTGTTTTAAACTCTCCATAATTGAATATTTGCAGTGCTTAACGACTTTATTTTTGATGGTAAACTGCAAACATAGAGTTGAGCTCAACACTGTTTGTTTAGCCACGAGGACAGGAGTCTGTGCTACCATAACAGAGAGATGGTCTGTGCTAGTCTGCTGTACTCACAAAAGGTCATTTAAGTTCCCAACGATACTGACATCTTAAACTCATTGATGTCAAAGGGCTCACCATTTCAGCTGTCACTTTTGTCTTGGAAAAAAAGACTAACTAAAATTCAAAACTACTATATTTAAAACTTCTCAAATTTTAAAACATATTTATCAGATGTGTAGATGTCTTTTAGGTGTGTTTATTAGTTTTGGCTTGGTGGTGTTCAGGTGGGATAAATTAATCCTGTGTGGACTGTGTTAACAAGAGAATGCTGCTTTAACACAAACAATCGCTGCATGTATTGTGTGTTAATGGTTTGTGAGGATTACAGTTTTAACTGGGTGAGGTGGCTGCATTTTAACATAGGAGCACAGCTGTCACTTTAGACAGTAAATAAATGATAAAGTTTACAGAGTTGACTCCTCCCCAGCACTCTCTGTCACTCTCTCTGTGTCTCTCTCTTTCTGTCTCTTTGTCTCTCTCTTTCTTGTTCTCTCGATCTCTATCTCTCTCTCACTCTTGCTGAGTGTGTGTGTGTGTGTCTACTGACATACTCTTGATTTTTAGAATGCCCTGTTTCCCTAGCCTGGTAAACCAGATCCTCATACTACACTTCATGTTGTATAGAGGGTCTGGCTTTGGTTTTATTACCATGGTTGTCTCAGGCAGTATCTTGCCTGACCAATCAGCGAACAATTTCTTCCTGTAGGTGTAGACTCTGCTGAAGTTTGAAATGATTGGATATGCCTTTACCACTAATGTCTGGTCATGATGTATGCAATTAGCCTGCCTGCTATAAGCCTGCCTAAGCACTACAATTCAAATGTAGCACGCAAAGTCGATATCATCACTCATGAGACACAGCCAGACCCACAGCCAGACCCTCTGTACAAAATGCAGTGTAGTACAAGGGACTGGTTTATCAGGCTACTGTTTCTCCCCTTTACCCCTAAGAAAAAAAAATCACACACCCACATAATCCTCCAGGTCTATCAAGTTTCTATAAGCTTTCATGAAGTGTTTAGCTTTGCAGAACTCTGTTCAATCAACATTTTTGGAGAGTGAGTAATCCTAAAGGGCACTCTGTGTGTTTGTTGGTTTGTGTGGTGACCTGACCTGACATGTTGCCACGGTGACCTGACGTGCTGCCTCTCTGACTGAAAGGTGTGTGGATGCAGAGAGACATGGCCTCCTCCTCGAGGAACCTGTTCCAGAGGAACGTTCTCCTGTTCCTTAGGCCACATCTGGTTCTTCTGCTGACACTGATCAGCCTCTGTGGTCTTAGGCCTGCCTCAGGTGAGAATACACACACACACACACACACACACACACACACACATTCATATATGCACTTGCGTACACAGACATTCATGTGCACAAACACACACACACACACACATACACACACACACAGAAACTATGGACTCTAGATGCCCATTCATAGTTCTCCTTGCCCCCCTCATCTACCCCCCCCTTCCCCTCCTTCCCTCCCTCCACAGATCTGGTTATTCTTGTGGGCTTTGGATTGTTCTGCCCTGTTCTTAAATCAGAATAGTACACAGCAAAAAGACCAGTGTTGAATGGACTCCCACAAAGAATTGTTGAATTATAACACTTTTGAGGGTTTATATTGCTCCACTCTCCAGATTGAAATCAACACTTTCACAATGGGAAATAACCCAGACTTTTGGACACCATTTAAATTCGAAAATGTTAAAATTACACTTTAGTTAAAAATCAACTCTAAAATGTTTAACTCTAAAATGTTCACTATATAATGTTTGCTGTGTATCAACAGAATAGTATGTTCAGAAGTTACTTACACACTAAAGTATGTCTTTATGCACCAGCAACACACAGTTACACACACACACACACACATACACACAGGGGCGAATCTAGACCATTTTTAGGGGTGCCAAGGCACCCCCGTGAAACTGCTCGGCACCCCCTGGTTCAGTGCAAAATGAATAATATATTATATATAATAATAGTGTTGTGTGATAAGCACTGGGGGCCGGGCACTCCTAAAGACCAGATGCTAAAATCGCCCCTGCATACACACACACATACATACACACACACACACACACACACAGACCCACACACACACAGACCTGAGACCTCCATCCTGATCTGCATCCCACAAATTAGATTTTGGCTCTCCACTGTACCACTTCTCTGCTGGATCATGTCTTCATCTCCTGAGTAGTTATCACATTAGTGGGGTGTGTAGTCTGTGGATGATTGTCCGTTGTTCTGTATTTTGTCACATGGTGTAAAAGTTAGTTGTTGTGAGAATGTATGTAATTGCACTGATGTGTGATGGTTATTAATGACTTTGTTCATGTGTTTTGTGTTTGTGTGTATGTTTGATTATGTGCATAGATCTGTGGAGGTGTGTATGTATAAATGACAGTTCTCCATTGAGTCAGTGGCTTCATATGCTATCATATGCCGTGCTCTAAATGTAAATTGCAGTAGCTTTGGGTTCCTGAAGCCGAGAGTGGGTTAGTGGGTATGTGTGTGACTGGCACGTCTATGTGTGTGTGTGTGTGTGCGCGCTTGAATGACAGTTGCAGTCAACGACTTGTGCTGTTGTTCTCTGTGGAACTCCACAAAGAACAGCACAAAGACTCTCTGTGTGTCACAGCCAATCAGAGCACAGATCCGGTCAACTGTGTTGGTCTGCACCAATCACGGCCCTGCAGGGACTTTGCCAGAAGGGACTCTTGGGGGGGTGTACTGTTACAGCTGGGACCCATAGTATCAGTCTTCTGTCACTGAAAGTGAAGTAGCCCTTGGCCTGTGGCTGTTGTTGTGTTGTGTCAACTGGCTCCGCAGGTCCCAGGAAAGACCTTTTGTCTGCTTGCTTCGGCCATTGTGGCCCCTGTTTTCTTGTTTGGGACATTCATGCCGTGACGCGGCTGACCAAAACCAGACGCTTCCCTGTTTTTAATAAGATGTCTAGCTAGCTAATGGGGTTTCCCTTTATGGAATGATGACCTAAACTATTTTCCTGTTGTTTTGTGTCTCTTTGAACTTCTCTTTCTGTCCCTCTCTCTCTCTCTCTCTCTCTCCTCTTTCTCGTTCTCTTTCTCTTCCTCTTTCTCTTTCTCTCTCTTCGCCCCCCCCCCCCCCCCCGCCTTTGTCTTCCACACTCTCACACTCTCTCTCACACACACACACACACACACACACACATACACACACACACCCACACACCACACACACACCCACCCCCACACACACTCCCCACACACACTCCCCACACACACACCCCACACACACACCCCACACACATACACACACACACACTCACACACACAGCGGGGATGTGTCGGGTGACGGGGGGTGTGCTGGGCATCCACTGGAGCAGTGTGGTGGGCCTGGGCTGGAGGCCGCTGGCGGTGGGCCGCGGCGGGCCGCAGTGCTGGGAGTCCTGCTGCCTGGAGCCGGCCTGCAGCGCGGTGTGGACCCTGGGGGGCCGCTGCGTGCTCCTCAGCTGCTCCAGGGCGGGGGGGTGCTCCATCACCTCTCTGCCCCAGCCCCACCGCGAGTCCCTGGGCCTCCTGCAGCAGCTCAGCAAGGGCAACGGCCACCGGCAGCGGAGACCGAGACGCGCCGCAGCCGGGCAGAAGGGTGCACACACGGTGAGAACACACACACATGTACATACACACACACATGTACATTGAAACACACATGTACATACACACACACATGTACATTGAAACACACATGTACATATACACACACATGTACATTGAAACACACATGTACATACACACACACACACACACACACACACAAATGCACATGTGCATACACAGACTCATATGCATACATACATACATGCATACCTACATACATACATATGCTTACACACATAACAGTGTTTCCTCCCGTGCTTTGCAGTTAAGGCAGCCATCTTTAGAAGAACCCCCCCACCACCACCTTAACAAAGTTATCCCAATTTAGACTAGATAATGAAATCATCCAAATATGCATGACAAAAGACCGTCCATTAATACCAACTGGAAATCTTAAAATAAACACAGTGCAAAAGACAAATATGAATAACTTTGGAAAGATATCTTTATCAACCATAACCAACCCTGCACTCTTCCAGACGTACACAACCACCCTGATGTTCCCATTTTCCATTCAATCATTTTCTCCACTCTATCTATCGCTATCTCTATCTCTTTCTCTCTTTATCTCTCTCTCTCTCTCTCTCTCTCTCTCTCTCTCTCTCTCTCTCTCTCTCTCTCTCTCTCTCTCTCTCTCTCTCTGTCTGTCCACTTATCTGCTTCTCAGAAACCTGGCCCTGGTGGTCAGGCTGCACCCGCCCTCGTCCCTGTCACTCCAGCCAATGGTGTCGCTCTGCCACTCGCATCCAATAAGAGCCTGGACCAGCCGGCCAATGGGAGCGAGGCATCCGTGCCACTTCCCCCCAGTCAGCAGAACTCGTCTTCCTCTGAGGTCACCACTGAAGTGGTGCCGTCCGGTGCCAACGCCAGCGTTCCAAGCCCCTCCCACAAGCCCCAGCCCACGCCGGCGCCCACCAAAGCTGGTATGGCACAGATAGAGGTCCTCTCAGGCCAAGCACCCTGGGGGCAGTGCAGTGTAGTGGCTCCCTGCAGATTTGCTGCTTGTGTGTGTGTGTGTGTGTGTGTTTGTGTGTGTGTATGTCTGTGTGTCTGTGTGTTTTTGATAGTATGTGCGTGTGTGTGACAGGACCTTTCTAAATAGCTGTGTGTGGGTGTGCGTGCGCATGCGTGCCTGTGTGTGTGTATTTGATAGTGTGATGTTTTTTAAAAGTGTGTGTGAGTGTGTGTGTGTCTGCCTGTTTCAAGTACAGATTCCGAGGCCAGTGACTGGCTTTGTGACTGGCTCTTCACAGTCCTATGCTTTTATGGCTCAGTGCCCATATCTGTCTGATATGTCCTGTTATCCCTGGGCAGGAGTTTAATCTCTGCAAATCCCCATTTTGTCTCTGTGTGTGTGTGTGTGTGTGTGTGTGTGTGTGTGTGTGTGTGTGTGTGTGTGTGTGTGTGTGTGTGTGTGTGTGTGTGTGTGTGTGTGTGTGTGTGTGTGTGTGTGTGTGTGTGTGTGTGTGTGTGTCAGTGCGGGAGCTGATCGTGTCCGCCGGGAACAGCGTCGAGGTCACGCTGCCACGGAGCGAGGTGGAGCTCAACGCCTTTGTGGTGCCGGCCCCTCCCCCAGGTGCCAATCATCCACATCATACTGTCTTAGCTCCTCCCCTTTAGCATCACATCACCCTTCACACACATACAGCAGCGTCCTCCACACACACACACATACACACACACACACTTCCATGTGACCTATTTTCAAAACGTGCCAGCCATCTGTACAATCCTGCAGCTATGATGAGGCCCCCCCATCTCATATGTATGTGTTGTCTATCTTGTGAACACATATTATACTGTCTTTCTTTATAATATTATTTTCTGCTGCCTTTGGGCCTTAAAAAAGTGCCATGAAAGTAAAATTTAATAATATTATTGTTGCTAAGCCGTTTTTCACTGCATCTAACCGTTTTCACTGAATCTTAAACAAATGTTTGCTATATTCAAATTATGGAATTGACCTAAAATAGTGCAGAGCCCATTGATGCAGCCATATTGTGTGTGTGTGTGGGTGGGTAGCTATGGTGCCCAGAGTGACACACTAAGGCAATTAAAGCTTGTTTTACCTGTATATTTGCCATTTTTTGTCCTAACTGCACTTATTGGCAAAACACCTACCAAATTTCGGCTCTATAGAACGAGAGTTGTGTGTGGAGCAGACAAACATTTCTTACATTTATAGATAGATCTGCAGACTACCAGAAGTTACGTTTAGCGCAGTGTAGGCTTTGTAGTTTTATTATAAAAAGAGTCAAATTGGGCCCTCGTCAGCAGCAAGTAAGGCTAGAGGTGGTGTGCATGTTTCAGATCGACACCGCAGTGTCTGGGGATCTGGGAACACTATTAATATTTCCTGCCTGTGATGTGGGAAAAAAACATCGCCTTAATCTCCCCCCTAACGTACAAAGAGTTGGGTAAACATCATGAAATATTAAATGTGGCATCGTTGCTATCCTGCTAATGTTGGTGTGTGTCTGTGTATGTGTACACACAATGTGTGTGTGTGTGTGAGTGTGTGTGTGTTTGTGTACACATGCATGCCTATGTGTGTGTGTGTGTGTGTGTGTGTGTGTGTGTGTGTGTGTGTGTGTGTGTGTGTGTGTGTGTGTATGCAATGTCCTGTTATCTTTGTAGATAAGGATGCTAAGCACTTAAAGCACTAGTTCAGAGCAGAAGCCCAAAATCAACATGACAGCCTGCTAGACAGGGCAACTTTAAGTTGAAGACTTTTTTTTCCTTCCGAGGAATTTCAGCTCGAAGCATCCAAGTGTGTCATCTGCTCAGATATTCCTCTTTCTTTTGATCTTGTCATCTCCTCAATATCTTTCTTCTGCCTTCTTTATACATCCAATTCTGTATGTCTTGCCATATCACTGTATCTACATTTACCTTCCCCCTCTTCTTCCTTTCTTCCGTCTTACTTTCCTTCCTTTCTTTTTTATGTCTGTCTGTCTATCTGTCTCTTTCTCTCCCCTCCTCACACTCTCTCTCTTTTTCTCCCTCTGCCTCTCTAACAGACACGACCTACACGTTTGACTGGCGTTTGAAGAAAC
The DNA here is from genome assembly GCA_030347295.1 of Setipinna tenuifilis. NCBI lineage: Eukaryota > Metazoa > Chordata > Actinopteri > Clupeiformes > Engraulidae > Setipinna > Setipinna tenuifilis. The sequence continues at coordinate 10,215,440 of CM059283.1, read as the reverse complement.
CCCCCAAAGACTACAGCGGGGAGATGGAGGGCAAACACAGCAAGACCCTCAAGCTCAGCAGGGTACTGCCAGATGCTAGCAGATCAGTAGTGTTAACTCAATAGAAGCAGTTAGCAACATGCTAATCCCAGTAGTACCAGTATAAATTCAATAGAAGCAGTTAGCCGCATGTTGGCTAGATTAGTGGTAGTAATACAGTCGTAGATGCCAACCGCAGAAGTAGTAATAGTAGAAGTAGATACTAAGTAGCAGTAGATAGTAAGTAATACACAGTAGTAGTATAGAAGAAGGGATTGTAGTTTGTTATAAGCCTGGTGTGAAATAATTTGTTATGGGTTACAACATACTTACAGTGTTATTACACTACTGAGATTGTTGCCCTCACTGTTTGTGATTGCTTGGGATTTTGAAGAAAATTACCAATAAAGTGTGATATGTAGAAATGTAATTGGTAATACAATACAAAAGGCAATCCCGGTCTTTTTAGTTCACTAAAGTAAGTGTGTGTGTGTGTGTGTGTGTGTGTGTGTGTGTGTGTGTGTGTGTGTGTGTGTGTGTGTTGTGTGTTTGTGTGAATGGCAGCTGACAGTGGGGCATTATGAGTTTGAGGTCATTGTTGATGGAGACGGAGCTCATGGTGAAGGTTACGTCAATGTCACAGTCAAGCCAGGTGAAACCACGCCCCTTACATTGCATACACATACATTACTGTTGGTGTGCACACATTCCCTATAGATATGCATACATACAGTACTGCATATCAGACTACAGTTGAAGAGTCCTTCAAGAGTCCTAGAAGTCATTTCATGTACTGATTACACACTACGGATCATGTGCACACATGGTTTTGCTTTCATGTGCTGTATACATACATTACAGTTGATGTGCATATGGACTACAGATGTGCTTTTGTGTATTACACACGTACTATAGTTAATGTGGACATGCGAGCCATAGATGTACTTTCATGCCTGCGTGCGTTCATGTTCCCTCTACACGAATCACAGCGTTTGTTTGCGGTCAACTGTGACTCACATAGCTAAAATAGTCATTGTTATATGTGACTCACAGTCATATGCACGTACGCCACATATACCACATCTGTAAAATGAGTTTTTTGCTCTCCATTTATGTCCTATTCATTGTCTGTAAGAAAAAAGAAATGACTCAATGTGGAGAGCCAAAGGTAGATTACAGGATGTATTTTAAAAAGCATTTTTGTGTTTTAAAAATTGACTTCCACGCACACATGCCCTAGGACACACTTATACCACATCTCCTAGACACCCGTTAGGGGGGAAAAAAACAAAAAAAAAATCAGAAACTTAGAAAGCAAATACAGAGCTAATGGAGAAATTTAGGGGAACACTCAAGCCTGTTTGTTTGCCCATTATCTAAAAAGACTCTTTGTTCCTCTGCACCTTTAGAGCCCCGTGTCAACAAACCACCGGTTGCCGTGGTTTCCCCAAAGTTCCAGGAGATCTCCTTGCCAACCAGCTCCACAGTCATCGATGCCAGCCGTAAGTAACGATGCCCTTACCTGACCAGCGCTGGTGATATCAGCAACAGCTACAGCAAATTAGACTGTTTGAACACTCATACACACTCAGACCCCCCACACACACTCCTATACGTTCGCATAAAGAGGTGTTCTAAAATTGGAGATGCTTACTCGTTGTCAGCAGTGAAATAGGGCCGTTGCTCAAAGCTCTCAGTGTGGCAACGCTGAGGATGTTTACACAATGAGTGAAAGGGTAGATATTCTCTTTATTCACCATGTGAGTGTGTGTGTGCAAGGGATGAAATCAAACAAACAGGTGCACTCAACTCCCAAGCCAAATATGTTTCTGGGTGTTATAAGAGTTATAAGATCTGTGAAGTGTGTGTACTGCTGTGCAAAGGTAAAAGACTGTAAGTGAAGTTATTATGTTTGGTACAAAAACATGTTATCGAGTTATCAAGTGGGCAAACATCTTGAGTCATTTTTGCTGTTTTTTGGGGGAAATTAAGATGTTGTCTTGGCCTTAACGCTAAAACGCAAAAAGTAAGGACATGCTATATAGAATAGTTCAACCACTTCTCTTTTTACCACTGTGACATTGCGCCTACCTACACCACTGCTAACACTGTGTCCTGTGTCCCGCACTGCACCGTGTGTGTGTGTGTGTGTGTGTGTGTGTGTGTGTGTGGCCTGCACTGCAGAGAGTACGGATGACGAGCGCATCGTGAAGTGGCACTGGGAGGAAGTGAAGGGGCCCCTGCGGGAGGAGAAGGTCTCGGCCGACACAGACATCCTCACCCTCACCAACCTCGTCCCCGGCAACTACACCTTCAGGTCAGTACACTGGCTGACTGACTGACTGACTGACTGATTTACTGACTTACTAACTAACTAACTAACTAACGGACGGACTAACTGACTAACTTTTGCATTGCACTTTACATTACAGCAATCTCAACGTGCTACAGAGCAACAGTTAAAACAATTTAAAGTCACTGACTGACTGACTGACAGACAGACTGACAAAAAAAAAAAACTAAAACAATGTGTGTTGCACTTCACATTACATAAATCTCAAAGTGCTATAGAACAACAATTAAAACCTGAAAACATAAGTCTATAAGAAAAGGTTTTTTAAAAAGATTGATTTTTAAGTTGCGTTAAAAAACATCTGTAGACTGTGGGACTCTCAAATGGTCCCTACACTAGGCCTCTCTCAAACCTGTTTCTTATGTGCACAAAGCAGAAACAGCAGCTGACAGACTATTACAAAGCCCCTTTGTCATGGAGTAACACCTCTCTTGATTTTACATTCCTGTTTTGTAGGATATTGATTTCTGACCATTGCATTTCTGAGGGCAGTAGTTATTTATGTTGCTTTTACCCAATAAACTTGTTACTACCACTTTTACGAGGCTATTTATTAATGCAATTTTGCTCAGCATTGCTAAAGCCTTTAAATGATATTCATTACCCCTAAGAGTCTATTAAATTCTAGTAGTACAGTCATTAGAGTCTATATAATTGACTCTATATTAAGACTCTGCATTAGAGTCTATCATTGACTTTTCATTTTAGAGTCTGCAACTGTCTTCTCTGAATTCGGCATTTTCTTGAATTTGCCAGTGAGCAGCATCGGTGTGCTCTGATATCTAGTTGAACCAGTCTGGGCATCCTCTGTGTCTGCTGTGTCCGCTTCCGCTAAAATCCTGAATTTCCTGATTGCAGCATTCAGCTCTTTTAGCAGAAGATGTATTTATCGTTAATGTATGAGTTCATTGTTAATGTAGGAAGACTGGTGGGCATTCAGACTTTTAGGATTTTTTTTTGGTTATGGTTTTTGTTTATGCCATTGATTTCTAACCTTTTGCGTATTAAATGTGTGTGTGTGTCGTGTGTGTGTGTGTGTGTGTTTTTGTAAGTTTGTCTAACTGTCAGTCTGTCTGTGGATATTTACACACATTTTTTTCTGCAAGAGGCTGAGAAATTATTTTTCCTAATGCTTATGTTTTTGTGCGTGCATGCATGTGTCTATCTGTCTATCTGTCTGTGAACTCTGAGGAGGTATTTCCTAATGCTCTCTCCCCCTTCCTTCCCCTCCCCTAGCCTGACCGTGACAGACTCCGATGGGGCCCAGAGCTCCACGCAGGCCATGCTGCTGGTCCACAAGGCCATGGACTACAAGCCAGTGGCCAACGCCGGCCCCAACCAGGTCATCACGCTGCCCCGCAACGCCATCACTCTCTACGGCAACCAGAGCAAGGACGACCACGAGCCCCTCGCCTACGAGTGGTCGCTCAGCACCAGCAGCAAGGGCAAGGTGGTGGAGATGCAGGTGGGTGTATAGCAACTTGGTATGTGTGTGTGTGTGTGTGTGTGTCTGTATGTGTGTGTCTGTATGTGTGTGTCTGTTTCTGTGTGTGTGTGTGTGTGTGTGTGTGTCTGTTTCTGTGTGTGTGTGTGTGTGTGTGTGTGTGTCTGTTTCTGTGTGTGTTTGTGTCTGTGTCTGTGTGTCTGTGTCTGTGTCTGTGTGTCTGTCTGTGTGTCTGTGTCTGTGTGTATCTGTGTGTGTGTGTGTGTGTGTGTGTGTGTGTGTGTGTATGAGTGATATAACATGGAAAGGCATCTCATTGCTAGATGTGCGAGTTTTAACATGTAGAGTGCATGTCTGTATGTGTGTTAAGATATGCAGTGTGCCTGTCATTATCCAGTAGATCCTCTGAACTGTATGTGTAAAACATATGTTCCTGTTGGAATTGTTTTAGATTATTTGTATTATTTTGTGGGATGGTTGAAGATGTGGTGTATCTTGGGTGTCCTTCTTGAATATTGACCCTGCTCTTTATTACTAATGACACTACACTTGCACAAAATAATGCATGCTGGAGGTGATGGATAGCAGATGTTTTGCATGTTCTGTCACTGAGTATATTCCACATTTCTGCACACATCATTCCCTTTTTTACATTAACCATTGTCAGAGGTGTCAATCCCGGGTTCAGAAAGTAAAAACCCTGCCACAAATTTGATCCAACCAGCTCTGAATCAGCTGATCGTAATGAGCACCCAAGACAGGTAGATCAGCTACTCAGTGAACTCACCTGTGTGAGAAGGAAAATGTGGCAGGGATTTTACTTTCTGAACCCGGGATTGACACCTCTGACCATTGTCACACCATGAGTGAAGAATGGAAGGTATATGTGTCTCATACATCTGAGAAATGTGTGTAGGTGTATATGTGTGTGTTTATGCTGCAGACAGGAATAGGGTTAGGGTTACGGAGGATCAGTGTGCAGACCTAATGTAATGTGATGTCATTTTGTCGTCTTGGCTTGTGTGTAAAACTTACATATGTTCCTATTGAAATTATTTTGGATTATTGAGATTATTTTGTGGGATAGTCAAAGATGGTGTATGTTTAGTTACGGAGGATCATTGTGCAGACCTGATATGACCTAATGTAATGTGATGTGATGTCGTCTTGGCTTGTGCGTAGGGTGTGCGTACTCCGATCCTCCAGCTGTCGGCGCTGCAGGAGGGGGACTACACCTTCCAGCTCACCGTCACCGACTCCGCCGGACAGCAGGACACGGCCGAGGTCACCGTCATCGTCCAGCCAGGTGAGACGACAGTACAGGTGCCACTCCAGCAGTCAGAGATGCCGAGGACCTGGACAGGCAGCCTACCAAAGGCCAATTTATAGTCTATGACAAGTGTTGAAGTGCTAAAATAAAAAAATAAATATATAAGTATATATTGTGCTAAATATTTCTAAAATTATAAATATATAACTTTACTTTACAATCATAAATTATGTTTATGTAATGTTTATCATAAATAAACATTAAAAGTAAAAAACAGCTCAGCAAGATGGTAAAACCAGTCAAAGGAAGGACGGATAAAACACTGCATGTGGCTAGGTCAGGTTAAACAGTAAAGCTCTTTGGAAAAAAATATATAATATATAGTAGTATATACTATAAAGTTAATGTATAGTAAACAAATGTATAGAACTATGTATATAGTGGATAGATGGTTTACGACACTATGTTTTCTTAGTTATGTGCCAGTGAGGAACCGCTGAATACATCATCTGTAGAGTCTATGACTACTTGTATTACAGTGTAGCTAGTTTCTGTTTACATTTTGTAATGTTAGGCTACACCTCAGTGAGAAATGAAAGTAAACATGGCCGCACGGTGACCATGGCAACGCACTCCGAGTTGCTAGCCAAATAGAGCAGGTGACAAAGCCTGCACCTTTTAAAAATTTTGGAAATAGAAGATAAGCTCCACGACACCCTAGCAAACAAAAATGTTGTCTCTGTAAATTTTCTTATTTAACATTTTGCAACCTGGACTATAAATCTGCCTTTCCTTCATGAGCTTATTGTCAGGGACCACCCAGCACCTATGCAATAAGTTGTACCAAAACTCAACTGCACACATATACAGTAAAGTACATCTACTGATATTGGATATATAAGGAATAATAAACACGCTTCCATGCACATATGAATGTGTTTCAAGCAGTAAACGTGAAAACCCCCTTGGAAACAGGAAGCATGCGTAAACATTTGTTTGTTTGTTTGTTTGTTTGTTTTTGTGAACACCCTCAGAGAATAATAAGCCCCCGGAGGCTAACGCGGGCCCAGAGAAGGAGCTGACCCTCCCTGTGGACCACACAACGCTGGACGGCAGCAAGAGCAGCGACGACCAGAAGATCGCCACCTACCACTGGAGGCAGACCAAGTGAGTTGACTGGACACACACACACACACACACACACACACAAACTAGGCACAGACTAGCACACAGATTTGCAGATGCAAAGATTCTAATCAAACACACACACACACCACACACACACACACACACACACACACACACACACACACTAGAACACACATTTGCAGATGCAAAGACTCTAATCAAACACGCACACACACTAGCACACAGATTTGCAGATGCAAAGATTCTAATCAAACAGACACACACATACACAAATACACACACAAACAAACACACACACACACATACACAAACACACACTCAGTGGCATGATGTGTCTCGGTTCCTCTCAGAGGGCCAGACGGGGTGAAGATCGAGAACGCCAACAGTGCGGTTGCCACGGTGACGGGCCTGCAAGTGGGGGCGTACGAGTTCACCCTGACCGTCACGGACGAGAGGAACCTCAAGAGCTCCGACACCGTGAAGGTCATCGTCCGGGAAGGTAAGGCACCTGGTCACACCTGGCCAGGAGTGTGTGATGGTGTGTGTCAGTTCACTGTTTGCCTTCTTCCATGTGAAATGTAGGAAACATATAGGTCATGGACATGACTAGAACATTACATTTGAAAATGAATAAAAATAGTTCATAGGGTAACACTTTATTTATTTACAGTATGTTTTTTAGTGCACCTACATGTAACAACGTGATATTATGTACTTACACTGTACATACCTAACACTAACCCTAACCCAATGGTACAGTATAAGTACACAATTGTTACACACTTGTTACACTGTACCTAACTCATGTAACAGGGACAGTAAAATAAAGTGTAATAGTCCACAGTAATACTATTAATAGTAATACTAGTAATTCATTGATTGTGCAGTGAAGTAGATTAATATATTTCTAACTATTAGTAGACTTTGTAGTATATATGCCTCTATATATTTTAATGTTAGCCAAGTATGTTTGTTAATAATGTTATAATCTGTTAATGTTGTCACAAAAAAAACAAACATGCGTGAGACATGAGCGCACACATTCCTTATATCTGCATTCCTCTTCAGTATTTTTCATATCTCTCGTTTCCTCTTCGTTATCTCTCATATCTCTCGTTTCCTCTTCAACGTCTCTTGTTATGCGAAAATACTCATAGCAAGCTGGGGATACTTGGTAGGACAGTGTGTCTCAGGGGGTACAAACTAGTTAAAAGTTTGGGAACCACTGCTCTGGAGTCTTTCTCATATCTCTCATTTCCTCTTCGATATCTCTCCTCCAGAGGTGGACAAGCCTCCTGTAGCAAAAGTTTTGACCAGTGCCACCATCACCCTCCCGGTGCGGACGGCGGTGCTGGACGGGTCGCGGTCCACTGACGACAAGGGAGCCGTCACCTACCTCTGGACCCGGGACGAGAACAGCCCAGCGGCAGGGGTCAGTCAGCACACTCAGCCAATCACAGCACACCAAAACTAGTCACATGACCACATGACCACACTATCCTGAATCAACAGGATACGGCAAAGTCAATATATGGCAGCGCTTATCAGTGCTGGTTTAACAAAGATTAATGGCCGTCTTAGATAAAAACACACCATTCATAACATTTGCTGGTATATTTATAGGTCACTTCTTCTACTTCTTCTACTCCTGTATCCCACATCTACTAACCTCTCTTGGCATACTACTGGGAACTGTGTTTCTGTGCAGCCTCCTCATGGTGTTCAAGAGATTAAAAAGAGAACGAGAGGAACCAGTTTTTTGTTGCCTTTGTCCATTTCCTTATTTTTGTTTTTGAGGCTACTGATTTCCTGGTCCTGATACTGACCCAGCTATTCGGCTTTTTTTTTGTTTATTGTCTCTACACATTCCAGAGAATTACGCCTGTAAGAAGATATCATTGATAATAACCCAGTTTTTATCCAGCTTGTATACCACACATTTTAGTTATTTGAATAAGAAATTCTTCCTTGGAAGTACTTACAAATGCTCATTAATCTTTATGGTCAAAAATGGCTTGTAGTGCACATCTTGTCAAGCCGAATTAATATGAATGGGCATAACTGATGTAAATGGGGTGAATATGTTGGCTATCGAAACTGTTTCTATTTACTGATTTTATTTAATTATTTTCTCTCCATGCACACCTAATGTCCACTGCCACAGGATGTACTGAATGGCTCTGACCACCAGGCAGTGCTGTTGCTGGGGAACCTGGTGGAGGGGAAGTACACCTTCACCTTGATTGTGACGGACAGCAAAGGTCAGACCAGCATAGACCATGGCAGCGTGGAGGTAAAACCAGGTCAGTAGCCCAGCCCTGGGTCAAAAGCCCTGGGTCAGTAGCCCTGGGTCAGTAGCCCTGGGTCAAAAGCCCTGGGTCAGTAGCCCTGCCTGTGTGTTTATGCAAATAGGCTTATTGTCATGAGGAAGATGGATGGATGGGTGCTTGAAGGTGCCAGGCGGACAAACAAATTCCACAGTCACACACACACACACACACACACACACACACACACACATATGCACACACACACACACACACACACACATATGTATACACATACACACACACACACACACACACACAATAAGTGTATTGTCCTGATGGATGAGTGAAGATGCCATTTTCAGAATGCCAAACATGTGAAGTACTTTTTAGATGTGTAGTGTGCAATGACTGTCCTAATTCTTTGAAAGGACCAGAGGTGGACATCTTCAGAGAGTCAAAACCCTGCAGTGTATTCCTTTTATTCCTTCACTAACCACAGCTGATTTTACTAAGTACAGGATGTACCTGCCTAATGATTTGTGTTCTCATTAGGACCAGTTGGTTCAGAAAATGGTTGGATCAAATGTGTGGCAGGGTCTTTATTTTCTGAACCTGCCTTTCTACACCTGTGTTGAAATTATGTAATTATACCTTTATGACATGAAGAATTGAGTGAAGAAAGTGCAAAGTTTGACACTCTTCAAACTATGATAAAAATAATGATAAAAAGTAACTTTAGAGTAGCCAGGAGGCCAAAGACAAAATGAGTTAGCTGTAATAAGAACCCTTTCTTCAACCAGATTGACCAGATCAGTGAGCACCAGAAATGTGACATTTCCATTTCAGATCACATTTCTCTGCTATTGTCAGCTGGAAACACTGCTTTGTGATGAAAGTGAGCAAGTTTGTGTGTGTGTGTGAGAGAGAGTGGGTGTGTGTGGGTGTCTGTCTATATCTCTCTTTCTCTCTTTCCTCGTCTCTCTTTCTTTTTGTTATTCTCTCTCTCTCGTTCACCATCTCTTTGCCTTCATGTGTTGAGTCATTGTAGCCTGTCTAACAAACTTGAATGTTGACTGTGATGTTGTAACCCAATCACAACAGGGACTTTAATGAAGAAGTGTTAAATATCTCTTTCCCCCCTTCTCTCTCTCTCTCTCTCTCTCTCTCTCTCTCTCTCTCTCTCTCCCTCCGCCCCCTCTATCTCTCTATCTCTTGACCCCTTCACCCTCCACCCTTCTCTCTTTCCCCCCTTCTCTCTCTCTCTCACTCTCTCTCTCACTCTCTCTCTGGACCCCTTCCCTCTCCCCCTTTCTCTCTCTCCCCCTTTCTCTCTCTCTCCCCTTCTCTCTCTCCACCTTTCTCTCCCCCCCCTTCCCCCCCCTTCTCTCTCTCCACCCTTCTCTCTCTCCCCCCCTTCTCTCTCTCTCTCTCTGTCTCTCTGTCTCTCTCTCTCTTTCTCTCTCTCTTTCTTTCTCTCTCTCCCATCTGCATGTGTGCAGATGTGTCTGAGTGTGTGTTTGTAACTGTCTGACAATGATTTAATAAAGGAGTGTTAAACCTCTCTCTCTCTCTCTCTCTCTCTCTTTCTCTCTTTCTCTCCCATCTGCATGTGTGTAGATGTGTCTGAGCGTGACCTGGTGGAGCTGCTGCTGGACGTGCGTGTGTCTCAGGTGAGCCAGCGCCAGAGAGAGATGCTGCTGCGACAGGTGGGGGTGCTACTGGGCGTGCTCGACAGTGACATCATCGTCAGGGAGATCAGCGCCTACAATGAGCTCAGGTAAGCTTCTTCTCTCTCATCCAATAGGATCTCAGCCTCCTCTCCTCTTTCCTCCCCCTCATCTAATAGGATCTCTCCCTCCCCTCCTGTGCCCTCCCCCTCCCTCCAATAGGCTCTCTCTCTCGCCCCCCCCCTTTCTGATAGGCTCTTTCCTTCCTGCCTACTCCAATAAGCTGTCTCCCTCCCTCCTCCTCCAATAGGCTGTCTACCTTCTCTCCTGCTCCCCCCTCCTCCAATAGGCTACCTTCTCCCCTACTCCCTCCTCCAATAGGCTGTCTACCTTCTCTCCTACCTGTTTTCTCCCAGTGTCAACATAGACGAACATGGCCACACATGTTTATTACTTGAGTGTTTGTTGACGTGTATTGTTGTGTGTTGTTGTGATGCGTCTCTAGCACACGCCTGGTGTTCCTGGTCTCCGGAGGTCCGGGCCGCCCACCCCTCTCCGGACACAGCGTTGCCATGGGTCTGCGGAACAAACTGCACAAACAGAAGAACGACTTCCTGATCTTCAAAGCGCGGCGGGTGGACACCGTCAGTGAGTAGCGCTCGGGTTCTATTGGCGCCTCGGTGTCTGTTATGCTGCTATGGATACAGACATATCCAGTCTCACCACACAGGTGTTACATATCTGTCAGGAGCGTGATATAGCCAGGGACTCTTTTTCTTTCTTTCTTTTTTTCTTTCTTCTCTCTCCCTCTCTCTCTCTCTCTCTCTTTCTCCCTCTCTCTCATTCTGCCTATCTCACACTTTCTCTCTCTTTCTCTCTTTCTCCTTCTCCCTCTCTCTCTTATTCTGTCTCTCTCACTCTCTGTCTCTCTCACTCTCTGTCTCCCCCTCTCTTTCCATCTCTCTTTCCATCTCACTGTTTCTTATTAGGGTCAGTTGGTTCAGAAAATGACGTGCCAAGTACTTTCTACACGTCTATTGAAATGATGGAATTAAAAGTTTTTACATGAAAGGTTGACTGAAGATTTAATGTCAAATCAACTTTGACAGTCTTCTCTTTAAACTTTATGGTAAATTGATAAAAACTAACTTTAGAGTAGCCAGGAGGCGAAAGCCAAAATGATTTATCTGTAACAAGAACCTCTTTCTTCTACCAGATTGATTAGATGATTGATCTTGCTCTCTTTCCATCTCTCTCTCTCTCTCTCTCTCTCTCTCTCTCTCTCTCTTTCCATCTCCCTCTTTCCGCAGTCTGCCAGCTGAACTGCTCCAACCATGGCGAGTGTGACTCGTTTACACGGAGGTGTGTGTGCCACCCGTTCTGGATGGAGAACTTCATCCGCACACAACTTGGCGATGCGGAGAGTAACTGTGGTAAGAGTGAAAATATAACACACACACACACACACACACACACACACACTTTATTTCAGTGACGGGCTGCTCACACACACTCATTAGCTCACTATTCATAGTGACCCATGTGTACAGTTTATAATGCAACCAGACAGTCAGTTTTGTTGTAAGCAGTAGAGAGTCAAATACCAAAATCTATTCAGTAAAAGCCAGATATCTGGTAGCAGATCAAAGGAATGCTGGTCTTTTTTTTTTTTGAAGATTAGGTAACAGCACAAGATGTTGCTGTATTGTTAGCCTGGATACTGCCCCCTAGCGTTTACCAATAGACATTGCAGGATTACACTGTGTTATTGCTGTATTACATTCATTTCAGCCATGTTTTAAAGCTCTTCTATAATGTACAAAAACTGAGACAAAATGACAACAAAATATGGAAGTAAACCTTCATTCCTATCTGTTTTTACTGCTAGGTGTAAATAAGCCATCAGACAACATACTATAAAAACAGTAGCAACAATAATAATAACAACAAAAGATTTTCTATGAAGGTATGAAAGCCTAATGAAGTCACATTGCAGGATCAGGTGCTTGACAACTGTACTCACCCTTTGGACAGTCTGTGAAGGAGGACTGTGTTGGTCTTCTCTGCAGAAGAGTAGTAATCAGGAGAAGCTTATAGGAAGGCTGATAACAGCCA